>CALNHX010000453.1:0-336451 GCA_940337035.1 Agriotes lineatus | reverse complement strand
GATACTATCGCTTGCGCTTGTTCAAAATGAGAACCAGAAGAGGAAACGATGGAAATTAAGCTCATCATCAACCGAGGGTTTAAATTGCAAACGTCAATTGCAAAACTATAATACCCTCTTTGAAATTGGAAATTCAACTACACAGAATCGTTTCATAGCTACTGCGCCCCTAATGAAATGACAAAGCGGATAGAAGAGAAGCTCTAATTAATGGAAAATGTCTCAATACGCCCTTCAACCTAGGATACAAACAAAAATGCTTTTCGATGTCAGTAATAAACGGGTTAATTTCGCTAAAGCTGAGTAACCGTAAAAATGCCCAGTGAATAATTGCTTGAAAACCAAGCCCTGATCATTCGTTTGTCACTTCCCATCAAATTGCCCCGAGTTGCTCGGCATACAAATTTATGCTGTTAGCTGTCTACCCCGATAATAAATAGCAGTCTCTTGCTTAGCAGTTGCTTTCAGTCGGGACACTAAAACCTTTCTCAACAGTTGGCTGGACCTTGAATTATGTCTGGGAAATATTTACGGAAGTTTTCACACCTTGGCGTAGAAAATTAATTCTCTGAGTAAACGCTATCACAATTCAATTTCAGAGACTTTTTGTGGTGCACTGGCTGGAGATTTTTAGCAATATGTACTCTAATGTGCGCTTTTAGCTTAATTCATAAAATGTAAAATTTCATGCTTATCGCGTTTTAGATTTAAATCTATTCGAACTTCAGTATGATTTATGATGATTATCCATTACAACAAAATCGCTTTGCTTAATTTTTGTTCTAATGTAGAACCACAACTCAATAATGCTGTTGTATTTCATATCCTATATATCCAATAAATAAAAAAAATACGAGTATACAATTTTTAATGGTATGTAGAATTTACAAACTCACTCGAGTTTCTTTAAGTATTTGGTACTGATGTAACTGTTTCTTTTTAACCAAATGTACGAGAGTTATTTTATTTTCATCCTCCGATTCAGTAGGAATGCAAAACAAAAATGAATATGAAATATTTATTGTATAGAAAAGATAGTTACATCTCTTAGCTACATTTCTACATAATCCCCATTTCGATGAAAACGTTTATCATATCGTGGCACAAGTTTTTGTATACCCTCCTCAAAGAAGGTTGTCACTTGGTCACTCAGCCAACTGTTTACGTTTATTGTTACCTTCCTTGTTAAACTTTCTGCATCGTTCTCGCAAAAATCCGTCGCTCGTAAACTGTACTCGTCTGACGATGAATTTTGGCTAAGTTTTGCCCTTCAGAGTCTATATCTTCAGCCAAAAAAAGCAAATTAGGGCGTATTGTGCCTGCCAAGTGTAAACTGCGCGCAGTAAACATTAATTCTATTTTTTTTTGCTGAAGTCTCAATAATGAAGGGCATAATGCAGTTAAAATTCATCGTTGAGAGAGTACAGTTTATGAACGACGGCTGAGCGGCTGAACAGTTGGCTGAGTGACTAGGCGGCAACCTTCTTTGAGGAAGGCATACAGAAACTTATGTCACGTGTAACTATCCCTGGTATTTTGAAAACCAAATTGGTATTATCTATATTTTGTTTACTTATATCTTAGTTGTATTAATATACATCTGATTCTTATACTATCCAAAGAAACATTGCTTCTTTTGTAAGTTGTCTTATTGACTTACCTTTCCAGTAGAACTTATAACGACTTTGACATTTTTTAATTACTCCATTCTGAAATTTGACATTATGTCGTAATAAATATCCCTATTGTAACCTCGACTAACTAGCTCGGAAAAATGAAACTCTTTTCTCTCAGCTGAATGGGGTTATGTTATTATTAACTAAGCAGTAGAATATGATTTCTATTTATGAATTACAAATCAATTCAGGTACCTTTTCAAACTTCCTTTTAATCTTTGATAAGTTATATTTTCATAGTAGTTTGGTCCGACATGCAATAAATTAACTAAACATCAAATATATTTTAATTATTTGATTTTATCTTTCCAATGTAAATAAAATTATATGATACTAAAATTAACCTACTAACTGAAATGTTAAATTTCCAAATACAAATGCCGAAACAAGTCGAGCACTAGAACCACCAATAATTTAGAAAAATAAGCATTTAAACTTAATTTCTAATTAGAATATTTGTTAGAATTAAATACGGTTCTTTCTACGTAATGTTGCACCAAACTCGCTTTCAAAATTATTTCCCTAAAATTCTATAGAATGTTTACTGACTTGGCATCTGTTTATTTGATACCTGATTGCTTAATAGTATCTTTATACTTTTGAAGATTTCCTCAACAAACACCTGGTTGTTCCAGTTTACCTCAAAGCTCGTTGTAGCTCTCTAGAATTCTATTATTTCTAATAAATTTCAATCCAGAACAAACTTTTAGCACTGGCTTTACTTTATAAATTGTATTCTATTATTTTAAAAAATAATACAATGTCAAAAAAGTCTAATAACAGTGACTTTTATAATCAAAATAATAATAATTGTGATACTTTATCATGTTTAATTGCAGAAAAAGCTATTTTACTACTGCTAATTGCTAATTCAAACTTTCAATTATTATAAGTCCACAATTAAGGGAATTCACCACATTATCGTGATTTTACGTGAATTATTTTCAATTTTATTTTAATAATTTTATTTCCAATAGAAACGCATTTAGTTTCCCTAATAACTACCACCAGTCATTCATACAACTGTTCTATTCATGTACTGTATTAACCAACTAATTTGACTATAAAGGTATCGTGGATTGTAGCCTTTCAAGGAGTTCAATGTTCAAGTTGAAGGTTGCACCTTAAAGTAGCACACTGTACGTCCAGACTGGTGTTATGGTCACCTAAGGGTACCAAGCAGATAAGATACTTAACACTATCATTTTATAGTATTGGTTGACTGGGGGGTGAGACTTAAAACATTTAGTAAAGGTAATACACAGTGACTTACTTTGATCAAGTTGATGCATCAGTCGACTGTAGTATCCTATTTAGTTTTCTTGGAAAACCGGGTAGCTACTACTACGTGAGAATGTTTTACAATACTTGCCTAGATTGTCAGCAAATGCTGCAGTTATATAACAAATAAACAATAATTGAGCCCATAGCGGCCCAGCTCTTTTAGGGCATACACCAATCATCTTTCTGATCGATCTTTACTTGAAAGTGTCGTTCTTTCTGATATGATGTTATGATAACGTAAAGCATGTCAGGAATTTTTTAACTTCTGCTTCAGACTTTTAGTGCAAACTTGGTCGAACGATTGGCTTACATCAAGTAAAGCAATCGAGCAGTAACTTTTCTCTTTATACGTGGTATATGCACCAGTTTATGAAATTGTTCTGTTGTACTACCTCCTGAAGCAAAACTGGGAATATAGGACAAGCTGGTTTTCGTTAACTGTTTTTAGTAGCAATTTTCTTCTAGCAGATAATATAGGTAAGCTTATTGGCCTATAAAAGATAGTATCAGTGTCTGGTTTACCTGGTTTGTGGATTAGGATTACTTGTAAAATTTACTACAGTAAATTAAATACATTAGTAATCATTACAGGTCCCTTTCCGGGTAGCTCCTTATGGTCTGACCTGTAATAAATGAGGTCCTATCCTAGAACTCTGGGTGAAGGTTCTTGTGGTTTAAAGGTAAGGACAGCTGATATGGTGACTGCAGATAGTGTTTATTTTTTCATCTTTCAATACTAGATATGGAAGTTGAAGTATTGTCTAAATACTTAACTAGTAAAGGTTTCGGCTTTTTCTCCGTCTGTGCGTGCACCGGAACGATATTCATTGGTATCATACTTGTTTTCTACAGCTATTTAGGCTTTTACTAGCTTTCCAGATCATATAGGCTACTGCTGAAACTTCAACATCTTGGTGTTCGTGGAATGTTATTACAGTGGATTGCAGATTTTCTAAAGGGTCGAACCTTCTGCGTATCTGTACAAGGGCATCGCTCGGAATTTTCACCGGTTTTAAGTGGAGTCCCTCAGGGATAAGTGTTGGGGCCGTTGCTGTTTATTAGCTCTATATGGGATTTGGGAATAGATTTTGAATCTACTTTGTCCTTTTTTGCTAACGACGCTAAACTTGTGGCAAACCCTATATCTCATCCGCTATGCATTTCCGAGGATCTCCGGAAACTAGAGGCATGTGTAGAGATTGGCTTCTGTCGCTGAATGCCGATAAATGCACAGTACTTCATCTAGGAAAAACAACCCCCATCAAAATTATTTGCTACATAATACATTGCTACGTTCCGTTACATCGCAGGAAGATCTAGGTGTTACTATTACCTCTAATCTAAAGTGGAGTGAACATGTCTCTAAAGTTGTTAAAAAAGTAAATTCAGTGACGTATCTTATAAATAGAGTGTTTAAAGATCTTAGTCCGAATAGTGTTGAAAAAAATCTAAAAACATATGTGCGACCTATCCTAGAGTATGCTCCAGTAATCTGGAACCCCTACTTTGTTAAAGATATTGACCAATTGGAACGTGTACAAAGTAATTTACTAAGAAGTCCCTGCTTTGAAAAACTTGCCTTACGAAGAACGCCTTACGCGCTTACACCTGCCCACATTGAGCAACAGAAGATCCCGTGTGATATGATAGAAATGTACAAGGTTCTTCAAGGTCATTACTCATGTGAAATAAACTTTTCACTCTGAATCGAAATGTCATTACTAGAGGCATAATTACAAACTAGAGTGTAACAGATTTAATTTACTTCTCAGGCAAAACTTTTTTGCTGCCGCGGGCAAAAGCATGGAACTCGTTACCACACACTGTTGTTAATTACTCTACTTTAAATGTTTTCAAGAGTCTTTATGGTCGTTTTATATAATTATTATTTAACAATTAATAACATATAAATTTAAGTTGTCATGTGACATGTGTGTCATTTAAATGCAGTTGTTTGTATCTGCTTGTTTCTTGATAGAAGTTTTATCGGCTTCGCCGCTACTTCTTGTAGTCTTAAATAAATAAATAAATAAAAATATAATCTTAAGCGGCTGGTGAGCCTAAGTTCTCAGATATTCCTTTTTAAGTGAGTAGATAAAATTGTTTAACTCCTATACCGCTAGTTCGAAACTATATTCTTCTCAGACGACAGATTTCTGCAATGTTTTCTTTGATGTCGTACTATGTACAGGACAATTTTGGATCTTTCTAGGTGTCAATATATATGGTTTCAAAGTAATGCGGTGTTTCGAAGCTCTTTACTAGGATTTCCAGTGCACCTTCAATGTCTTCGGCAGACTGCAGTGGAATTTGCAGATCTAATTTCTCGTAGTGGTGTCCATAACGAAGCCTCAGTTTGTTTTATTGTTAATACAGTGACTAGCAGTAAGAATTGTTGGCGTATAGTCCGATGTTAGATCTAAATTATACTTTATATCAAAGTATCCTCTTGGAATACTTTTTGTACGAAGAAATTTATGTGGATCAGATCTGGTGAGTATTTTGTTATAATTCGAAATATTTTGATCCGCAACGACTTTCTCTATCTTTTTTTTTGTTTCTTTATTCTAAATTATGTGCAAATATAATTGTATCGACTTTAGCAGTATAACACCTCCACTTTGAGCTAAACGTTTCCATATTTATCGTGTACCACCAGTAAATGTAATTTATCATAATGGCATCTCTCCCAAGCTCAACAACAGTTGAGTGAAGTATAAACATCCACCTTAAAATATCATTTCATTACTGGAAGCAAAAAAACTTTACCCGTATCTGTACATCTGCTCCTATGCAAATTTTTTCGACAAGTAATTTCAATTGTGTATAATTTGCATATCGCCATCTTGTATATTTTATCCAGGTCTCGGTCCTTTGTGCATTGCATGATGTAAGTGGGGATCACGCTATGCACTGCATCATGTAGCTCGCATTCACCATGCAGGTACAATTTCTCCCGTTGCCCTTCCCACAGCAAGTTTTTATAGAGAAAGGCCTCGAGCCATAAAAGCACTAGCCAGATAAAGCTTTGGAGACTCCGCCAGCGAAGTCACAAAGCCTCGCTTGATCGAGCTCCACCCTGATAACTTGCAAATCCATCTTTACCTATCCAAACCTTCTCCTAAACTAGTCCTGATTACGCAGCGGCACTAGCTCAGTGACCTTAAACCTTACAGTAAGATCTAGGTGGAGCCGTCTCTATTCTCTGGCTATATTTTCCCAATATACCAATACGGAACCTACTTTTTCAAAACCTTGTAACAACCCGTAGTGCCTTGATAACGCCGGCTCGATGTACTAACTACATTTCTCGGACCCCCTCCTCCGTGCCTCGGGAACGCCGTCTAGGTGTACTAGATATATAACTTATTGAATGTCCCCGTATACAACCATTACTCGTAAGAACTCCGAATTCTAAAGTAAACTCGACCAGGATAAGTCGCCACTCGTATCATTCAGAGAAATTAGAGAAGTTCGCGCGCAATCTGCATTGATGTGCTGCAGCCAGAACAAGTTCGACCAGGCCAAGAATCTTGCTTTAAAAATATGGGTATATTAACTACATACTTTACAAATACATTATATTTTGACAATTACTTTGAGTTGTAAAATTAGAATAAAATAGATTCTGGGTGTAGTCACGGATCTTGTTTCCTAGACACCAAAGTATAGCATACTTTTATGGAAATAGTATTTGAACTTTTACTTCCCTCGTCTGACGAAGGAAGTATTGTAATCAGGAAAAAATCACCTTCCGAGATTTTTTCAGATCTTCACGTTTCAAGGTCCCTAGATGATGAAAAAAAGTTTTCTCAATTCCGCCAGTCTGTCTGTCTGTCTGTCTGTCTGTCTGTCTGTCTGTCTGTCTGTCTGTCTGTCTGTCTGTCTGTCTGTCTGTCTGTCTGTCTGTCTGTCTGTCTGTCTGTCTGTCTGTCTGTCTGTCTGTCTGTCTGTCTGTCTGTCTGTCTGTCTGTCTGTCTGTCTGTCTGTCTGTCTGTCTGTCTGTCTGTCTGTCTGTCTGTCTGTCTGTCTGTCTGTCTGTCTGTCTGTCTGTCTGTCTGTCTGTCTGTCTGTCTGTCTGTCTGTCTGTCTGTCTGTCTCTCTGTCTGTCTGTTTGTCTGTCTGTTTGTCTGTCTGCCTGTCTGCCTGTCTGTCTGTCGGTCTGTCTGTCTGTCTGTCTGTCTGTCTGTCTGTCTGTCTGTCTCTCTGTCTGCCTGTCTGTCCGTCTGTCTGTCTGTCTGTCTGTTGGCAGTATAGCTCACAAACTATTTGTCGGAGGAAGACGATATTTTGCATACATATTATACATCTAACTTAAACAAATAAAATTTTGTTTAGTTGTGTGTTAATTTTGAAATAAAAGGAAGTAATAACTTTCACATAGGTCAGGCTTTACATTTGCTGAAAATAAGACTCAAAGGATAATGTCACAAAAATGTAAAAACGTTTCAACCATTACACCGTGCTCTTCAAGAGACGCGGGCACCGGACTTTTCCCGAAGAGACGCGGTAGCGCAGATGGAATTTCCGCGGTACTTATATCCTCCGCAGAGATTCCGTTAGGGACGAGCATTCTGCAGAGCTGCAGATGCGGCCGGTTCAAACCCCAGCAGGATTCATTTTCTAGTTTTTAAAAAAATTATTTAATTTGTTAGAAACGTGAATATATTTGTACTCCTAACTTAATTTGATTTTAAAATTATTTAGTGTCACAATGTTGACGAGGGACGTTCTGGGTAAAGCTTTTTACAGATTTTTTCATTCATGGAATTGCCATGTTTCGTCAAATTTTAGGCAACCTGTATATTATGTTCTCAACGTAATAATAGTAATATTTCTTTAATAATTTAGAACTGCTGTATAATAAAATTGTACAAAAGTTTTCACATTTGCCTTGTGTCATGTTTAATGGAAACATAAACGTTATCTACTGTAAAGTTATTTTAACATATATGAGATTAAATATAAGCTTTACTACGCTGTAAACCCTTAAAGCTGAGGTACATGGGTCAGCAATTTAGAGCTACGGTTTCTCGCTCTTGTCCATAAAGCTGAGTGACAAGTGGCGATTTTATTTCTGGTGATTACAATAGTTTCAATAACGATATCTAGGCATTTCTTGCATGATTCTCTTCTAAAATTACTTTACGCTTGCATATTTTCTGTAGTAAATGCTATAACAATGCTCCACTCTATCTTAGTTAAGCAAATAAACTTTTTTTATACTTCTCGTTTAACGCAGCTCCTTTCCCACACGATTTTAATCCCTTTTTTTCACTTACATCGTCTAAAAGACGAAAGAAGTATTGTAATCACAAAAAATCACCTCTCGAGATTTGTTCAGATCTTCACGTTTTAGAGGCCCTAGATGACGAAAAACAGGTTTTCTCAATTCCGTCTGTCTGTCTGTCTGTTGGCGGTATAACTCAAAAACTACTTCTTGGAGAAAGACGATATTTTGCATGCATATTATTTTTCTCTGGAATGAACCGAGAATATTTCGGAGAAATATATATATATATATATATAGGATGAGCAACTTAAAAATAAAATTGTGTTTATTTTTGCTTTACCTGAGAATTAAATACAAGTGATATTTTCACGTAGCACAGGCTTTCTCATGCGCGAATATAAGACCTAACAGATACAGGGTAAACATCACAAATTGGACAGAATAGTATGACGCTTGCTAACGCAGCAGAAACTCGTCCACTTGAAGCACGCCCGTGGCTTGGTTACGCGGAATGTGGATCCAGAAGACAACAGCTTTACTTCCCTCATGTAAAGGACCAAGGCATATTTATTTGGGAATAACAAAAGTAATAATTTGAAAATAGCTCAGGCTTTTTCATTGGCCAACCCAAACATACCCGTGGCTCAGTAATTTTAGCGGGGGACAAGAAACTGGCTCAATATGGTCGCCTCGGTTATCAAGTTCAAATTCCAGCGGATCAAATTCGAGCGAGAAAAGTTTCGCGTAAACTCCTTTACAAATTTTTACTTCCCTCGTCTGAAAGGCGAACAAAGTATTGTAATCACGAAAAATCACCTTCCGAGATTTCTTTAGATCTCCACGTTTCAAGGCCCTAGATGACGAAAAAGAGGTTTCATTAATTCCGTCTGTCTGTCTGTCTGTCTGTTGGCAGTATAGCTCAAAAACTATTTGTCGGCTGAAGACGACATTTGCGTATATATTATATATCTACCTCACATGAAACCAGTACAATTTCATACAAATATATACAGGGTGAGTACGTTAAAAAAATAAAATTTTGTTTATTTTTGGGTTAATTTTGAAATAGAAGGAGGTAATAACTTTCACATAGGTCAGGCTTTACATTTGCCGAAAATAAGACTCAACCGATATAGGATAATGTTACAAAAGAGTAAAAACATTTCAACAAAAAAACCGTTCTGTTCAAGAGAGGCGCGCGTCGCACTTATTTCGATAAGGTTTGATGGCGCAGTTGGACTTATCAATGCAGTTGCGATCGCTATGGAGATAAGGCTACGATAGCTATACAGGTGCGGCGTGTTCAAACCCCAGCGGGATATATTTTTTTTAATTTGCAAATTGATCTAATTCGGGCGATAGAAGTTCTGGATAAAGCCTTTTACAGATTTTCTAATTTATTCTATTTTAAACAACAGATGCGATTGCAGTCTAGTCGTCTAGTCTATATAGGTAAATATTGTAGCTATGGCAAAAGCCTTTGTTTTTCTTTTCATTTGGCTTGGAATGATGGTTCTTCTTAATGCGACATATTATTTTTAAAGTTGTGTGTAATATTCTAAATTACTTATTGTAGTACTACGTAGCATAAATAACACGTCAGAAGATCTTCCGCATGCTTCCATTCTATCGACTCTCGCTTCCGTCGAGTCCCAGTTATAAAACCCTGTGTCATTCCCAGCCACACGTCCTCTTAATTGGAATTCTTTCATTCTAAGATGCTTATTCCAAAGAACAAGATTTCTAGGCCCCAACTTGGATGACATTTTCGATATATGATCACGATGAAAAGACTTTCTTCTGAAACACGAACCTCCCCTCACGCTTGCCATCAGTTGCAGTTTTTCATATTCCTCACTTTAGAACATCTCCAATTATATATATAAATAAAAAATGCGGATAAAAACCTCTACAGAATGCCATCATTCGGAAGTGATGTAAAGCCGTGGGTCTCATGTTACTACGATGTGTAGCATATAAAAGATCCCTTGCTAGGGTTGGAACTCCTTAGTCTCGGCAAAATTCTAAGTAGGACTAAGGTACCTGGTACTCTGCATGCCTAGACCTTGTTCATGGGGTTGGCAAAAAAGGCCTATGAAGGCCTACTTGCTAGACTCGCTAGAGTCTGCCCAAAAATACTACTACTACTACTACTACTAGATACACATGAAGTGAGCGATATTGGGATTTTATAATTGCTCTGGAAAAGTCATCTTTGTTCGTGCGCAGAAAAGAACTTAGTTATTCTATGACATTTTTCATTTGAACTTTACACGATATAATCATATTTTATAGACTTCTAAATCATGTATTATAGCCACTTTTTCAACCTCATATAGCACCATCGTCGATGATAATACATTTGAACGAAGTAGAACTACAATATTTAAACCGACCAACTTGTTGAATGCTTTGATTGGCGTATATACCGGGTGAGTTTTTTAAAGTGTTACAAGGCGATATCTCGAAAACCGTTTTCCAATATTTTCATGAAACTTTTGTGAGGTAATAAGGAGATGGGGGGACATATTTAAACATATTTTTGACATTTACCTCCTATCTGTGTTTTGAGGGGTGGGGGTAACTTTGGAATTTAAAATAGGATGATGTACTTTTGTTTATAAAATTCGAATCTACGTAACAAACTACGTATGTCTACAAAAGATTTTTTGATTCGCTTTTGTTTACGGAATTATGATTTATTAGGTTATAAAATTCAAAAAATGTGAAATTTTCGTTAAAACGTCAAAATTCTCAACTTTCTTAAGTAGAACTAACGCATTTCTATAGAAGCGAATTTTAATTTTGAAATAAGTGAACTTGATTTATTAGTAAAATGTGTTTATTTTTTAATTTATATCAAAGTTCAGTCACCATAATTCCGTAAACGAAAGAGGAAATCAAATATGTTTTGTACGTATACGTAGTTTTCTACGTAGATTCGAATTTTGTAAACAAAAGTGCATCATCCTATTTAAAATTCCAAAGTTACCCCCCACCCCTCAAAACACAAAAAAGAGGTAACTGTCGAAAATATGTTTTGTATGTCCCCCCATCTCCCTATTACCTCACCAAAATTTCATGAAAATATTATAAACCGTTTTCGAGATATCGCCTTGTCACACTTTAAAAAACTCACCTGGTATATACTTAGGTTAATTACAATTTATTCTGCAATACATGTTATTTACTTTCGTTGTATTAATGTTAATGCTAATATCATCTCTTAGCTTTCTACCTTAAAAGGAGTGAACATATCTTGCAAATATTCTTTTTGGCACTAAGATGGTAGCCAGCGTTGGAAATGTTATTCAACCATTTGCTGTTTACTTTAAAGCTTTTTCAGCGCCTTTCAGAGAATGTATGTCAAATGATCTCAGCCTAAATGTCAAACGACAAAGGAATGCGGTCAAAATGCCGCACGATAAAATGATCGCATGCGACAAAAGATCGCATACGAAAAAAATAACTATATATCTACTGATGCATTGCGATAATAAAAATTTATGTATATTTACAATATATATATTTTTTTCTATTTTTGTTGCATTTGCTCGTTTTAGTTTGTTTGCTTAATTTTTTTTTGTCCAATTTCAACTTTCAATTGGAAATTGTGGTCTATTCCTCTTAAATATTCAAGAACCGGCCGATTTCCATATTAGAGCATTATTGAATGTATACGTTTGGCGGTACCTTTTTAATTTTAATATAGAAATCTTTTTCTGTAATGGTAATGTAGTGAATATACATGATTTTTTTCTCAATGTATGAGTAGGTATATACAGTATGGAACTAAAGTAACGGATAAATTTATTGACTTTGTTCATATTTATTTTTATGAAAAAATCTCGAAGGGGTGTAGCGATTTTGACCATAGAGAATATTTTCAGCGGTTTTTCAGTTTCTTATGTCATTTGTTTTAAAAGTTATGACGTCATCGATTCTTTTCTAAATGACAATCACTATTTTTTATTATTGATTTTGGTAGTCCTTTTTATGTTGTTTTCAATGATATAAAATTTTCAATATGTTACATCTGAAGAAAATCGAGAAAAATGGTCTTAAAGTTCAAATATTAAAAACCACTAAAATGATCAAAATAAATCTAGTTATCTACATTTGACGGAAAGTCATTGACGGTACATTCGTTTTTATTGAAATTTAAAAGAAACAATTGAAAAATACAATAATAAATAATACAAAATTCAATTCTCTGTGTCTCGCTTAATTATTATACCATTTTTATTAATAAAATAGTTTACTACAAGTGAATTCTAATTTAGAAAAAGCAAAGGACTCTTATTTTGTTATGACATTTACAAATTGTTTAATTCGGACGTGTAACTAATTAATTTTTGTTGTATCCAACGGTAACTTGATTTATTTTGCTCATTTCATTGGTTTTTAATATTTAAACCTTAAGACCATTTTTCTCCATTTCTTTCAAATGAAACATATTGAAAATTGCATATTATTGAAAACGACATAAAAAGTACTACCAAAATTAATCATAAAAAATACAGGATGTCATTTAAAAGAAAAGCCGATAACTTCACAACTTTTAAAACAAATGACATAAGAAACTGAAGAATAGCTGAAAATATTCCCTATGGTCAAAATCGCTACACCCCTTCGAGATTTTTTCACAAAAATTAATATCAATGAAGTTAATGAATTTATTCGTTACTTTATTGCCACACTGCAGTTAATTTCCTATGCGCATGCGATCATTTATCGTGCGACATTTTGACCGCGATCTTTTGTCGCCCGACCTTTTGGCTACGACCTTTTGACGTGTTATGCCTTACAGGTAACGCAGAATCTTGATTATATATAATTGAAAAAGATATCCTGGACATAACCTCTATGTTCTACGTTCAGCCTTGTAGTTCTCTAGTTATTCTTATATCTCTCTCGTCAGTTTTAATAGCCCTTTTCGATTTTGGCGTTGGCGGCTTAGATTCCCCTTGTGATTGCATGCCCACTTCTTTCTTTATTATTTATAACTCTCTCACTGGAGTGTTGGGAAGTAGAGCTAACTTTACTCTGTAGTTTTTTAGGGGCCTCGATAGGCGAGTGCGGCGATTGCTTGCAGTTGAGCTCACAGGAGTGTTGAGGAGTCTGTGGTCGATGGTTCGAATCCGGACCTCGGTAGTTGTCAGTTCCAGGAAAACCCCTTACTATAGGTTAGGTTAAGGGTAGTTTAAGATAGTTTAAGGTAGTGGTAGTACTATTATGCACAATGGGCCCGGAAAAGCGGCCTAAGTGCTGTAGAACGTACAATCCACAATCCACTCTATAGTTTTATAACACGACGCAAGGTTGAAATTTTGAAACGGCTCGTACTTTCTCCTTGCTTATCGGCAAGTCCAGAGTTTCGTATCGCGAACACCGATAGACATCTTAATCCCCATGGCTTATTCCGAGATCATCTAGTGTTAAGAAACACTACAGCTTGTCTCAAGCCAGCGTCGTAGCATTCTCCTTTTCACTGCATGTGAACGCGGGCCCTTATTTATCTTAAAGTAGACTAGCTTTTTTGTTTTATTCAGTGCGCTAATTTTGTGTGATTCGCATCTAGGCCTGTTCTAAAACGCTAGAAACCGCTAAGCCGTTTCGATGCATCCCTTTAGTTGCAAATATTTTGCCAACTGCACCGCTTGTAATAGCTGGAAAATTCTGAGATCCTGCAAGATTTGTCCAATCTTTCGTTGCATTTTGGAGAGTCAATAGTGTTGCTGTCCCCGTAAAACCAGATGGCCGTAGCTGCGTTAGCTTATTGGCTCTATTTTAAATTTTTATAGTTACTTAAGTGTTGTGAGTAAGGTAGTACCAAGGAAAGTTTCCTTTTTGGCGCCTAAGGCAGCCAGCTAAAGTTAATTAAATATTATTTTGATGCAAATATTTTTCTAACTATACCGTTTGTAATAGCTGGAAAATTCTGAGCTCCTGCAAGCTTTGCCCCATTCCCATCTCTTGTTACGTTTTGGTAAGGCAATAGTGTTGCTGCCCCGTGGCTACGAGTATTGGCTCTATTTTACAATTTTTATGATTAATTAAGGGTTGTAGGTAAGATAGTACCAAGGTAAGTTTTCTTTTTAGCGCCTAAGCCAGCCAGTGAAAGTTATTTAAATATTATTTTAATGGTACATACCAAGTTTTATACTTATACATTTTCTGGCCTATCGACAGGCTTGCATTATATTTCTGAAGATTAGCTTTTTAGTAGTGCCTAACAGGAAGCACATCAGAGAGGATAGATTTTCGCTGGCACCTGCTCAATTCTAGTGCCTGCGTTATGATTATAAACCTTGATAATATTAAACTCGCAATTCACTTTAGAGCCAAATTTCCATGGCTTACTTGTATATTTAATTTTAATCATTTTATTGCTTTAATGTCCAACTTAGATTTTGCTTATTATATTAACATGTACCCCTTGGGTCGTTTTGCATTCAGCGCCCCAGTTTGATCTATATTACCATTTTATTTTGCATTATAACATTTAACCCTTGTTTTTTTTAAATTGACGAACCTGTTTTAACTTTTATGCGTTGAAAGCCCCTTTTTATACTGTTATTTTATTCAAACAGTTCAACTATTAAAGCCTCATTATTTTCCTTTACTATATTTTCTTTTATTTGACCCAACCGATACCTGCTCCTTTGAGAGTATGGGTTACTGTAATTTAGAAGCCCCACACGGTAAGTGTGTTTTATTTAGGCAGTGAGTTCGACTAGCTTTTTTGTTGTAGTGGTTGAAAACTGCCACCCTTTTGTTATTCTTTTATTTTATTTCATTTAATAACCTTAAGAACCATAGCTGTTTTTTGAAAGGAGGCACGCAGTTATGTATCCCTTAAACATTATAAGGGTGATTCACGAGGAATAATAAGCTTGATCAAATTCTCGATGCAATCAACATTACATTTTCATAGTTTAGGTAGGTTTCAAAGATTATTTGCCATAAATTTGAAATCACAGCGAGCGTAGCTAAAATTTGTCAGTTTTGACTCAAATAACTGAAATACCAATGCAAAAGATGTTTTAATAACGTACGGAACATAAAAATTAAGTGAATCGATAAAGAGATCTTCAAAATGCTGTTCACCACTTCTTTCACATGCGTCAATGCGGTTCCAGAAAGATCCTCTCGCTCTCATAAGCATCGCTGGTATTACAGATCTACAAGCGACACTTATTCGATGTTCGAGATCTTCTCTACTGTGGATAGATATTTTGTATACACGATCTTTGACCATTCTCCATAAAAACTAATCCAGTGGAGTTATGTCGGGACTTCTCCGGGGCCAAGAATTAATCGAACCCCTACCTATCCACCATACACAGTGTCTAAATAGCGCCTCACATCTCTGTGAAAATGAGGGAGTGCGCCATCCAGTTGGAGCCACATGCTTTGTCTTCTGTGTAAATCTATCTCCTCCAACAAAATTGGCAGAATGTTTCTCAAAAAATTTAAATACACTAGACCGTTTAGTCTTTGTCGAAAAAAATATGGTGCTATACTATGATTCTGTTCCCCAATATTCCACACCAAACATTTGTAGAATAAACCGTCTGGAAGTGTTCTTTGCGAATCCAGCGCGGATTATTCTGGGCATAATAGTGGCAATTATGTTTGTTTACACCCCCATTGTAACTAAAAGATGCTTCATCACTGAAAAACACATTTCCAAAAATGTTTGATCTAAAATGATTTGTTCCCTAACAAATCGACAAAAATCCAGTCTTTTAGGGTAATCTGTTTCTTTAAGCTCTTGGGCTAAGGTGATATGATAGGGATGAAACTTATTTTCCTTGGCAATTCTGCAAACAGAAGACTGGCTAATGCCTACCCTTCTTGGCACTTCGCGTTGCCCCAGATGTGGTTCTTCCTCAAAAATTTTAAGGACTGGTATTTCGTGTTCCTCATTCATTGCTACCCTTTGCTTTGATAACTTAAAGGGAGGCCAATTAGCTCTCCACTGACCCTCCAATCTTTTAAAAATTGTGTCAGGAGGCGTTCTTCTTATAGGGTATCGCTGGGCAGCAAGAGATGCATTCTTCGAACATTCTCCATAAACTAAAGTCATGTGTGTCTGTTCATCATCCGAATAAGTGTACATTTTGCACAGTTTGTAATGAATTTGTAGCGTATGTTAAAAAATGACAATGAAAATGATTGATGGCATCGCAGATCCAAATTGTATTTTTTTTAAACTGTCGCAAAGTAAGTTTCTGAAATGTAATGTTGGTTGCATTGAGAATTTGGTCAGGCTTATTATTCCTCGTGAATCACCCTAAATTTACATATAAGAGTGCCTTAAGAATTTTCCATCATGAATAAAAAAATGGAAAGTCTTGGAGGCAATTAAATTAGAAAAATAATTTGCATATGGCTAGATTTGTTGAAAGGCTAATGTATAGGTATGGTTTTATAAATTTAGCTCATCCTTTTATTTTACTCTGTAATTCGCGATGTTGTGCTACTTGTTTTATTAGAAACTGTATGTTTTTCCTTAAAAACTCTACACCAGAGAGGAATTTTCCACTAAAACCAGAAATAGCCAAGCCGTCACTCAATCATGGCAATCAAACGCTGCTGCTACACAGCGAACTTCATGAATTTGCACTGATAAGGATAACACTCGGGGTTGCTAAGCACTGGTGAGTTACAAGCACTCAAAGGCGATAATGCCTAGAAATTATTAGAATGCTTGAACCGCCGTTCATTCGAAAAGTAAACAAAAAGCCCGCGATCTGATAATTTAATGTGAACACTGAAATTTAGAATATTAAACGCAAAGACCCATTAATTATGTACGGCCAGGAATATCGAGCTTCTGGAGCTTATGCCGCTATTACGAATAATTGGGGCTGCACAGGTTTCAACTTGCTATGGCTTGCGATTATATAAGACACTCTACACGGGAATAATGCTTATTACTGACGATCCATTTATAATAGTCTCTGATAATGATATTCTAGGACGAACGTATAAATTTCAATTTCAACAATGGTGCAACAGTACTCGAGCTCGTTAGATTTCCAAAATGTATTTTTTATGGAAACTACATATAAGTATAATTACGCCGTGAAGGTAGACATGCGAATCATAAGGAAGATAGTGATAGACCAAAAAATTAGGACAGAAAATAATATTGACAATGTTCAGCAACTGATGATACATGATGGACCCAAAACTTATTTTTTCAAATTTATATAAAGTATATTCACATCCAAACAACACTGTTGAGTACCTTGTGAACAAGAATACTTAGGCCGACTAGGGTGCACCCATGTAGATGATAGTTTTGCTAGATACTGCAGCTTGTATCATCAAAGTCAAAGTTGTTAAGCAACTAATGATAATTATAATACAGTATCCTAAAATATCATAAATGTGGCACTCCATAGTATAATTTTACGGATTGATATTATACTTTAGTTATATTGTAGACAGACATTTATCTTTAAAATACTCAACCAGCGTAGACAACTTATAAATAACACTAAAACGTCTAAAATATATACACATCTTTATCAAATTTGCATAGCAAAGAAAGCACACTTCTTAAAAAATGCTGTGATTTAAAATAATACAGCTTTCTCCAGCTTTGTCATGACCCTGTCTATCATTCCATCGTTTACCAGAATAAATGTAAAAAGGGGGCTTTCAGCTAAAGTTGACTTTGTATTACTGTAAAAACTCTCACAAAAACGGGCAACAAGTAACGAAATAATGACGGTTCACTCCTCAGCCGCGCTGCTGGATCGAAAAGAATGTCTGGGAGAATTAGAGAAGTACGTCGTTACTGTCTTCCCAGTCGAAGAGGTTTTCGGCCTTTCCGTTTAAATAAACTATCACTCAGAGAGAAAGTTACGTGACCCATCGCGCGGGGAATTAATGGTTTGCTTTTATTGTAAGAGACCGCTAGTTGAGCAGAAAGATCCGTTTTTAATTTGGATTTATAGCAGTACTTAGAAAAAATTAAAGCGGGAAGTAGTGTACAGTTCCATGTAGCAGGTGCTTTATCATGATTTCCCCAATGCGAGTCTCACCTACTAGAGTTTATTTCTGAGCATGAGGAACGACTTCTGTACACAGCGGCTTTTCGTGGAAGAGCTTTTGAGGAAAGACCTTAAGATAGTGAGCTTTACGCAGTGACATAACTACAAAGCTTCCTGTAAGGTATTAACAATCGGATTTTTCGATATGTTCGTGGTTTAACAACTCTATTATTATAGAGAAACAGAAATGTTTTTATTTTATAGGGTAGGTATTTGAAAAATTAGTCTAACGTTTCAAACTAGCTGCATTCTATTACACCACCCCTTTTGTAGGAGATTTTAATGTATAATAAAAATTAGTGATATCTACCCTGTTTGCTTAATTCACAGAAGTAATATCAATAATAATGTATATAATTCTCACTTACCTTGTTGCTTTCAACTGAATCATATATTGACATATATCATACTTTCATAATTGACTTTGAAATTATGTCATGTTTAAATATACCTCGGCTAGCCAGCTTATTTAGCAATTGAGACTCTCTGTACTTCCCAGCTGAATGAGTTAATGTCAAATATATATACTGTATTAATGAATTGTACTTTGAATGACCAAATAAATATTAGTTTGATTATTTTAAATCACACTCTTAGTACTTGAGTTTGAATCTAATTAACTGTTATAGTGTATTAAACGTTTGAATTGACATTACAAATTAATAGTCAGATTAAAGTTGTCAAAATTATTTAATTAAATGAAAGTTCCAATAAATGAGGTTAAATACTTTTTCAAAAATAACTAGACCCAAAATGAAAAATTTCTAATTATAAAGATCGAAACCGTCGAGTACTCAAATCACCATATTAATTTAGAAAACTTAATATTCTGTGGCGATAATAGATACACAAAATTCCTTTGGTATAATTCGCAGTAGTTCACTACCCCCCGACAAAGGGCTGGAACAGGTAACATTCCTAACTGTAAAATTCACCGTTGAACTCTCCATCTAACGGGAATGTTGCTTGCTTCACACGCCCTGACATAACGGGACTGCGAATTCTCCAAAGGGATATTCACCCCTTTCGAATATAAGTAACGGGATTGGCATAAGCTAAGGTCAGTTACAGCCCATCCTCGGTGAGTACGAATTCGTAGCATCTTCTTTTACAATGAACGTTTTTCTACCGGTTTACAAGTGTTTTTGTTCTGGGTTCAAACCATTCGCGCGCCCACGCACCCATAAATTGGTTACGCCGACGTGATAATCTAATTAAATTAAATTCGCCGAGTATAGTGCGCGAGTGCAAAAACATTTTAGCAACTCAAGCTAGTGTTAGTTTCAGTATCAAACATTACCAAACGCAACAACAGTAATGCCTTCCACCGAAGCTCTAAACGAAACCGTGTCTACATCAATGACGACAGCTACGACACCAACATATTCACTCTCAAATACTAGTTCCGCGCCCGCGAGTTTTATACCACCCGCCGCTCTCGATCGTGTAGCTGTGCGACTTCCGCCTTTCTGGTCTGAAGATCCAGAAATGTGGTTCGCGCAAATCGAAAATCAGTTTTATCTTGCCGGGGTAATAAATGATGAAACAAAATTTAGTTACGTCGCAGGCCATCTTGAACCAAAGTACGCGATCGAAGTGAGAGACATTTTAACCCGCCCGCCCCCAACCCAGAAGTATGCAAAGTTGAAAAGTGAACTAATTGCCCGTTTAAGCGACTCCCAAGAAAATAAAGTACGCCGTTTGCTAGAACACGAAGAACTAGGCGACCGAAAGCCGTCGCAATTTCTCAGGCACCTACGTGGATTAGCGGGAACAGTAGTCCCAGACGACGTTCTTCGCCCTCTCTGGCTAGGTCGCTTGCCTGCGGCCACACAGGCAATTTTAGCCACCCAAGCTAACACCGCCCTCGACGACGTAGCTACTTTAGCCGACGCCATCGCCGAAACTTCAACCCGCGGACGCATAGCGGAGGTGCACCAGGTGGACCCGATGGAAGCAATGTTCCAAAGGCTCACCGTCTTTGTAGCCTCGAGGATTGCTGAAGCAACAACGTCGTTGCGTCAAGAAATTTCTGCAGCAACGGCAGCCTCCAATCAACTTTATCGACCGCGCCGCGACAGCCGAAATTCGCGATCGCGTTCACGAAATCGCAGCCAATCTCGCGAAAACAGTGGCGTATGCTGGTACCACCGTAGGTTCGGAAATTCAGCGCAAAAATGTACTTCGCCTTGTACATTCTCGGGAAACGACCAGCCGAGTCGCTAACGGTGGCTAGCGATTTCGAAGCTAAACCTCGCCGCCTGTTTGTGACAGACTTTGCAACAAAAATGCAATTTTTAATAGACACTGGTGCTGATCTGTGCGTGTTTCCGCGTACGCGAATCCCGGGACGCCGTATAAAAACTCACTACGAGCTTTATGCGGCAAATGGTTCCACGATCGCGACGTATGGTTTTGAGACACTTCGTATAAATTTCGGTCTCCGACGCGATTTTACATGGCGTTTCGTTATCGCTGATGTGTCCAAACCCATTATTGGAGTCGATTTCTTGGATTACTATGGACTCCTCGTCGACATCCGCAACCACCGCCTCATCGACGGGATCACCGACCTCACCACTCAGGGCCAAGTAGCGGAGTGCGATTCCTGCTTGCTACAGATTCGAGCTGTTTCCGGATCATCATCGCCGTTCCACCAGCTCCTCCTACAGTACCCGGAGATCACAAAACCCTCTGGGACGCCACTGGAACCAAACCACCAAACCAGGCATCACATTCGCACGACGCCAGGACCCCCTGTATTCAGCAAACCCAGGCGTTTAGCACCGGACCGACTCAACCAGGCAAAGCGAGAATTCAACATCATGTTGCAAATGGGAGCGGTGCGTCCTTCCGAAAGTAGCTGGTCATCGCCTTTACACATGGTTCCTAAAAAAGGCGACGAGTGGAGACCTTGCGGCGACTACCGGGCTCTCAACGCGAGAACCATCCCCGACAGGTACCCGGTGCCACACATAGAAGACTTCGCCCAAACCCTCCAAGGGAAGAAAATATTTTCTACCGTGGACCTGGTGCGGGCTTATCACCAAATCCCCGTTGCAGAGGAAGACATCTGCAAAACCGCTATAACCACTCCATTTGGTTTGTTCGAGTTCCCGCTTATGTCATTCGGTCTTCGCAACGCAGCTCAATCTTGCCAGCGTTTTATGGATGAAGTATTGCGAGGATTGGATTTCTTGTATGTCTACATCGATGACATTCTGGTAGCATCAGAAACCGAAAAAGAACACCTGCAGCACTTAGACCAGCTTTTCAACCGCCTAAAATCATACGGTGTACTTATCAACCCCTCCAAGTGCGTTTTCAAAGAACCGACAGTTCAATTCCTAGGTTTTTTGGTATCTGAACAAGGAATTCAACCTCTCCCAGGGAAAATTGAAGCTATTAGGAACTACACCCGCCCAAATACAGCGAAAGAACTTCGCCGGTTCTTAGGCACCCTAAATTTTTATAGACGCTTCATCCCTAAAGCTGCAACAATTCAAGCACCCCTTAACGACCTGCTGCAGGGAAAAATCAAGGGCAAAACACCAATTATTTGGACTGACGCAACCATCGCAGCATTCGAGGCTTCCAAAGAAAGTCTCGCGTCCGCAACTTTACTAGCCCATCCAGTCCCGGATGCACATCTGTCCATCTTTACAGATGCGTCCGACTTCGCAATTGGATCAGTTGTACAACAGCGCGTAAACGAGCAATGGCAACCCCTAGGATTTTTCTCTGCAAAGTTGAGCACCGCCGAAAGGAAGTACGGAGCCTACGACAGAGAACTTCTAGCAGTCTATAAAGCCGTAAAACATTTTAAACACATGATTGAAGGCAGAGAGTTTACTGTTTTCACCGACCATAAACCGCTAACCTTTGCTTTTCGTCAGAAAACTGACAAATGTTCCCCACGGCAATTCAGATATCTTGATTTTATCGGCCAGTACACGACGGACATTCGTCACATCTCGGGACAAGACAATATCGTGGCAGACTCATTATCCAGGATAGAAGAACTCGCCCAAAGTATCGATTTCCAGGCCCTGGCTAAATCGCAATCAACTGATGAGGAATTGCAAACGTTTCTTCAAGAAAGCTCACCATTGCAGTTACGACAAGTTGTTTTACCAGAGACGGACATTGCCATCTATTGTGACTTATCCACCAGCACTGCACGTCCATTCATCACGCAACAATTTCGGAAAGCTGTATTTAATTCGCTCCATCAGCTGTCGCATCCCGGAATCAACGCGACGGTCAAATTAATAACTCAACGTTATGTTTGGCCGTCAGTGAAATCGGACTGCAGAAAATGGGCCCGCAGCTGCTTGCAATGCCAGCGCTCAAAGATATCCAGGCACGTGTCAGCTCCAATTGGAACTTTTGTACCACCATCCTCCAGGTTCGAGCACCTACATATGGACATCGTGGGACCCCTACCAGTATCAAAAGGCTTCAGATACTGCCTGACCTGTATCGATCGGTTTTCCCGCTGGCCTGAAGTTTTTCCAATGGAAAACATTGAAGCTACAACAGTTGCACGAACTTTCTTCGCCGGCTGGATCGCAAGATTCGGCACGCCGCTGCGCATTACAACGGACCAGGGACGTCAATTTGAGTCACAGCTTTTCAGAGAACTCAATACTCTGTTAGGATCCCGTCACCTCCGAACAACCGCCTACCATCCAGAAGCTAACGGTTTAATAGAGCGATTCCACAGACAATTGAAGGCAGCTATTCGGTGCCATTCCACAGAAAATTGGACCGGGATATTACCTGCCATACTACTGGGAATTCGTTCAGCTTGGCGCGAGGATCTAGAAGCAACCACAGCAGAACTTGTTTACGGCGAGCCCCTGCGACTTCCTGCAGACTTTCTGGTCCCGCGTACACAAAGAGCATTCGGAAGTAGCGAAACGTCGGATTTTGCTAAAGAGTTGCGACAACATTTCGAAAAGCTTCGCCCGATCACCGGAACGCGGCATGAAAACAAAAAGAATTTTGTATTCAAGGACCTAGCATCCACGAAGTTTGTTTTCATCCGCCACGACGCTCCCAAAGCAGCCCTCCCAGTGATCCCAGAAACAACAAAACGTTTACCGTTGCCCTCAAAGGTAAGAACGTCACTGTTTCTATTGATCGGCTGAAGCCAGCGTACATTATGCAGCACGACGACGAGCCCAAAGAAGAACGCAACACATCAATACAGCAACAACCAGAGGAACAGCGGCCTACGGAGACGCCAGCCACGCGTTCTGGTCGCAAGGTTCGATTTCCTGAACGACTCCAGGTTGGTTTAGTGTAAGTGTGTGTTGTTCGATAACTGATGTGTTGGTTCGCGATAGCAATGCTCAGTGCGCGCATATAAACAATTCTTGACACTAACGTATCCTGCATTTACCATTTTAGCATGTAACTCATTTTTGTATATATTTGTTTCTTTTGTGTGAATATTTTGTGTTTGTAGATATGTCTTATTTGTAAATATGTTTTTTTCTATTTCCTTGTATATAATCTTTCTGTATCGTGATCTCAACCTGACATATAACTATGTATATGTGATAGTCGATCACTAGCAAGGGGGTATCTGTGGCGATAATAGATACACAAAATTCCTTTGGTGTAATTCGCAGTAGTTCACTACCCCCGACAAAGGGCTGGAACAGGTAACATTCCTAACTGTAAAATTCACCGTTGAACTCTCCATCTAACGGGAATGTTGCTGGCTTTACAAGCCCTGACATAACGGGACTGCGAATTCTCCAAAGGGATATTCACCCCTTTCGGATATAACTAACGGGATTGGCATAAGCTGTGGTCAGTTACAGCCCATCCTCGGTGAGTACGAATTCGTAGCATCTTCTTTTACAATAAACGTTTTTCTACCGGTTTACAAGTGTTTTTGTTCTGGGTTCAAACAATTCGCGCGCCCACGCACCCATAGTAATGTTAAATACTACTGTTTTTTAAATATACAGTTGTCACCTATATAAAATTTGCGTGTTGCATTCAATAAAAAAAAAACTAAAGGAAAACTTGATCTCAATCCAAACCCTGCAGATATATAACCTTAAACTGGAAAATGTTTTTCAAAGAAATTCAGGTTATAAAAGGTTTAAGCAAATTTACAACGTAAGTAGAGGTTCGTCATTAGATCAGGTAGTTAAATAGTTTTTGTCCATCACACTTTTCGGTCAATAGAGTGAATAAAATAGTGATCGTCTACTACACTGAATTGCTATAAATTTTAACAGAGAAAGGTAATTTTTTATTTTTTTTATTCTATTCTATTTTGTCTGTGTATAATGTAGGTAGAAAACAGATTATAAATGTATTTTTCTACTCATGACATTGAAATCAGTCATTTTACATTGATTCCGATGGTTGAAATTGCATTTTAACCACTAGAGATTGAAATGCTCGGACTACCGGGATTTAAAACTGTTTGACATTCAATTGGTGACAAGAGAAATGTCACTTTATGTTTATTTTTTTCTAAAGTGCATTAACTTGTTAAAATAAGTGAAAATTCATAGAAAAAATAGTATATGTAACTCGTGGCTGATAAAATATAAACGTCTCGAGTTACTTTTTTCAACTCGCTTCGCTCGTTGAAAAAAAACCACTCTCAACGTTGAACTTTTATTTCAACCACTTGTCCCATAATATACTATTTTCCACGCCCGGGAGTAGAAGTCGATTTTTATAGCATCAAAATTGTGACAGAAGTAAAACATTTACTCCCTAGAGACTAAATAAGAAAAACATTTCCCTAGGGAGTTTTCATTGTGGCTGACAGAACAATTATGTCAAATTCGAGGTTATCAGGTTACGTTTTGCGTCAGTTTTAACACAAACTGACGCAAAACCTAATCTGCTAACCTCGAATTTGACATAATTGTGAGCTCTTGTCATAATGACTTACAGTGTCACCAACTTTAAAATTTACCATAGGCTACTAATTTTAAAATAATTGTAACTAAAATGTCAATAAATGACGTTTACAAAAACGGGTTTTCATTTTAAATCTACCTGCAACGTGAAAAAAATAGTATATGCAACTCGGAGAGAATGCTATTTTGCTTCAGTGCAATTTCTGACTCTCGGGCTTCACCCTCGAGTCAGAAATTGTACCTCAGCAAAATAAGGCATTTCTCTCCCTCATTGCATAATCTACTAATTTCCAAAAATGTGGTTAATATACATTAAACATTTAAAAAAACCCATATATTTCCGCATATTTTTTAGCTGCATGTTTGAACAATTTTAGTAAGTATAAATCCGGCCACTAGCAATAACCTTGTAATGCAAAAACGTGGGTTACTACGTCACGCGGCAAGTCCTAATTCGAAATCGATTTATATTCTTTATTAGATACCCCAGACAGTAACAGGGTTGTTTACATCAGAGTTCGCTCGTAGTTTGAAAGGGGCGAGAGTCGATACGAAACAGTGACCTAATAATTCCCAGTGCAGAGGTTTAAGTGCAGGAAATTAACAGCAATTGAATAGTCAGGTAAAATTACGAATGGTTAAGCAGTTCTTAAGGGTCGATTTCACTTCAAGGACGTTTAAAAGTATTACCCATGTCATTGCTTGAACTTTTTGGGAATTGTTTTGAGTCCCATGTCTATACAGGGTGTTTCTAAAATAATGGGACACCGATTAGTCATAGATTCCTTACGTTATAATAAATCGATTAAACCGAATATACCTTAGTACAAAGTCCCTTCAGTAAGAAGTTATAGGACCTTGAAGTTCAATTTTTTTTTTGGTAATTCCCACAAATGTAGAGAGATCGATTTGAATTTTGCTATACATGGTTACTATTATGTACTGCACTAAGAAATTTGTTTTCATAAATTACACTTAACTGTAAGAGGCACTTTACCTATATTTGTAAACTTTTTTTAATCATAACTTCGTTATAATAATGTACTCTTAGATCTTAAGCCTAAAAGCAACCGTTTACCTTAAAATGCCCATCAAAGGTTTTGGTAGTCATTACGACGTGCAATTATCAAGTAGCCATGATCACAAAAACAAAAGCCATCTAGTAAAAAACAGTGATAAAACA
This sequence comes from Agriotes lineatus, assembly GCA_940337035.1. Taxonomy (NCBI): domain Eukaryota; kingdom Metazoa; phylum Arthropoda; class Insecta; order Coleoptera; family Elateridae; genus Agriotes; species Agriotes lineatus. Next base: position 310,106 of record CALNHX010000453.1, on the reverse strand, counting down.
ATTAATGACATTAGTGACATAAGAATTTGTTCTTTTATATGTAAGAAAATGCCGCTACATAACGAATTCTCCAATGCTGAAGGGTTCGTTATGTCTCAGCATTTTCGTAAGCACACAAGACAAAAATCTGATGTCACCAACGTCATTAATTTATTTCTTGTTATTGTTTACTAAATTACAATCATTACCCATTGGTTTTGTGATCATGGCTACTTGATAATTGCACGTCTTAATGACAACCAAAAACTTTTGATGGACATTTTAAGCTAAACGGTTGCTCTTACGCTTATGAACTAAGAGTACATTATTTTTTTTTATTTCAATTTTATTTCAAATAATAACCTAAAATTTTGAAAAATGGTACAGACAACGAAGTTAGAGATAAAAAAAGTTTTGAAAGATAGGTAAAGTACCCCTTACAGTCAAGTCTAGTTTATGAAATTTTTTCTATTAGTGCACTACAAAATAGTAAGCATGTATACCAAAATTCAAATCGATACCTCTACATTTTTGGAAATTAACAAAAAAATAAAAAATTAAACTTTGAGGCCCTATAACTTCTTACCGAAGGGACTTTGTACTAAGGTATATTACGTTTAATCGATTTATTATGACGTAAGGAATCTATGACTAATCGGTGTCCATTATTTTAGGGACATCCTGTATAGAGCAGTGGCATAATTATGGAGGCGATGTGGGTGTTGGATTACGCCCCAGAGGCTTTAGGAATCACTAACTAAAGTTCGTCTTCAACAAACATCTACAATTTCATTTTATTAATATACAGGGTGTTATGGAAATGAGTGCAAATATTTTAACCAGTGATAGAGCTCACCAAAATGAACAACTTTTCCATTTATCGTTTTTCATTTAATCGCATATTTTCTTAATCATTTATCTCCCCTAAATTTGACGAGCCGCTTGGTGAGCAAATCTAAGTTAAAGGTGAACGACACAAGTATATTAAAACTGCAAAGTTCTTGCACAAGAAACATGCGGTCAATCACTTACCTACCTCAACTGATAAAGCACGTTGGTGACCAGATGTGAACTAAAGGTTTTATCAGTACCTATGCAGTTTTTGTTGGTTTGCATATCAAAGAAAGGTTTTTTGTTTTTGTACCATTGAATTACAATGTTATTCCATAGGCGGGTGCGCATTTTTAGAGTAAAATTGTTTTGAATTTTAACTCAGTTTTGAAAAAATGATAAATGGGGAAGTTGTTAAGTTTAGTGAGTTCTATTACGGGTTAAAATATTTGCACTCATTTCCATAATACCCTGTATAATTGAATATCAATATTCGGACTCGATTGGTTTTACTAATTTGCAATGTTTGTCACAACCGCTCAATCAATCGCGACAAAACTAGAGTTGTGTGGAAGGTCTTATAAAACTGCACAACTGTTGTGAAGACAGCAACCGCTTTGGCGTTAAAAGAAAGTCGGAAAATTAAGTTTAGCGAAAGTGTCCCGCCCGATGGATGTAAACATTGTATCTTGAGAGCGAGATAACTTATCAGGATGGTTTCTGCGCCAGCTTGTGTAGAATGAACTGAAGAACTGAAAAACGTTTAAGTGAGATTGGTCGTTTTCTCTTTGTATGTGTGTGTCGATTTGTACTCAGCTTATTATTAATAGTCGTTAAGCGGTCGAGTAACTACTTTATGAGTATGGTATAATAGTAGAGTATTCAGTTGCTGAGATTAAAATCACGACTTCGAAACTCGGTTTGCGGATATATTTTTGTTACATACATACATACATAATCCGGAGCCTTTCTACCGTGAAATGTAAGGTTTGAAGTCGATTGGGTTGTTGTCACTCTTTCCCGATTGGTGTTTTTTGACACCACTTCTTCCACTCTTTTCGATCTTGCGCCATTTAATTCACTGTATTCCATTCTGGTCCTCTCTGTTCCGCTGCTACTTTTACCCCTTCTGTCCATGTCTTCCTTGGTCTTTCCACTCTGTTATTTCCTTCTGGTCGTGCTTCCAGGGCTTGTTTCACCATTCTATCTTCTCCCATTCTGTGTACATGTCCCAGCCATCCTAGTTGCCTTTCTTGGACCACTTCTTCCACTGCCTTTACTTTCAGTTGTTCTCTGTATGTTATTTTTCTGATCCTGTCTTGTTTAGTGTTTCCCTCTATTTTTCTCCAGAACCTCATTTCTGTGCTTGTCAGTCTGCTCTTCTGTTTATTTGTGATCGTTCACGATTCGCTGCCATAAACTAATGTCGGTTACACCACTTTTTTCACTACCTCTACTTTCGTCTCTTTTGGTATTTCGGTTTACCCCAGACAGGTGTTTTTTATCATATTAAATCGGGCTCAGCACACAGCCTTGTCTTAGCCCTCTATATTTTTGTTAATTATTAAAAGATTCCTATACAAATTTGAACAATGGTGTGAAAATTTCAGTATCACCTTATGCTGTATCATTTCTTAGAATCAACGAATACTTTTATTGCTGAAATAAAATCTAACCCACTTTTGATCTTGTTTTAAATTCAAGACAAGATGTTTGAATATCTTTTAAATCAAATATAAAATTATTATTAAGAATCACGCTTTCGTGTCGACGATGCTTGATTGGTGATATTGTCTACTAATCTGTTTTAAGAAAAAAATATTGTGATATAATAAAATAAATAACGTGAACGAAATTTACTCTAAGCTGCTATTCTTTCTTTCTATTTGTTTCGCATATTTATTTATTGTTAAGTACACAAAACTAAAATAAAGATTAATTTTATAACCAGGAATTCGAACAAGTAAATGTGTTCCTTATTTAAGGCATATCTGTGTCCTTACGATCGTTTAACCACCCAATTAACATATCTATATCAGACATAGCTAGAATTTGGCAGGGATACTTAATAAGTCAATACTTCGATAACAAGTGGTTAAATTGGCATTTTGACGGTATTTGCCCATTTTAAATAAAACATTTTGTTAGGTGTAAATTTTACATAAATTAAATGAAGTTAGCATTCAGAAATTGTCTTCAGTTTTCCGCTATTATGATGTAGCTTAGGTCGCCTCTTCTTCGTTGATGTACATTTGGTTGCTTATGCCCTATTTTGAATTTTGTAATTATGAAAATTCTCGAGGTGGGGAAATTTTGATGATTTTGAAAAATTGCCAATAAATAAGTGTCTGTTTTTAAAATTTGGAGGCAATTTATCGAAACGAGACTAACGTAGTAGGTAGTGTCTCTTGTTACACAGGTGTGACTTTACTGGTAAATTAATTCTCGCTATTACATTATTTGGCTTATCTAATCGAATCTGCGCGTGATATATTGCACTGTCTTAACTTTTTAGGCGTTTTCGGAATGAATTTGTGTATTGCCTACGTTATTCTGCGAAGTTATTGGTTTCACTGCCGTGAGTCTTAGTCGTGAGGGTCGGGGTTCGAACTACGCTGAAAAGAATACTAATCCAAAATACGAAGAGAGTTAGCGCCAGGTCCTCGACATCGAATCATCCTTGTGCCGGACCGTTCACAAGGTCGGAGATAAGTCCAGCAGATCAAACAAAATCAAAGCAACGACCAATAAAAATATCACAGCTTTATTCGGTATTATAGTGCAGCACACAACATAACTCAGGAGCAAATAAAACACAAACAGGCAAATCATCAAACAGAATCAAACAATATACGAATAAATCAAAAGTACAGCAATAAACAAATATCAATACACTAACCATTAAATCAGCAATATAACACGTAACAATATACAATCCAATAAATCAACAATAAACACGTTAAAATCGGCAAAGGCACTGCATCAATACATTTCATATAAATCACCTATATCCATCAAGGGCTAACAATAAACCTCAGCTGTAATCTGTCGCGAATCAAGAATACAAGTTGCTACACCAATTTACAACACAAGTACAACTATTCGCACGCATCCTGTGAGGTAGAGTGCTGCGAAAACTAAAGCTATGCAAGCAAAAAAAATGCTAACTACAACCCCGGTTGTTAGCTTACAATTTAAATGTCATGTCAAGATTCCAAAGGCTCGAAGCCCGCTGTTGTATGATCATACAGGGCGTGGCGGTTTCTGTTTTAAACTCATCAAGTTCTTATACAGAGAAAATTCATGAACTGCGAACACGAGTAAATCAAGGCGAATTTACGATTGCCTAAAAAGACACCAAGACCAGTGGACAGTCGATCGAGGGTACTCTGTTATTAATTATATTAAGCCAAGGGTGGTTTGCGTTAATTGTTTAAGTAATTGTTCAACGCAGATGTCGTATCCACGCATAGTGTAGGTACTTTTTGTAACTGAATAATTATATCACAGTTAAGTTGTATGAGATACTATGCTATTCCGTGATTAAATTCAGGTGATAAATTCAGATTTGAAGAACAGGACTTTTAGAGATTAACAGTAAAGTAAAATTAGGTAGTTTACAAAATACAAGGCATTCTGAAGAAATAAACAATTTATTCTCTACAAACTAAATAACAGTAAAAAAGATGCAAATCGAAGTAAAACTATTTGTATTTCACAAACAAAAATCAAGTTTTTAAATGATTTCGTGTTCGAAGAGCCCGTTTTCTTGCGCTAAATAATAACCAAAGCGATCATAGAAACTTCTTCTCATATTGACCAACATACTAGGACTAATCCTTTGAAACAACTCTTCACTTTTTAAACGCAATTTCCTCAAATCGTTAGTAGATAATGTTATCCGGAAAACCATATATTTTTTATTTTATGTAGTCCCATAAGTAGAAATCATTGGAAGAGAGATCTGGAGATTTAGCTGGCCACAAACTGGTTCCTCGTCCAGTCAACAGCCTATTTGGTAATGTATTGTTCAGAGCTTCTTGAACTGCAACAGTGTTGTGAGTGTGGCAGCCATGCTGCTGCAACCAAAGTTCATTAAATCTCTCATTCGTTATACGTCCAATTCCTGGAATCGTTTGCTGCTGTAGTAGTTCAAGGTATTTAGGGCTGGTTAGGGTTCCATCCATAAAAATAGACCGATCATGTTCTTACCCGGCATCCCTACCCAAACATTTAAGTTGTGGGGGTACGGAATCCGGAATTCAAAATACCTATGCAGGTTTTCTCGCGGCCGACTTTCCGGAGGACGTGTTCGCCATTTCTGTCACAGTTTCACAAAATCCATTTATCTGAAATGGTCATCGGGAAGAATTTCGTGTTTTTTGTAGTTTGTAGAATCGATAACAAACATTTCGAAAGTTAATTCTAGTAGTGGAAGCACCTAAATCTACTAGTTCAACAATTTGGTTAAGGAAATAATCTAGATGGTTATTAGAAGTAGTACAAACCATTAGTTCCTTTAAATCTGTGTTTTCGTTGAGAACACTAGGCCTTTTATGTTTTTCGGGAGAAACATCAAAATTTTCCAAAATTTGAGGTAACTCTGTACAACATTAATAACGATGGAGAACGTCTATTTTCAAATGTTGTAAAGAATTTTGTATTTCCCGAAACGTTTGAACCTGATTAGGGCATTTTACAATTTGCACTTTTTCGTTGCCTCATAGTTATCCATTTTAAGATAGAAATAATGAGAGATATTATCTGTTGACAAAATTCGCGAACTGTCAAAGTCAAATTTTGGGCATTTGTAAATTCGTCATATTGTCTACCGTGTTCGTAGTAAAGAAAATCTCTCTGTATATGACTAATAAAAACAACGGCTTGAATTATGCTCCTAACAAAAGCTAAAATAGCAAATTACCAAAATCGATTTTACGAATATCTAAAGTTTGAGCATTAAACTACCGTGAGCGGTTCGCTAGTTACAACCTACACCCTAATGACATTTGACGTTTGCAAGGCTAACCTCTGCAACTAAGTTAGGCGAAATGCAGTGGCCAAAGTTGTGTAAAAATACGGCTAGCCTGTAATCTAGGTAAGCTAAACTGTCTTAAAATAGTTCAACAGCATATCTGAATGTTTTGTTACGTTACAGGGCTCAATTTAAGGCGGCCTTTATCACATTTACTGCAACCCAACGGTAAGCAAACCTAATCGTAGCATTCATTTCAAAAACACAAATATCTAAGACCTCATATCACGAGCGTGGCTAATACAGCTACCACAACAATAGATTATTCTACAATTACACGAGGTGCAATACGATTCGACAGATAAGCCCAAATGCAATCTACACAATAATGCAAGTTACACAAATAATCCTACAATGCAAATACTATATGAAATGCCTACAACTAGCTAGGCGGTTGTTACGCTAGTACAAATATACACACCTCAAGTCATGTTACATACGATTCACACATGCTGCTTTGTAGGGTCGAACGCAGGCCCCTATCTTCTCGGAAGCACCTGGTGCCCCAAGGTCACGCGGAGCAGAAGCCGACGTCCAACAGAATAGCGAGCATCTTGGGGAGGATGGCGGGTAGGCGATGCAATGCAAGCATTTGCCCCAAATACACATAGCACCAAACGAGGTAAGCGAACCAATTCCATTCAACAAGCATTTTCCTGGGTGGATCCAAAACTTAATGGCAAATACGATCCAAATTTAATCCAAATTTAATGCGTTCCCAAATTTAAGGCGATCCCAGATTTAATGGCTAAAAATACAAATTTTCCAAATAGATTACGACGTTCAAAAGAGGAAAACGTAGGCAAACACCATGTACGAACCTCAAGATGTTGTGCAGCCAACGTGTTAAGCCAAGCGTGCGAAGAGTGAACGTCCCATGAAATCCGTCTGTGACGAAACGAATGCTGGCGATACCAATCCCCGAAGCATTCAAGCAGCGAAACGGGGCCTCTAAATCCTTCCAACTATGAAGATGGCTACCAAAGCCGTGAGACCAGGTCCCCAGAGGAAGCGATTCAAACTTTCACGATGCAAGACTTGTCAGGAAATGGCCGAAAAATGCTCAAAACCAGCCCAATTCAGCTTATCAAAGTTCCCAAAAATTGGAAAGTTGGCCAACGTAAAAACTAAAGAATGCAGAGTGCTCTGAACTGATAACAGCAGTTTAGCCTTAAGTTTGAAATTAAAGGTAGATGTTAACAAGGTTGCCTAACCAAAGTAAAGTATTGTATTATTTAGGAAAATAAAGTAAATGACCAAATCTGACTAATTTATTTCAATCAATAAATAGGAAAATGTCAAAATGAGCGTAACAGGTTCTAGTTGTGATTTAGGCCTCTTTCTGGCATTGTTTTCGTAGTCTGTTCTTTTTGTCTATGTACGTACCGTTCTATTCAAAATCTATGCGAGATTGAAGCCACATCAGTCTCTTTGATTGACGCTGGATTTAACAGATTAGCTACAACCTTGATTTACTCTAACTAAATATTTTTGCCACAATTCAAAATGTATTGGCCATATTTAGATTTTCCTGTTTGTGTCGGACTTACCATTTATTGATCTAGTGATGTATTGTTTATAGTGTGTTAAATTTACTTTTGAAATATATACAGGGTGAATGAAAAACATATATAAACATAGGTCTGGAAATGCGTCATAAGGGAGTTATGGCCCTGAGAAAGGACACGAATTTTATTTAATTAAAACAGTAGAGATAAAGCAAATTTGGTGTCATTTGGTGGTATATCTACGCGATTTTTTATTCTAAATTAAATCACCGTGAAAAAAGTTGGTATAAGATACAAAAGGGGTAGTTTCTATCATCACTTTTTATAGTCAACATTTTGTTTAAATAATACAAAAGATTAGACTTTTTTACACACAAAAGATACTCTTGTTTGGAATCGCTGAGAGGGTAGTTTTCGAGAAAACTGAACCTCAAGATAGAAATTTGTTATTAAAATTTGCCTAAAATTTGGCACCATCTTTTTTTCTACAAATCGTGATGGAAAGTTTTTACGTAAGCAAGCAACTATTGTTTACAGGCTGTCATGTAACTGATGATCACCAAGTTTTGTCATTTAAGTAATATAAAAACTTTAAAATCGCTACAACTTCTGAACAGAGAACGATAGGACTTATGTTTATATGCAATTTCTTTCATGATATTAAATCTGCTTTCCGTTGCCAAAGTTTGTAAAGGGGCTAGTCAATCATCCTGTATACGTTCATTGTAAACGCGATGTGTACATGTCGTGGGTTTAGTATAGGGTTCGCATCAGTTACTTACATAATCAGATATCATAGATTCAATATTTTATTTGGGTACGACCGCTCTCTTATGTTATTGGTCTGCATGTATTGCGCAGTATTTATATCTTTTCTTTCTGTAACAGGTTACAGATTATTAAATTTATTTTTACTTAAATGAAAGTTGCGATTATCAGATCACCGGGAAATCTTCCAACTTAGATTCGCTACCAATAATCAAGTTGATGGCGTCTTTATGAGGTTTTCATCATGATAGTGCTACCCCACCTATTTTCAGGAGCTGGCCTGTTGAACGCTGTTGGTTACGGATACTTTGGATATTCAAATCTAGCTATCCTTCTTATATTGAAATGTTGCAAGATTACCATTAATTTTATTTTGCATTTCCGCCTATTAGAGCGTTTAGAGGTCACAACGTGTTGATTACACCGATATTTAAAGAGATGTCGAATTTACGCAATAACTTTTATTGCAAGTACATTTGCGATTAATTTAGAAAATACAAATATCACTTTGAAATAAACTTGGGACACTTTTTTAATGTATGTTGCTTTTAAAATTAAGCAATTGCTTCATATATTTCTTGCTATCAGAGGAAGTGATAGATTTCATTTAATTGACAAAGTTTCAAAATAATTAAAATTTTCAAAGAAATCCATGGAGATATTTTAAAATTTTTCACCCAACCTACATTTAAAAACATTGTCACACAATTGTACATTCAGGCAAAAATAATGTTAAAAAGGGCGATGAGAATTTGAGAATTCACTAAAACGTCTTATTAATAGCGAAGCAAAGGAGGCTAACAAGCCCAACAAATCGATTGAAGTAGAAGGATAGTAACTAGTAGCCAAATTATAACATAGTTTCAGGATAATGAAGAACCATTCTAACATGAAAACCGTCAGCGATGATCCTGAAGCTACTGGAAGAAGAAAGGCTGGTGCTGATTCAGACAAATTCGACGGCGTAGAAGAAACCCCATTTATAGAGATTTACAAGTCCCCTATTCAGCTAGGCTCAAAAAAGAATGAAGAGGAGAAGTATAGCGAACTTCCAACTTGCTCTCAGAATGCGAGCTATTATTTTTCACAGTTTTGCGACGCTACCAGCATACATGGTATTAAATATTTGGGGGAACGTGGGCGGTTCCTTGTAGAAAAGTAAGTATTTACATCGGTATCATGTTTCTTTCGCTCTCTCGGCAATAGTTATTTTCGCTCTCTGAGTATATCAATCCTCTTCCTGACGATATGATTGTTTGCCCTTCTTTCCACGTCATTCCACTATCTTAGTCTACACTTCCTTACCTCCAGTTTGCTGTCAGCAGTCTTCATTTCATTCTTTATCTCTTCATTTCCTATTGTAATCTGGTGACACCCACGGAACATCTCAGCATTTTCATCTCAGTAACATGCAGCAACAGCCCTTCCTTCTTCTTCAATGCTCAACACTCTGCTTAATAGGTCATGGCAGGTCAGACTATTAAACTGTTTTTATCATACATCACATCTGTAATGTCTTTCCACTTCTTACACCCGCACTTGACCACTTTTCTCACATAAATATGTCCCAACGGCTACTTTTGCTTCTACTATCAACCCCAATCAATTGTAACTTTCGCCGAAGGATAACTTTCTTTTACCAATTCTGATCCGTTGTCCTTGTTCTCAGAAGCATTTCAAATGGGAGGTTTTATTTCTGCTAGTTCACAGTCTGCGTCCCTCTAAGGCTATTATTCAGACTTGTATGGCATGGCGTTTTTTCTGTACCTATGTGTGTTGTGACTTAATTTAGGATACTTGTGAATAAGCTGTTAGCAGCTTTATATTTTGGCTACTCATTCAGATGCCTTGTCTAACTCAAAGAAGACCATGTGTAGAAAAAGATTACTTCTTCCAAGTTCTTCCATAAGCACTCTGACGGAAAAGATGGTAACCATAGTTCCTCCTGATGGAATAAAACCTAGCTGATTTCTTATGGCATTGTTCTGAACGTCTATTCTGAATCTCCGTTCTACAACCCTCTTAAACCATTTCAGGCGACCTATCAATTTTATTATTGGTCCATAGTGCGCCCACACCTCACCCTTCACTTTGAAAATCAGCATCACGCAGCTCTTTCTCCACCCACTGGAGGGCAGAACTTTACCTACAGTTTCCTCCAGATCTTCCAATTTGTCTGTGTCATCTTCTGTGTTCATCACTTCTTAAGGAAACCTCTTCTATTTATTTTTTCTTGATTACCGTTTTCGTTCTGAAAGCCGTAAACCCCTGTTTTGCAACTTACTGTACCCTTTATTCTTTTAAAACACAACCATGTTGTTTTGCCTCATATTCTTGCCTCTCCTTCTGACTCCGTATAACTGATGACCTTTTGTAATAATTATGGATTTTCTAACCAGTCATGTGCTGCTTTCCAGTGATACTTGATCTAAAAACCACCTCAAACAGTTTTTTTTTCTCGAAATAAGCCACTGTTTTCATGGCTATCAAGCTTCTATCATTTTTGGCGTGGCATAGGTCTTCCTTTTCGAAATTACCCCTTTAATAATTAAATCTGTGCTTTCTAAATGCTTTTTCCACGAATTACTTTATAATCTATGGACGTTTTTTTATTTCTGGAGTGAAGCAGGCAGTTATCTGTTTGCGTGCTGTGTCCATGCTTCCGTCTTTATTTTGGTTTTCATAACTGAAGCTCTCAAGACAATTTTTGCAGCTCTCTTGTTGTTCGCAAACATGACCATTGGAATCACCTCATACAGTTAAGGGTGCTGCGCACTAAATTCGAAATTCATCCTTCTACTCGCCTTTACACCCAAACTACGGTTCGGGACAGTTGGTAACATTTCAAACACAAATGTCTGATATAATTAATTTAACTTACATCAATCGGTCACTCTTTTTTCTTCTGCAATAAGGCTCTTCAAACTGTCTTTTACACCAATCCTATTTTGTCCTTCATTCTTTAATACGAGCATTATTGTATATCCTTCGCCTATCTCCTTAAATTGCTGTCTCTCCCACTTCGTCTTATCCCTTTGCCGCTTAGCTTGGAAAAATTTGTAGCTCCGTCAAACGATCGGCTCCTCCAAATTTTACCCACTGAGCGTACCTCTTGTTTTGAGCAGCGTGCGGTTGTCAATGGTCGTTTCTCACTAAAAAGTGTTTACTTCCGGCACTCCGTTAAAAGCACTGCACAAGCAAAAAACGCGGCTGATTTTAACGAAAGCGTCAAATCCTGTCTTGATTTCGAGTTTTTCTATTTCCTCCACAATCATCTGGGTATGAGTCAGCATTTTCTCCTTTTTGTGGTAAGTGAAGCGAAATATATGATAATATGTGTTCCTCTAATAGGTACATATTAGAGTTATTTTACCTAACTTAGTCGTACTTATTCTGCTATAGCCTAACATTCAATTTAACCTTTTTTTCCTTCCCTAAACTCTTTTACTGTTCCCACTCTGGAACCGGTTTTCGCATTACATTAGGGGGGTGCGGGCGTCTCTTCTACTATCATGCCTTACTTAGGGTGCCTTGATGTCAATTTGACGTATTTTTCCTTTACCAGAGTACTGACAGATCGTTGTCTCCTCTCACTCTAAAGTAATTTAGTTGCAAATGAACTAACTGATAACGATAAATAAGAGAGACCAAGCATTGGTTTGTTAATTTCAAAGTTTTGCAACCCGACAATTTCTAGCAAAATGTAGGCTTATTTCTACCAGTTGTTCTATTTAAGCGGTTTGAAAGTTTCAGTTTTGTAAAAAAACAAAAATATACTGGAATGATTTTATCCTCCAGGGCATGTTAAACTAGAAGTTAGTATTCTGTCTATTTTCAGGATCTTCTGGGCCATCATAATTGCTGTGGTATGTTTTTTCTGCATGTTCCTCATCAGCAAAACGTATATTAAGTGGGTGAGGACACCGGTGATCGTTACATTTGCTACGACAGAAACTGCCATTTGGAAGATCCCCTTTCCCGCAGTAACGATTTGCCCAGACATTAAATTCAAACCCGAAATATTTAATTTTTCAGACACAGTGCTCCAACAAGTGCTGAATTACGAAAACGAGTATTTAAATACGCTTTCGCTGGCTTGTGACATTTCGGAAGTAGTTCTACGTGATGGAACTGATTTTGTAAATCAAACACTAGTAATATCCCATCTCCTATTGGTAAGATTCAAAATTATTTAACATTAAAATAGTTTAGCTTGTATGGTTTAGGCATTGCCAGATTTAGACCCTCACAATATGACCGAAGTCATGTGGCTGGGTAAAGAGTCCGAATTAGATGATGTTTTATCGCTGACGATAACAAGTGAAGGTTTGTGTTACAGTTTTAATATGCTGCACTATGAGGAAGTTCTTAAACATCCAGAGTGAGTCGTTGCCTTATTTTCATTTTATTTCAATGGTTTATGACGTTCTTAAGGGATAAATTGACAGCACGATCCTTATCTGGCTCTAAGTCAACGAAATGGTCTTTGGAAAGTGGTTATCCAAGTGATGACGACCGATCCAGCTACCCCAGAAGGACTTCTTTATCTGGTATTCATGGGGGCGTAGTCTTTCAGGGGCTATTTGCCAATCAGAGCCATATGGATTTCCTTTGCACTGGAGGTGTACAAGGCTTCAAAGTATAGCGTTTCTTCAATCACTACATCTTAATAATTAATGGTTTACAGGTTACCCTGCACCATCCATTAGAGTTTCCAAATATGGACAAACATTTCCGAGTGCCCGTAGATCAAGCCGTCAATATCGCAATCAAACCTAAAATGATAGTCGTGAGTGAAGAATTGAAACCGTATGATCCTGAAGTTAGGAAATGTTACTTCGACGGCGAAAAGCCTTTAGCGTTTTTTCAAAGCTACACTCAGCAAAACTGTCTTGATGAATGCTTATGGAACTACACCCTCGTAAAGTGTGACTGTGTGGCCTTTCATATGACAGGTGGGACGATTGTTCTATGTGGTGGTTACAGGTTTGCGAGATTCAGACCAAGACAAGACTTACGCAACTCTTAGTATGGCTCAATGAGGAATTTGTAGTATCAGTTTTGGAAGTAGTCTTGAATACCATTGTTCTTAAATGTCCATTTATGGACATATATTTATTTGGTCCAAAAATACTATTTAGTACACAAATTAAGTTTTTTTGGGTAGAATTGGCAAAAATAAAAACTTGGACTCGTGAGACCGTATTGTTGGAACCGGTGCTATATTTGTAAAATCACGTGACGTAAATGTTTTATTTTAGTTAACACAGATCTTCCTGCTTGCGGTCTTGGTAAATTGCACTGTGTGGGAAATAGTAAAGGTGCGTGCTGATTACACTTAAATGTATTTGTTACTAAACACTTCATAACTGATGTAGTGAACTACCTCACGGATAAGGACAACAATTGCAATTGCTTGCCGTCCTGCACTTCCTTAGAATATGACGTGGAAGTGACTCAGAGCCAATGGGACTGGTATGAAGTATTTGATTGGTTGAAGCGGTTAGGCACACTAGAACACGATGAATTCAGACATAAGGAGTGCGTATTGGAAGTTTTCCACTATTGGCTATTACAGCACAACTATTTTAGGGCTCATTTTTCAACGCTGGCCATATTTTACAAGGATCAGCAGTTTTTGGCATCAGAAAGGCACGAACTTTATGGATTATATCGACTTCTTTGCAAACGTTGGGGGATTATTGGGACTGTTTATTGGATTTTCTGTTACTTCGTTATTAGAAATTGTATATTTTCTGAGTCTTAGACTAGGCTGTAATGTTAGGAAGTTTGGACGCAACTTTTGGTCAGGAGAACCAGAACTTGTAAACTCAGAGGCAAAGCGAGATTAAAATAAAAACAATTCCATTTTTTAGCAGTACCTATAAGTAAAGTAGAGAAACAGCTATTTTTGTCAAAAAAATAGTTTGGTATCTTAATATAAAATTTTTATCGATGCAGGTATAAGTATAAGTGCAGATTGTAAAGTATTTCAAACAATTAGATTAAATAAATCTTTAGAAAACTGTTCTATTAATAGTTTGACTTTAGTCATGTAGGTATGTATTTTCGAGTGGCTTCATATATGAAAGATGCTGCATTGAAGCTGTGTAGGCATAGGATAAAGTTTCCCTAATTTTTTGCTTAAATTTGGGATAAGTGCGAGAAATTATATGTAACTGTTGTAATGGAAGAATATATTTATTTATATACAAGATACACTCCTATATACCGTGTGTCCCAAAAGTCTGGAATAAATTCAGTATTTCCTAAAATGTACGTTTCCGGCTAAAATCCTCGAACACGTCGATTTTATTTTTATTTGAGCATTTTTTGAAATAAAATGCATACATACAGGGTGACCCGCGTATGAGGTATGGGGTTATCAATGTTTTTTTTTTAATGGAAACCCCCTTTTTTCATTACGGAATCTGAAAGAACGCACTTTTTACTTACGTTAAGCTGATTTTTGAGTATATATCAAATGATCAAAAAGTAAGAAAACATTTAAAAATTGCAAAATACTAAGTTTAGTAATTTCTAAAACAACTAAATTAAATGTACAAATTGTGCACCGTTATCTGCCTGACAGTAACTAAGACGACCGATATGTTTTTTGTTGATTGCTGTCATTGATAAACGCGTAAAATCACAATTCTTAAAATCAAATTTAAATTTGTTTTCTTAATTTTTGGTAATGTGACTACATACTCAAACATCAGCTTAACGTAAGTAAAAAGATGCGTTCTTTCAGATTCCGTAATAAAAGAAAAAATAAAAAAACATCGATAACGCCATACCTCATACGCAGGACACCCTGTATGTATGCATCTTATTTCAAAAAATGCTCAAATAAAAATAAATCGACGTGTTCGAGGATTTTAGCCGGAAACGTACATTTTTAGAAAATACTGAATTTATTCCAGACTTTTGGGACACACGGTACAAACTTTTAACTTGTGCATTGCTACCCAACCTTAGTAGATGAGCAAACGATCTTAATTCTTCTTCTTCCAATTTTTCTTCTAGTGGTTGTTAAGCCATTTTGCCCCCAGTAGTCACTTAAGTACATTTCGTGCCTTTAGGGCAGTTTAGTAATATTGAAAACCCATTTTTAACTTTTATCATAAAAACTCACAAGCGCAAGCTCATTCCTTGCTCATTTGAATTCGGCTACCCTGTATATAGACGAGGCTGCCCCGCTTCGATCATTTTGGAACACCCTTTGAACGGCACTTGTTTGTTTTGGAGGACTGCGAAGCTTCTCGCTTTCCTTGTCACCGAGACGTGCTTGTTCGATTCTTCGCATCGACATTGGCTCTCGAGAGCCACGTGGTGACGTCAGTTCCCGGCGTCCTAACGCTTCTTGCGGGCAGTTGATCCCAGGCCGTTGAACAGAGCGGTCAGCCATTATGTTGCCGTGGGAGGCGTCCTCTTGCGTCTTGACGCTTGGTTTGTTTGTAAACTGTTTGTGCCTTTATGGAGTTCCGGCTGGGCTGCGAAGAACACAGGTCGTGTGTGTTGTGCGAGTTGTGAGTTATCACGTCGTGGCGTGGGTGCAATGGGCATTTTGAATCCAGTTCTGCTTCCTTAAGTAAGGGGTCGTCCCCTTTAACTCGACGAGTCGAGGATCTATCCTGGCAGGACGTATTGGGTCTCATTGCCGCTGTCGTTGCTCTCGTAGGAGCGCATTCCGATCTCCGCCATGACAGGCGGATTTCATGCCGACTGTCCCTCATGCCTGTTCGCGGCTAATTGAATGCCACAGGCTGACGTCTACTGCCAACCGACTGTACGCACTCCTTAAGGACCGTCTACGAACTAAGGTACCTGTAAATAGAACCATTTAAACATATTAGCTGTTACTCGTGTGAGCGGTGTTGTATTTGTGCTCATTGTGCGGGGGCGTATTTGTGCCTCTTTGCTCGTTTATTACGGCTTTGTGTGGCGGTCTGAGGCTACGATGCCTTGTGACGCTGCCGTTGCTAGCCTTCATTTAAATGTTGCATGTGCGCGAGCTTTGTGTTTAACCGTATAAAGAATTAATGAACTCTTCGCATATGTTTTTGTGAGGGGGCCGTTGCTAGCCTTTATTTCAGTAATTGCATGTGTGCGGGATTTGTTGTGCCTAACCGATTAATCCGTAAACGAACGCATCGCATAGCCGTGCGACGCCGTAATTATTACAATTTGTTCGAGACCTTTCATATGTGCGCTGGCTTCGTGCCTTGTTTATTAGGTGTTAAGCTAATTTATCGCATGCCTGGGCGACGTGGTATATTCAAAATTCGCATATCTTTGCGAGGCTATGTTAGTCCCCTTTTGGCCAAATATTGCAGTTACGCTGCCCCTTTGCCTAATGAATTAGGCCTTTAGCTAATTCGTCGCATATCTTTGCGGCGCCGTGTTTGCCAACAGCTACACTGCTTCTGTCGCCTACGCCGGCGTATGATTTGTTGTCATGAACTAACGCCCCCTTTTAGGGCGCACATTTTTAACTGTTCTTTGTGATGTAAAGTGACGAACCAACAGCGGCCAGTCACGTGTTGTGTGTTGTATAGTAGCATTAGCGCGTCCATCAGCTGGTGCGTATTTTAAGAGATAATATAAGCTTGGCGGCGCGATTTGCTGCCCGTATGTAAAGTCGACCAATAGACACATATCTGATTAAGGGACGTATTATTCTTGTTCGACCTGTGCATGCTCTGTTTCGGATAGCGCCCTCCAGTGTGAAGATTGATGTACGTCGGGGTTTGAGAGATTGGAGCGTGCAGGTAGGTTTGGTGGCGTCGCTGCCGCGGCCAAAAGGTCCCGACATCGCAATCCCAGTGTTTTCAGTCATGAAATTGTTGTTTGAGCTTACAGCTCCCGAGCACCCTTATAGACGGAGTATCTTGAATACTTCACTACCGCTTGACCGTCCAGGCCCGGTTATTCGGTCACACCCTTACTACAGGCTTGGTGGCGCCCTATCTATTTTTACCATTACGTACCGCCCCTCTGGCCGTTGCCCTCAGGTGATCTCGTTAAGAACCCGCCCTAGCTCCACTGAATGCTTAGCCGGCTTATCTTGTTGCGGCATGGGTAGCGGCCTAGGAGAACTTTTGTCCCGATTTTGTAGCATTTTGCCCGCGCCGGCCGTTTGGTTGTTGTATGAGCCGGTGCGCTGTCGTAAAGACAGTATAAGACCGTAACAAGCTTTTGGATGGCGACGTCATGTTGTCACGTATCGTGTTCTTTGTGAACAGTTTCGTTGAAGCTTCTGAGCTTTGTGTGGCAGTAATGCGCATGCTGTCCGCGCGAGGTTCCTTTGGTATTCAAGTATTTAAGTATTTAAAGATTTTTGACTTTTCCTGTATAGTAATGCCCTATTGTTTTCATGGCCTAGCGCTCTTTTACCGTATCGTTGGCCGTCGCCATTTTCAACCACCTATGTGGGATTACATAAAGAGAACGTGTTTCTGGTCAGTTTGTTTCGTGCGGACTCCGTTGAAGTAAGGTAGTCCCTTTGGGCCGCATGGACATCTGGAAAGGATTTATTGGGCATGCGTAATCGAACGCCTACACCCTTGGGGACTTGGTTCTTCCGGATTTTCTTTTGGTGTTCGGTGTTGGAGTCACTTTCGAGCTCGCGCTTTGCGGTTTAATAGTCGACTTCGCTCTGGCATCGGCATCGATTGAGGGTTTTGGTGGACTAGGTTTTCCTAACTGCTACTGATCATGGCTATTTTTGACAGCTTCTGTCACAACCATTTTCCCTTGTTGGTTGTTCATCCTCTTCTCTTGGGTACTCATACCAGTTGTGGGATCCACACAATGCGCCGATCACGTGACGCGCAGCGTGCCCTCTTCAGGTAACCCTGGGTGGGATTTTGGACTTCTATTTTTATACCCCCCCCCCGTGTTCTATTGGAACGGTTGGTCGGAAGTGTACTACAGGCTTTGAGGCGCCCTATCTATTTTTACCGTTACGTACCGCCTCTCTGGCCGTTGCCCTCAGATAATCTCGTTAAGAACCCGCCCTAGCTCCACTGAATGCTTAGCCGGCTTATCTTGTTGCGGCATGGGTAGTGACCTACGAGAACTTTCGTACCGAAAACATTTCGCCCGCGCCGGCCGTTTGATTGTTGTATGAGCCGGTGCGCTGTCGTAAATACAGTTTAAGACCGTAACATGGTGTTACATTCAGTTCTGTCCTAATGACTTCATTCCCTATGTTTTCTCCTTTTTTGCATCTAGAATATTTTTTATTTCTACTGACTGCAATCTGTATTTTCTGCGTTTGTTAGAACCCAACTTTTCGCTGCATGAATTATTTAGTGTTCGTAGACAAATAGTTTAATATGCAATTCTCTAGGTTTGGTGTGACAATTAGGTACATGTTATTTAAGAAATGTGCAATTATTGGTAAGTCTATCGATCTGGGGATCTAGTATTTGTGCGTTTCTGTAACCAACATTGATTGCATGTGATCGCCGGACTCCAGCCGCAACAAATATTTATGGCTTAGGAAGCGATCTCCTAGGTTAAGGGTTGAAGGGTTATGCTAGTGTACAGCCTCATACATCAAGTTTATGACTTGGAAAGCATATCCTTTGTCGATGTCAAATGCCCAAAATCGTATTGATTCATTGACAACAATCTATTCCATATTGCAATGGTTTTGTGCTCTTTACAATTCTGCTTGCAATTGAACTAGAATGCATTAGCAATCAAACCGAGGCACAGAATTAATTATTTTAATTAGTGCAAGCTTAGCTTACTTTTATTAAGGTAAATGCACTGATGGGTGCAGCTGAGTTTCACACATTGAGGCAAAGGTAACATGAAAAGCTAGTTCAAAAGGGTTACGTTCTTGAGCTTAGATTTGACGAGGTTTTGGAAGTGCGAATGCAGTTAGATTGTATCTGACGATGGTAGCGTTAACGTTTGCAGTATTATGTTGGTTATTGTACGAAATGATTTGCACACGTACAAAGTTATGAGCAGTATAGTGATCAGAAAGCTAGGACCAGAATGGCAAAGTAACTGAAGGGTATAGCAATGCAGTACGAGGATTAGAAACGTTACAAGAAGCAACCGACAAGAAATGCTGCAAAAGAGCAACTTACGAAGAGCAAAGAAATTGAACGAATGACATTATTAAGTGCATAATAAACTACAGAACATAACAGTGCCGTTAAAACCACAGTGAAAGATCAGAGTATAGAGTGTAGTGAATTCAAACCTAAGAAAAACATTTATTTAGCCTGTAAGAAATAAAGATAAAAATCTTATTCTATAAGTTAATTTTAAGTATCAAACCTTATTTCCTTTAAACAATTGTGGTGATATGTTGCTAAGATACCTTTTTTTGTTTAACAACTACAGAGAGAGCTTTAGAACTGCCCAAGCTGTTAACATTGTTCTTAGTTAACTCCCAGAAAAGTTTAATTTTTGTTAAAAAAACACATTCATCTAGTACAAGTGTTGGTTTTATTTAACCACAAAAGTGTTGGGGACATTTGAAATCAGTTTCCTAGTCTTCAAGTGGTGTAATTTGTGCTGATTTGTCGTCGATGAAAATCCAAACAGCTGCGGTCCAAGTACGGGCTGCGTTCGAAAGTCGATATCGCCTGCAGGAGCTTCAGCACCTAGAGGAGACCTCTACGCAGAACTTAAGGCAGATATCCGAGTCAATAGGCCTTTAGCAGCTAAAAAAACGCTTTAGCTTCCCCTGAGAGGTGCGATCAGCTTCGGAGTCTTTGCAAACCAGGTATTTTGCGCAATTTTCGTGGTCCAACTTATATATGAAGTTTCAACACCGTGCCTCATTTAGTTTTTTTAGATATTTTGTTCACAGACAGATAGACACACCGACCAATGAGCAAAAACATGTTTTTTGGGTTCAGGGGACTCTAAAACGTGAAGATCTGTTGAAAACTCAATTTCGAATTTTTGGGGTGAATCCAATACTTCCTTTATCGTAAAAGGAAGTAAAACCCGTCTTAAAACTTAGCAGGGTATTATTTACTAAATGGTAAGTTGTACGTAAAAAACCTGTATAATCTTTTTCATAGATAATTTCCTAGCCTTAATTTTTTCTAATAACTAAAAAAGTCATACGACCCATAGAAAGAAAGATATTTGCGAAAAACTTATTTCTGAGACATTTGAACTTGAATAACTCAAAACGCAAGAGCGATATCGATGGGTACTTTTGAGACATTATTTGTAATGTCAAAATAAAGGTGTATGCAAAATTTCAGCTCACTTGGATATTTCCGGCAGACGAATTCTAATCTAACTGGACTAAGTTGCTGTGTATATGCCGTTCACGATCTTTTTGGGTCAGGTGAGGCTATGACCATCTAGTAATTTTGTTGGCAGTACCTCTGTGACAATTAAACTCCCTAATGGAAATTGACACTTTTTGTGTTAGGTTAGTATGTTTTCAGTTTAAGGTTATATTTTCTGAATAGGTACGTTGTTGCCAGATCTCTGTTGAAATTAAAGATGAAAAATTTAAATGACTTGATAATTGACGAGAGAAACAAAAATAAGAAATAATGCATAAGAATTTGGATAAGAATTGTGTAGATGATATGAATATGCTACTTTATTTAACATGCTTGCTCACTTGGTGGTGTGAAATGATAAAGACATCACAAACTGATGCCAAATAAATTTAGTAGAGCAATTGAGCAATATTGGTCTTATAGAAATTAACAATTGAAAAATGTAAATATCTTGTCAAATGGATGGCTGGCTGATTTACTTCATGTTGATTTTCACATCTGCCACATTACATTTCACACTAAAATAGTAATAAGTCGGTAGGGTAGTAAATTATTAAAACAGTATTACGCTGGATTATTGTTTTTCCTTTCCAAAATTTTATCATAGTTCAGTTTCAATAATAATATACGGGTAGGTAGTACTCGTTCAGAAGATTAGAGATAATTTTACACTGTCTCCACATGCAATGCAGGATATCTAGTTTTAAAGAGCTGATGCATTTTTTCAATATTTAAGTTGCTACCCAGGTAATATACTTCCCGACCAGAATGACTTTTTTAGGGAATGAATTGATATGTTCTCTCTACACAATATTGCTTCTTTGGGAGATGCATTTCCGCTAACAATTTTTCTAGGAATATCACTCATTTTTAACTCAAGGTAGATACTGACACTATTACAATACCCTCGAAGATCCACAACAACTGCCACCAGCAATAATCACAGAATACAAACTAAACCCCATAATGACCGACGCACGCAGGGGAAAACGAATTTCTTGCAAACAGGTCATAAGTCGGCGACTAATGTCCTTTCTGCGTAAAACGCATGTAATCGCAACTGAAAATACTAAAGAAGCAATAGGTGAACTTAAAAAATCTGTTGCCCTAGTTTTGCCTCAAGGCACCTTTTCATCTTATAGGAACGAATCTGCAATCTTGTTATCATATCGTACAGAGCCCGCTAATCAGTTCACTAAAATATCCCGAGACGGCTTTGCCTTCAGTTTTTAGTACAATGCCTTGATAGAGACAGTGGCGACAATAGCCACAATTTGTCACAAAATGGCGGCCAATGATCTATTAACTTCAATAAATTGAACGTTTTTGAATGGTTATGGTTACACAACGTATAAATAATATGTTGGTGGCACTGTAAGTCTATGTCAAATTCGAGTTTATCAGGTTAGGTTTTGCGTCAGTTTTGACACAAACTGACGCAAAATCTAACCTGGTAACCTGGAATTGACACAAACTGACGCAAAACCTGGCCCGCAACCTTGATTTGGTATAAACAAAGAAAAGCATCAGCAAATTTTGCCTCTTAATGGCGGCCGATTCGAGCAGTAGTTTTCAGCTGAATTAAATTGAACAAAAGCGGTATCAAGTTACATTCCGCTTGTGTCTGATTAACGACGTTTCCCAAACTTCAGGACCTCACCGTTATAACCGCCGTAACCATTATTCTCTGACGTAATATGGTGCAATATTAAACACCGCAAACGCGTATCGTTCAAGTTGAAGGAAGATGGATACATAGGGAATTTTCCTGCATGACGCAATTTTCGAATACGACGCGCTTGGTCGCGTCCGGTTGAGTTAGTAGCGCCTGCAGAATCTAGCCGTCCTCCGGGTGATTGTATAAGCCTCATGCTAAGTGCCTTTGTTAAGTTAGTACCGTTGTGTACTTGTTATCGCTGTCTATAGCGGATATTCACAAAAGATGCGTTGCAAGCATAATACAGGGTGGATCTCTGTTGTTCGTCGTTACGAACCATTCCCAAGTCTTCGTAAGAACGATTTTAAAACATCACCATCTCGGAGTAAGCAGTCGGCCGCCCTTTGCCCATCCGATCGTCCCCTAATTGTCCTATCTTCAAGCATCATCGCAGAAGACCCCCTACGTGAAGCCCCTCCTTTTCTGTTTTTATAGGAAAGTACAGTTGTTGAGCTCTACGCCAACATGAAGGTTACTGTGAATAGTTATGTTTTAATAGTGCTATTTATTCGAAAAGTGATGTGCGAATTGCAGACATTTGACGGACAATGCATGCTATTTCGTACCGTATAATATTAAACAAGTATCGCTAACTTTGAGTTGTACATATATTGTGGTAACTTGACTCCAAATGCAGAAAACAACCTAAACGCGCATTCTATACTTGTAGCTTCTTGGGGGTCAGGTACCAAAGAGTTTTAATGAAAGTTCTGCCCGAGTCTTAAGATAATTAACTACTGTGAGCGCTGACTAACCCCTATTCAATGCATACTACATGTCCAAATTCATGTGTGTAAATTTGGATTAGTAGATCACTTTCATTTAAGTGAACTTTTGTATTTTATTTGTGTATGTTCATTTAAAGTGGCAGGAACCTGTATTCTTGTCGCGCTGTGTATACTCCATTGTATAGGCCTAAACAACTGCAGGAGGAACACCCAAATGTAAGTGCAAACTTTCTACAGCTATTCAACGGCTGTTGGATTCGGCTTTTGGCGAATGGTCTGTTAAATTGGGATTTACATTCCCAAAAGTCGTGGCGCCCGTTGAATGTAATTTTAACCAATTATCGTCCATCACCCTATCGTGGTACCTCACCCTGAAATGTGCCCAGTCGTTCGAACTCCCCTACCGATGAGTTCTTAGCCAGAGCCAAAGTGGGCTGGAAAATTATTAGGGGTCTTAACGACCGTTTTATACCATAACAAGATATAGGAAACATAAGGCCCCAAGTTATATCAAATAATCTGCTGCACTAAAATAATATTTTTTTGTACTACCAGCCTATAAACATACAGGGGTATAATGGCATTAACAACGGTCAATAATGGAGTCAAGTAGTAACGCCATTGGTCTCTCGTAGTTTTTGAGCACCTCATTTGCTCGAGATGAATTGACGGAAACCTAATAGACTTCAAATTCCAAACTTTTGCATTTATGGGTATGCGTGCTGGAATTTAGAGTGCTAGTAGTTTGAAGCATATTATATACACCGTAGTAGAGAATATTACTATTATAACTCACGCGTTTAGGGTTATAACGGCAGTCTTCCCAACCTTGGTGTATAATAAATATACTATTAAATGATTGTTTTGAAGTAGTATGATTATCAGCGTGGAATGGTATTGGTTATCTGTCCATACAAGTGTTTTATATTCATTCATTACCTCAACTTCACTATTTCTTAATATATTGTTTAATGTTTTGCTGTCAATATTTTAGAACGTTGTTATACTGTTTAGCATTAATACAATTTAGGAATTCATAATTAGTCCAAGAACACTTTTTTTCGAAAAACAAGCAACCAAGCCGAATTTTGTCATGGACCTAGTTTGTAATCTTCGAAATAAGATGTCAAAGGTTTCCCATCGCCAAGTATGTGCTTAAAATTTTACAGTGCACAAAGAAGTTTAAAAAATGACTTTTCTCGAATATCTCCGTTCCTATTGGCTTTATGACAAAAATTCTTATATACCAGTGCAAACAATGGATTTTTTTAACAAAAAAGTTCTATTAATATTTTTTCATACGCTCAAGCGTTCTTGCATAATAAGGATTTGACGCTGTAAGCCAATATTATTATTATTAACAGCCTTATACATAATCACTATAATAATTTGTTTACATTTCCTTTGCAATAATATAATAGTATGGTAATAAATGTAACTTACATTTAATTATTTTGGTATGTACAGTATGATCACAAATTATTTTCATCCAGTATAGCCATGGAATAGTTCCTAATTTAGCATGCTACTATAGTCACTTAAAAATCTAATGCCCAAGTTTGACATTTAAGTATAAACCTAGTTGCCTTCATAAATTAGGAACCATTTCATGGCCATACGAGAGGAAAATACCTTTTGATCATACTTTATATTATTATACTAAAAATGATTAGATCCAGATTCAAATGAGGCATCATCATAGTACCTCTATCTTTATCGATATTTTACGATATTGATCTAGATAGGTGCTAGGTGAACTAAAATTTCGCCCTTTCACCTAGTTTCTGGCCGTCCTCCTCTTCTGCTATACAAATTTGGTTCCCATAATGTTACTAACTTTCACATTTACTTGTATTCTGGGGTGATTAGAAGACCTGCCCAACTCCACATTAGCTTTTTATATTTGTGGAATACTTGACACTTCTAGTTTCCTTTCTAGTTTTCTCTTTCCAATCTTTAAACATTTCTTAGCATATTATTTTGCGTTATTTCTAATTTCTTCAAGTATCTCGTTGTGGGGTGACAAGGTTTGAGCAGCGTAAGTTAAAGCAGGTGCTATGATATATATGCGTTGAATATTTTGCCTTTCTGTTTATTATCTGCTAGGTTGTTCTATAGTTCTTTGTTGCGTTGATAGTTTCATCACCCTGAGGCAATGCGGTTCTGAATTTATTTATCCTACTTATCTTCAAAACATAAAGTTACAGCAGAATCGTCAATTTTTCTTTTGTCACTTGTGCTGTTTGTAGATATTACTGTTTTTAACATGTTTATGGTTAGTCCTACTTTTTTACTTTCTTTGTCGACATCGTTTAACATTTTTTTCAATTTTGAATCAATTTTATCAAATCAGTTAGTTTCTAAAAATCTGTTCCGATATTGCATTGAACAAAATTATCCATCACCTTCTCTTGCACCTCACTTAATGTTGAATAGTTCTCTCTTGCTCTGCTGTTAGCACCTCTTCCCTATAGAACTTCTTTGGTTATTTTTCCTACTTCCGTCCGTTCTACATTATCCAGCCATTGAAGTTGTCTAGCGTTTACTACTCTTACTATATACGGTTCTGCATTTAGTTCTTTCATTTTCTGGTTGGTTCTCCTTTGCCATTCTTCTCCCACCTTCTTTCCGCCGAAGATTCCCTGCAGTATTCTTCTTTCCTATACATTTAGTCTTAGCTGATCACTTCGAGTTAACACCCATGTCTCACATGAAAATATTACTGCCGGTCTTATTACGGTTTTATATAATCTTAACTTTATGTTTCTAGACACAATTTTTGATGTTAGTACATTTTGGACTTTTACTCCCCGCTATTACACGTGCTTTAATTTCACTGCTACATTCGTTTTCTGAACTGACTTTAGTTCCGAGATATGTCACGCAATTGTACATTTCTCTATTTACACTCTTCGTCGTTTTCACTTTACACCATTATTTGAAATTCCTTTTCACCGTTTCCTCTTGTTGTCATATATTTACTTTTTTCTTCGTTTATCTTCATTCCTACGTTTTGCGCTGATTTCTGTAGCCTCTCTACTATTTCGTTCAATTCTGTTTTTTCCTTAATTGTTTAGGTGTACCAACTACAAGATTATATGACACCTTAAAAATACAGTTAGTATTTACACATTTATACTGAAAGTTTTGTTTCCTTAATAAATTCACACACTTGGTTTATAGTCTGCGGATTATCATCAAGGATATCTTGAATGGTGATTGGTAACTTGGCTCTTTGTCGGTTTCTTTCATATTTTTTGCAATCTTCTAGTAGATGTTGAACAGTTATAGGCGATTTACATTCTTGACATACAGGTGATTGTTCATGTGTTTTTGATCTTGCTCCTAGTGTGATATCATCTGCGTATGTAACACATTGATGTATTGTAGTGAAAATGGTTCTGTTTATATTCGCGTCCCTGACCACCTTCTCAAGGATTACATTGAACAGTAACGATGACAATGGGTCTCCCTGCTTTAGTGCGTGATTAACTTTGAAATGTGTTGAAGTAGTCCTTGTACTCGTACTTGTATTCTGTGTTTTTAGTGCAATTTTCACTGGGTTTACTATCTTTGCCGGCATTCGTAGTTGTGTTATAGTGTTATATAGTTGATTCCTTATCACAATGTCGTATGCTTTACGAAAGTTAAAAAATAGCACATGTAACTCGGTATTATACTCGTAAAATTTTGGTTGTATTACCCTTAGTGAAAATATTTGCTCTGCTACTGATCTGTTCTTTTTAATCCTGCTTGATATTCATTAACTATAGTAGCGATTATTTCTCTCAATCTTATGGTTACAGTTTCGGCTAATATTTTGTACGCTACTCCCAGTAAAGCAAATCTCTGTAGTTGTCAGCTAGAGCTCTGTCTCCTTTTTTTGTAAATATGTCATATTGTTGCTTTTGCTCATGTAGCAGGCATCTCTTCTTTTATCCATATTTCTTTGATGAGCTCATGTATTTCTTTATGTAACTCTACTCCCTGTCAGGACATTTTTAAATTGTAAGAATGTACGGATATTAGAGTATTTTTCTAAAATTACGACCCCGCTTGTGTATGGGGTTTTCATATTTTTCTGCTTAAATTTAAGCATATTGAGTTTTGTGGAGGAATTGGCTTCATGCCGTTACGCAGCTGTGTTATTGCTTCAGCCTGTCTCGTCGCACACGTGTGCATTTATCGCCTCGCGGCAGTCGGGACCTTGTTGTCAGGCGTGTTTTCTGGCATGAATTTAAAACGCAAGGCTATGAGTGCGGGAGAGAGAATGAATGGTTTAGCTCGTTTTCGTCTGGCCGGTGGGCAGTTGAATTAGCTCCTTCCCGTCTCTTATCGGCTGCGTCGTCGCTTCAGCGGCAGTCGGGGTGGTAACTGCAAGCAGTTCTTAGCGTGTGGATTTTCGCCGCCCTCTGCGGCCTCGTGTAGTGGGGGCGGCGGCTTTTCCGATTGATTAAGTTTCACAGAGTGAGTCCTGTTTTGGTGTTATGTGTTTCGGTTGCAGTCGGTTGCAACAGTGTTGGTTCCCCGTCGAGTTACCAGGCGTTCTTTGTGTTTCGTCGACTGGGCCGTCGCGTCGGTCCATTAACCACCTATGTGCATGTGGGATAAAATTAAGAGCGTTTACCCCTGGTCAAGTTTTACGTGCGAGTCTTGTCGATTATTCTGGTCGCATCGCTGTCTTATGGTTAGGAATCTGTAGGACTGCATTATCTGTGCCTACGTTTCAAGCTCTTTGGGGCTCCTCGCTCCATTTCGCAGTCTTTGGGACCGCCACAGTGTGAAGTTGTGTGAAGGTATTGTACTAGTCGTAAGCTTTCCGCGCTAATCGTAAGCGTGCACTAACTAACATTTGTTATATCACCCCTTTTTGCATTAAGCAGTGCGAATACATTTTTCATGTACAGGGCCTTATACCAGCGCATCACATTTGCGCCTTAATTAATGTCGCTATTCAAAAGCGTGCATTAACTAACACTATCACTCCCTTTTGCATTAAGCAGTGCGAATACTTCTTCAATGTACAGAGCCTTATGCAGGCGCGTCACCTTTGCGTACTAATTACCTTTTTCTACTCTTGTAACTAAAATGTCATTTAACATACTAACATACACGTGTCGCTAAGTGACCTTTTAATCATGCCTTCATAACCTGTCACTAAAGAGCCTCCTAGTCATGGGCTGAAGTTGCCAACGACGTTTTAGTCACGAGTTGAAGTTAGGTTTAGACAGTATTTGCTTTATTAGCCACAGCTAAAACTAAAATCAAGTTAGTTTTCAACAGTCAACTTTGACATTTGTCAAGTGTAATTTAACCTAACATAAAATTCAAAATCTTACTGAAATAATATGATGTTATATAGTCTAAATTTGTGGTCGTAGAAAAAGTATAGTATGTAACACATGATATAAACTCGTCTAGACACTCGTTTATTACAAAACTCGCTTCGCTACGCTCCGCTCGTGCGTACAAAAACTCGTGACTAAAGTGACGTATATAAAACGTGTAAAATAATATACTATTGCGCATTAACTAACGGTTGTTTTAACACCTCCCTTTCGTTAGGCTTTGGGTACTAACTAATGTTTGTGTACCGTACGTGTTTGAAGAACAATAGACCTATTTGTCAAACGCTTCCGCTGTATTTTCTTTGTGTTGCATGTTGAGTTTCAGTGTAAGCAATCTGTAGTTTTGTCGCTCGATTAGCGGCTGATGTAAGATTGATGTAAGGCGGATCCTGGACGAATTTGTGAGCGTCAAGGTAGGCTCGAACGCTCCAGCTGTCGCTTCCAAGGAGTATCAAGGTTGCACCCGTACTCTACCCCATTTGGCTTTCGGGTTTCTGCAAAGTGTAAAGTTCCTCAGTGAGTTTACCTTTGTACTGTGGTTTATCGTGATGGAATTGTGGTAACGCTCAATCTATTTAGATCTGTTTACTGTCCATTAGACCGTTGCCCTTGTGTTATCTCGTGTTGGACTACACCTCGCTAACTGCAGCCTAGTCGGCACTCTGGTTATGGACTTTGTAGCGGTCCTATGTGAGTTACACTCCCGATTTTGTGAGATATCGTATGCCCTAGTCGTCTAAATGTTTCGTTGCTTTTCGTAAATACCATTAGGAGCTGGCGCGTTGTTGTAAATGTCGTGGTAGCCCGTAACACAAAGACATATGTAATAAATTTTGCTGTTATGTCGTCATTTCCAGTATTCTCGTTGTTCTTCAGTAATCCTATTATGTCTTGTACTTCTGCAAGCGTTTTATTTCCTCTTCCTTGTGTCTTACTCATTGTTCTTCTATTTCTTAAGTTTCATAGTGTTCCAAGTTTAGTTCTTCCATAAAATGTTCTCTCCACCGTTTCAGTGGTTCATCTTTTTCTACTACTAGCCCTTCGCTTTTGTCTTTGCAGAATGCGGTATTACCTCAATGTTCTCTTTCTGTTTTGTTTAGTCCTCTGTAGAAACTTCTTATTTTCTTGTTATTATAATTTTCTTCTAGTTTTTCTATCTTCTTAGCTTAGTGTTCCCTTTCCTTCTGTCTTTACACTGCCTTACCTATTTTACTCTGTTGTTCATACTTCTTCATATTTTTCTCGACATCTCTTTGTAACATGTTTAATCTGGTCTTTGCTCTTTCGGCTATTGTATTTTTACAGTCCTCATCAAAACAACTTTCTGCTGGTCTGTGTATTATATCGTTACTTTTTGGTCACCGTTCTTCCATTTCTGATTTTTTTCATATTTCATTCGTTTTTCTATCCATTGGATGTATATATTTTTTATTTTCTCTTATTGCAGTGCATTTATGATATGGATTTTACTTTTCTCGCTTCTTTTCTTGTCTGTTATGGGAGTTCCTACTTTATATGATGTGCTCTTACTGAGTGGTCTGTATCTACAGCTGCGTATCTGTAACTTCTTACGTTTGTGATTTGATTTGCTTGTTATTTATTTATTAATACATGAACGGGTCTGCGCGCGCTATTGCGCGGTCTATTCTATTCAATTTACCACCATTTTTAGGCCTATTACGATGGGCTATTTCGTTCTGTTACACACCCCTCCCTTGCCTCCCACTGCAGTCCACCTGACCAAAGAAGGAAGCTTCTCTCCAAGGGGGCCATCGGGGCTTCGCCCCTCTCCAACGGGGCCCACGGGGCTCCGCCCCTCCTTAAAGGGGCCCTCGGTGCTCCTCCCCTCTCCAAGGGGGCCCTTGGGGATTCACCCCTCTCTAAGGGGGCCCTCAGGAATCCGCCCCTCTCCAAGGGGGCCCTCGGGGCTTCGCTCCTCTTTAAGCGGGCTTTCGGGGCTCTGCCCCTCTCCAAGGGGTCCTCTGGGTTCCGCCCCTTTCTATGGGGCCCTCTGGGCTGCGCCTCTTTCCAAGGTGGGCCCTCGAGCCTCCGCCTTTCTTCAAGGGGGCCCTTGGGGCTCCGTCCCTTTCCAAGGGGGGCCCTTGAGGCTCCGCCCCTTTCCAAGGAGGCCTTCGGGGCTCGACCCCTCTTCAAGGGGCCCTCGGGGCTCCGCGTCTCTCCAAGGGGGCCTTCGGGACTCCGCCCCTCTCCAACGGTGCCTCGGGGCTTCGCCCCTCTCCAAGGGGGCCATGGGGGCTTCGCCCCGGTCGCGAAATCGGGGCGACGGCAAATGCAAATAGGGGACATCGCGTCCGCAAGTCGTGACGGACACACACGTTTGGATTGTTCTCCTTTATATGATGGTCAATCTGGTTAGTAGTTTTCCCATCTGGAGCCTTCCATGTTCTTCTATGGATGTCTTTATGGGCGAAGCAAGTACTTACTATTTGTAGATTACGTTCCGCTGCAAATTTTATTTACATTTTTCCATTTTCATTACAGAAATCTCTCTTCCCACTTTCGCATTGAAGTCACCTATAACTAATTCTAGGTCGTAATTTTCTACTTTTCCTATTTCCTCTAGCAAACCATAGTCGCTGTTTTCCGTGGGCGCATGTGCTTTGATTATTGTTGTCGTTCTGTACTTTCCTTGTAGTGTTATGCTACACATCTTTTCATTTATGGGTCAAAACTCTATAGTTTGTCCAAATGGAGGTGACGCAGTCCAGGTATATGGATTAAGCGGGGTTTCCTGTAAGTGATACTTTGTTTACATGTAATCCCTGGTTGTACAGGCTACTTACCAGTTGAGACGACTTCTAAAAACCTGCACGTATTTAGGTAAATTATTGAGCCCCAGTTTTTAGTACTAAAATAATACACTGCTATGGTATATAATTTTTAATTAAGAGCACATAAAAACACTACATTTTCGTTATTAGATATTAACAGGAAGTCCTCTAACTTGCAAATGTTTTATAAACGGCGTCCTTTCTGATCAAACAAAATTTACATTTTCTTTTCGCTATAGCCAATCAGAAAAGAGCGTACCACATTCAAATTTCAAATAAATCATAATGTGCAAGTATAAATTTTAAAACTAAAAAAATTTGTAACATAAGTTCAGATATATGAAAACATGATTAAATATTAATTATTCACATGAAATAATAAGTCTAAATTCATTTATTTAAAATTAATAAACAAATATTTAAATTTTAAACGCATCACTTCAGATTTCATAATGCACAAATATTTAATCACTTTTAATTCACTTTTTAAAAATAATTCTCGTTTGGGTTTTCCAAATCAATTAATTAATGCAATTATTTTCCTTTACAGATAAATGATGCCCAAGATCCCAAACTACACAAGGATAATTGAAACAAATTCAAAATAAATCATAAATGGCATAAGAAAATCAACTTCAGCTTATCATTACCAAGTAACACAAAAATCTCAACTGTATTTAATTGGAAACACATTGTAATTAAATAAATACTCCATATTTATACTTTTTCTATTTGTTTAGAGTAAACCCTTTTTTAATGATCTAATTGAACTCGACTAATAATTATAAATAAATCAAGACCATCATATAACATAGCAACACAAATTTACATACATAATACATAATTTAATATACAAGTTGGGCACCAAATTAACTGTGTTCTACTCAGATCCACAGATCTAAGAGATAGAGTAACAAGGTCAACACATCAACATGACACACACTTCACACAATGGTTGCTGTGCAAGCACAAAAGGCGCGCTCCAACTTTGTATCGCGAATGCGGGCAAGTTGAGCATTGTACGGCCAGATGCAAGCACATGAAGCACCAGCCTCTATACTGCAAGGTAAAACGAGGTTAATGATAATACATACATACATACATCTCTGAAATGTACGTACAAGATACTATACCTAGATTATACGATTCACATTTATATTAAAGTCAAAACAATAGGTTCCTATTGTCATACTGCATGTTAAAAAATAATTGTTAAAAAACTGTTCTTGACACCAACTGTCATTTAAATGTCATCGTGGGTATGTGACGCCAAAACAGCCAAAATTAGCAATTTCCCAGAAGTGGAAACAACAATGAATTTCAAAAAAATGCCCAGGCCGTATAAGGTGACGTTTGTCACACAATTCAGCAGACCGTGATTGAAATAATAAATCTGGCAATGCGGTAGCAAGAAAATGTCGAACAGAACCTGATTGAAAAAAATGTTGCATCTGCTACATCACCAAATCAGTTAGTCCAACATGAAAAAAAAATCATAGCCAACCCTGTCCCAAAAAGGTCGTGAATGGATTATAAGTAGTTTATGTTGTTTCCAATAGTTCAATGTCAACATTTCTTCATTCTAGGTTATTTCATATAATATTCCTTTCTATAGGTTTGTATTTACGTAAAAAATAACTTACATTTTTCTACTGTATCTGTCTCGGACAGTTCTGCATCTGCTGAACAACTCTGGATTAAATTATCTCTTAATCATACAGTTGTGGTATTTGGGACAGTTTATCGAAGACATGAATATTCATATATAGAATTTATTGATTGTTTGGAAGATTCAATATCTTTAGTAACACCCATATCAAATGATATTATATGTGTGGGAGATTTTAACATAGATATGTTAAATACTACTAATTCTGCTACTGTTAAGTTGTTATTAATGTTGGAAGTCTTGGGATATCAGCAAATAATTAATAAACCTACACGTATAATTAAGACTAGTATTACACTGATTGATTTCATTTTAGTAAATATAGACACAACTATAACAAATTCGGGTGTAAAACATTTACATGGTTTATCAGATCATGCGTTTATCTATTGTGAATATCCTATAGTTTTAGAACAAACTACTAAACCATTTTTATATACATACAGAGATTACAGTTATTTCGATTATAATACATTTTATACTGCCCTCTAGTTCTTACCCCTAAATACTATATTTGATTTAAATAATGTTAATGAAAAAGTTACATTTTTGAATACCAACATTGCCAATCTCGTTAATAAACATACAATGATCAAAACTGTTAGGATTTCCAAATCAATAGCTCCATGGATAACTGACAATATTAAATTAATGATTTCTCTTAGAAATAAAGCATTACAAAAATTTAAAAGAACTAAAAATCCTGGACATTGGGAATACTATAAGTCTCTCAGAAATTACACAAATTTTGCTATTAAACACGAAAAACGTGCTTATATAAATTTCCAAATCAATGAACACGGAACCAAATTTGTATGGAAAGCCTTAAATAAAGCAAATATATATTTTAAAACAAAAACTGCTAGTATTCCTGAAAATCTCTCCGATGTGAACAAAATAAATCAGGCCTTTATAGATTCAGTTAAGTCACCAACTATTCTCGATAATAATAATCTTATAAATTTTTACAGAAATAATGTATTTAAGGAAATATTGTTTAAATTCTATTTCACTCTCACATCGGATAGTGAAATTATGAAAATTATTTCAGTTATAAAGACAAACGCTGTAGGATCGGATGGGCTAAGTATAAAAATGCTCAAACTTTGTTGTCCTTACATAATTCCATTTATAACTGACATAATTAATACTAGCATTCAACAATCTGTTTTTCCCGAAGATTGGAAAACTTCTCATATCATTCCTCTGCCAAAAACTAAATCACCCATTGACTACAAAGATCTCAGGCCAATAAGTATTCTGCCTTGCATGTCAAAAATTCTTGAAAAAATTATGGCCTTGCAAATACGTCAGTAAGTGGAACAATTTTCGATTTTGCAGGAAACCCAATCTGGGTTTAGGCCCGGACATAGCTGTGCAACTGCGTTATTAAATGTAATAGATGATATTTTTACCGCCACTGATGAGAATAAATTATCCCTAGTTATTTTGCTTGATTATTCCAAGGCTTTTGACACTATACGTCATGATATTTTAATATCTATTTTGCATTACATAGGCTTTGGTATTCCAGCAATTAACTTTGTTCAAAGCTATCTCTCAAATCGGACCCAGAAAGTTATCCTAAAGAATTCTGTATCGAATTCTTTGCCTGTTACACTTGGTGTACCGCAAGGGTCGATTTTGGGCCCCCTTTTGTATATTATATATACATTTAACATGAAAACTTCGCTGAGCTGTTGCAATTATCATCTGTATGCCGATGACACACAGTTACTATACAACTTTGAACCGTATAACGTCAATAATGCAATAACAGCGATTAACGCTGATCTCAACAGTCTTGTTGACTATTCAGAGAAACATGGGTTAACCATAAATACTAATAAATGCTTTGTTATTCTTTTTGGACGTACAAATCTTCGGGATAATTGTGGTGATAAAGTTAAAGAAAATGTAAAAAATCTAGGGCTCTGTATCGACGAAAATTTTAGATTTAAAGAACACATCTCCAATACTCTGAAGAAAGCATATCTTAATTTAAAAATAATCTTTCAAAACAGGCATTGCTTAAGTAAACAAATCAAAACAATTTTGTGTGAAACTATGGTGTTATCGCATTTCAATTATTGCGACTGCGTATATGGTCCATGTTTGGATAGTACAGATATCCGGCGTATTCAAAGGGTGCAGAATTCTTGTTTGAGATTGATATTTGGAATAAAAAAATTTGAACATATATCTCATAAATTATTTGAAACAAAATGGTTAAACATGGCTGATAGAAGGAAACTTCATGCGGCGTGTTTATATCATAAAATCATTACTGATAAAACGCCCTCCTATTTATTCAAAAAAGTAAATTTTAGATCTGATCTGCATAATGTAAATTTACGTAACAAATACTTCATAAATATACCGGCCCATCGAACTGCTTTTTATGAACGATGTTTCTCATATAATATAGCTAATCTTTATAACTCGTTGCCTTATTTTCTAAAAACTCTCACTTACATTAAATTTAAAATACAACTAAGTAAAATGTTACTAAACAAAACCTTAAAATTTTCACATATAATCTCATAAGAGCATTAATTCTTTCCGGAAATTTTTTTGAGTGCGGTCCAACAACGTCGTATTAATTTGCCCGAGCGGGACGCAAGGGCAAATTAGGACGTTGTTGGAATGTACGAAAATAATTTCCGGATATGAATTAATGCTCGAATGCAGATTCGGTAAGAAAATCGTAACGCCACAAACCCTCACAGTTAGGTTAGTCTACCTACAAAAAATTTCCAAGAAATTTTTTTATTGTCTTGGTTACGGCTCGTGAACTAATTTTTCTATTGGTCATTAATGAGTGTCGTACGATTTCCTTTATAATTTTCCATAATCTAATTATATAATTTTTTTCTTAATTTTACGTTATACACATGGCCAGATATCAACAATATACCTACCACCAACTATAGCGCAAGCTACGCAGAAGAAATCTTTTAATTTAATTTAGAGCAAAACTTCACTTCCTTGGAAGTGATTTTCTGAACTTCGCCCTATTGACACACATTCTATTTTATTTCAATCTGTATTTTGTAAATTTTCTTGTATGTTTTTTTTGCTGTGTCAATAAAAGACATTATTATTATTATTATTATTATTAAACCCTTCAGCAGGTTGATAAAGTATAGAAAAGTTTTTCTGTCTTTATTCGGTAATTGTTTCGTGATTTTTTGAAATGCAAACGTATTTGCACACTTCATGTTGGCCGGACCACCAGTTCTGCTACTTTGTCTGCTCCTATAGATTTGTAGATACTGAACGTAGTATACTTAAAATATTTATTCAGTAACTAATAAATACATGTGTTATGTCAGAATGACAATATCAACTAACTACTAAACTATGTTGGTTTCCATGACGCGACGCCAAGGCTCCTACAGTGCTCCCCCCCTAGCGACAGCGGTGTACGTACAGAAACGCACGGGACGTTGACGAGTACGATGGGGCCGGGAAGTAGAGGGAACAGGAATAACAGATTTGGTTGGAGTGTCAGGAGCAGCTTTAGCGGTAGACGTAGTTAGTGGAATAGGAGCAGTTGGTGAAACAGATGGAGGTGCTAACGGTATTGTGATAATGGACTGACTTTCCAAAAATGCCGGTTTAAGTCTGTCTATGCTGATATTCTTTTCTAATCCTTTAACAAGCAGCTTGAAGACTTTGCCCATTCTGCTCAGCACACGGAAGGGTCCTTCAAATGGGGGTTGTAGTGGAGGTTTTACAGCATCTGAGCGGATGAAAACATGAGTACATGTAGCAAGATTCTTGTGCACAAAAGTTTTCATTATTCCGTGATCGGCTGCAGTGGGCTTCAATAGCCTGATGGTACGGCGTAGATTGTCCACATATTCATTACCATAGCCGTGAAATACTCTTGAATGTTCGAATAAGTCGCCAGGTAGCCGCAGCGTTGTTCCATAGAGGAGCTCGGCTGATGAGCATCCAAAATCCTCTTTCACGGCGGTGCGTAATCCAAGGAGTACAGTTGGCAAAACCTGAGTCCACGGACGTGGAGCATGACACATGAGAGCTGCTTTTAGTGAGCGGTGCCAGCGCTCAATCATTCCATTGCTAGCTGGATGATAAGGTGTAGTGCGGAACTTAGTGACTCCTAACAGGTTGGCCAGAGATCGGAATAACTCAGATTCAAATTGCCTGCCCTGATCTGATGTTAACCGGGAAGGAACGCCGTAGCGTGATATCCAGTTCCCGAAGAAAGTCTTCGCTACGGTATCCGCCGACATATCAGTCATTGGAAAAGCTTCAGGCCATCTACTGAACCGGTCGATGCATGTTAGAATGTAGCGAAAACCTTCTGACAGGACGACTTCAAGCTTGAGGGAGGTCTTCTTCGATTGTAACAGGTGGGATAACTCTTCGTCTTGCCCTCAACCATATGCCGAAAGTGCTTTACAGCCAAGTAAGCAGCTAGAAGCTCACGATCGTATGTGCTGTACCGCTGCTCCGCAGGCTTGAGTTTTCTCGAAAAGAACCCGAGCGGCTGCCAACTCCCGTTGTGAAGCTGATGTAGCGCCGCTCCTACTGCCAAATCTGATGCATCGACGGACAAGCCAAGACGGAAACTGGTCGACGGGTGTGCTAGGAGTGTTGCAGAAGCGAGGTCATCCTTGCATTTGTTAAACGCTGCAAAAGCAGCATCCGTCCAAACAATCTTCCTGTTGTCTTTCCTCCGTGATGACTTTAAATATTCATTCAAAACAGCTTGATGATGAGCTGCCTGGGGAAGGAAGCGGCGATAAAAATTTATTATGCCGAGGAACTGACAAAGCTCATGTATCGTAGAAGGTTGCTTGTACTCTAAGATGGTTTCTACGCGTTTGGGTAGCGGTTTAATCCCTTCCGCAGTGACCCAGTGACCGAGAAAGGGCACCTCGTTCCGTCCAAAGTGGCATTTGGCCATGTTAATTGTCATGCCAAAGTGATCTAAGCGTTCGAGAACCTGTATCAAGTGCTTTCGATGTTCGTTTTCATCCCGGGAGGCTATGAGCACGTCGTCTATGTACACGAAGACGAAAGATAAATTTCCCAGAACCTCATGCATAAAGCGTTGCATTGTCTGAGCAGCATTTCTGAGCCCAAACGCCATCTTTACAAACTCAAATAATCCAAATTGTGTAATTATTGCGGTTTTAGGAATGTCTTCTTCTTGAATTGGAATCTGATGATATGCTCTATTTAAGTCCAGCGTAGTAAAGATAGTTTTACCTTGTAGCAAGTGCGAAAAGTCTTGGAGATTTGGTAAAGGATACCGGTCAGGGACTGTTGCGGCATTTAAACGACGAAAATCTCCGCAAGGCCTCCAGGTACCATTTTTCTTGCGAACCATGTGCAATGGACTCGCCCATGTACTTTTGGAAGGGCGGCAGATCCCTGCATCCATCATGAACTGGAACTCTTTTTTAGCATCCTCAAGTTTATCTGGAGCAAGCCGACGAGCTCTGTCGAACACCGGTGGCCCTTTAGTGATGATGTAATGCGTTGTTGTGTGCTTTGCTACTTTAGGGACGATTTCTGGTGGTCGTGTTATAGCCGGGAATTGACAGAGAATATCGTGGTATGTTATATGCTGGTCGAAGGTCTTGATGCTGGGAATTGGACTGCCGACGACAGAACATAGTGAACGCTCAGAAGTTAGTCGGTCAATAAGGCAGCGGTTCTTGAGGTCGACTAACAAACCAAAATTTTCTAAAAAATCGGCTCCGATGATAGGTTTAGTCACATCGGCCATAATGAAGGTCCACTTGAATAGTCTACGAAGGCCTAGTCCAACTTTCAGGGTTTTCTGTCCGAAGGTCTTGATCACCGAGCCGTTGGCGGCATAGAGGCGATACGAATCTACAGGCAAATTACGTTTCGTTGGAGGAATTACTGATACATCTGCTCCAGTGTCAATGAGAAATGACAACTGGGTGGTCGGGTCGTGTACAATGAGGCGACTAGGGTGCGTGGCAGCATTTGCCTCTAATTGCGGCCACGTCTGCCGTTTCCCTGAATAGGAAATTCACAAGGAGGTTTGCATTGGCGGGCCCGTTTGCCAAACTTTAGATGATACCAGCAGTACCGTGTGCTTCGACCTGTCGATGATGGCTGAGGAGTAGGGGACCGAGGTCGAGACAAACGTGCTTCCAGTCGAGTAATTGTCTGGGTGATGTTGTCCAACTGTGACTGCAAGACTGAGGTACTTGGCTCCTGTATAGTAAGTACTTCGTGGTTTGATACGTCATGAACCTTGTCAGCAATAAGGGCGATATCATAAAGATTGCCCTGAGATACAGCTATAATAGACTGCATCTGGGATGGTAAACTTCTGATAAAAATAGATTGGAGGATTTCGTCGTTGACTGTCCCTGCAGCTACGTTTCTCAGTTCTCGTAGCAATTGAGTGGGACGCTTGTCACCCAGGAACGTACCTTTCAGAAGGCGTGCAAGTCGTTTCTCTTGTGATTCCGCAAAGCAAGAAGTAAGACGTTTTTTAAGGGTGTTGTAGGGGTCTGTCGCAGGTGCATTACGAATGATGTCGGCTACCTGAGCGAGGACAGAGGTGTCGATGGAACCTACAACGTAATGAAATTTTGTCAGTTCCGTTGTGATGCCAGCTGTAGCAAATTGTGCTTCTAGCTGTGCAAACCAAAGAGCTGGATCTTCTCGCCAAAAAGGAGGCGGCTTGACCGCGACACGTGCGACAGCAGTGCTATCAGCTGCTGTCTCGGAGGGTGCAGTGCCATTTTCCTCATCCTCACGCGATTGCCTTGTTTCTGACATCGTCGGTGTCACCACTGTAGATACTGAACGTAGTATACTTAAAATATTTATTCAGTAACTAATAAATACATGTGTTATGTCAGAATGACAATATCAACTAACTACTAAACTATGTTGGTTTCCATGACGCGACGCCAAGGCTCCTACAGATTCATCGTCGTCGATTTCTATTTTTAGTAGTATGATATTCATCTTCCTTTCGTTCACAGGTCTTGCAAATATTCATTCCATAATTCTTTATCAATTACTTTTTGGGGTTTCCATTGGTACTTGCTACACGAGGAATTTCTGTACACAAAAAAGTAATAATCGGTATTGCACTGTGCCACTGGTTCGAGACGTTCCAAACCAGCTAACCTAGAGGTGTCGGTGTCCCTAAATTACATAGCTAGGTCATAAAGCAATCAATAAAAGAAAACCTCCTATTTACACTATACATATCTCAGCATAATACTCAAGGGTGCAATAGGAAACTTAGGTGAAAGTTTCGAGGTTTTATTTATAAGTTTCACTTAATTTTAAATATTTGGAAAACTAACATGGTTGTTATATGTAAACAGTTCTATTTGTGATATAAAATGATCACAAATGGAGCGAAAAATACAAGCTGTAAAATTTTTCCACGAAATTCTGTCACAAACACACGTAATCCAATTGTCGCGGGTGTCATATAAAATAAATCAGCGAAAAAGGATAATTGAAAGAACAGTCGCATAGAGATTTAAATTATGTTATCACTCGAAAACCACGCGAATGGGCCCGTACGTTCAAAGCAAGATAACACACTCTAATTGGTGTGTTTAATCGATTATAAAAAATTTGGTGTGATACACGCACACAACTTCCTTTTACAGTGATCTTATAATTAGCCAAAAATTTTCAAAAATTACAGATTTTCCAAAAAGGTACAAAATAGAGTGTTAGTTCAAGAGACAAATTTTCTCTAGAATTTGAAGCTGAATTCAAAAATGTACTAATATACCGGGTGTTTTATTTAAAATAGGAGTTAATAAAAAAAATAGAAAAGAAAACAAAAGAAACCCATTTCAGAAGTATTCAACTGGAAAATCACCTATATCACATCAATACACATTAAAAATGTAATAAAAACGTGAAGTTTAAAAAAAATCGTTAGAGCCGTTTTTGAAAAAATCGAAAAAAACTGAAAAATTACAAGAGTAAACACCTACTTCCGGTTATGCGATTTTCTTCAAAAGCTCGCTGTCGCATCTACATAGTACATAAAACTTATATATGAAGTTTCAACGCCATACCTCTTTCCGTTTTTGAGATATTCTGTTCACAGACAGACAGACAGACAGACACTAAGGGCCGGTTGCAGAAAGCAATGTTAAGTCTGGTGTTAGCTAACGTCGCGTCAAAGTGAACAAAATCGCATCAAATTTTGTTTACTAATGTATTAGTTACCATAAGCATTTGAGATTTGATTCGTTTTTGTTCACTTTGACGTCGCTTTGGCTAACACCAGACTTAACATTGCTTTCTGCAACGAGCCCACAGACAGACAGACCAATGAAAAAAAAATATGTTTTTTGGGATCAGGGGATTCTAAAACGTGAAGATCTGTTGAAAACTCAATTTCGAATTTTTGGGGTGAATCCAATACTTCCTTTATTGTAAAAGTAAGTAATAATTTCAAATTCGCTTCGGTATTCCATCGCATAATACGTTCTAAACCAAAACATGATAGAAAGTGTTACTTCGCGAGTGAAATACAACCGCGAACAGAGCTGCCACTCTAATATATAATAAAAGAAGTAAGCTAATTCTCACAGCTCAAAGTAAATACATTGGGGCGAAGGTTTTCCTGAAGTCTGTCTACCATCGACCAGAAATTCGACAGCGTAACCGTAACGCTTGAAATGTAGTAGCAACTACACGAATTGGTATTTCTCAGTTTAAGAGTTTATACTGTCGGAACACTTTACACCATAAAGATACCTGGGGATATGCAGCAAAACCAACGGGACCAGTATTCCTGAAGAAGCTACGCAGGGTTCCTGGTTTCCTGCGGAGGAGTCGTCCAAGCAATTGCGCAAAGTAGGGTGGGCCAGCCTTTTCCCCAATTATCACACGGGGGAAAAATCAAGTGGCTAAGTCTCAGGAGCAACAACAATAATCGAAGGGCATAGAACCGCCTACAAGTTGATTCACCAGGTCCCTTACAAGGTGGAACCAGAACCCAGGATGGAACATATCCAGAGCGAGGCACTAAGTGGTACTAAAAGGTACGATGAGGCCGGAGTTGAAGTTGAAGATGATTGTACAGAAATAATGTTCCAGCAATGTCACACACAATTCCTTAAGTACAGTAACGATTTTCATCACAATTTAGTAATTTTCTACCTGTGTGAAGCAAAATTCCAAAACCACAGACACACACCCAAGAAGACAAGCTTACACGATCAGTGCCATAAAATGGCTGCCGGAAATCCTACTGACAACATTTTAAAAGTACCTAAAATCTCCATAAAGTTGGAAGAATTTCCCAAAATACATACCAAAAATTAAAAATGTGGCTAGGCAACCAAACATACAGTAAGAAATTGCGGGCAACTCAAGACATTGTTGTTAACTAGCAGGCCCACACCGTTTAGTGTCTCCTTTTCTTCTCCCTTATAGTAGAACATTTTACCTGATTTCAGTTCTAATCGGCTCTTGCCTCTTCTTTTGACTTCACTCAATCCGATTATGTCCCATTTTAATGTCTTTATCTCTTCTTCCAATTGTATAAGTCTATCTGTTGAGACTAGGGAAGTTGCGTTGTAAGTTGCTATATTCAGTGTAACGTGAGTGTTTTTTCGGGTTCTTGCCGTCCTCTGCCACTTACTTCCGTCTGTAGTCGAATTGTTACCCCCCCCCCCCCCCCCCGAATCCGCAGGGCAGACCGATGCGGTGTGAGATTCTGGATTCAGTGTCCTACTTACCTGGGGTATTTTTGTTTTATGTTTCAACATATCATATTGTTGCTTCGGGGGTGTTAAGGTATACAACGCCGCGCTATCCTACTGCGTGTTGGCGAGGGGTACCGGATGGGGGTTGGGAAATGGAATGATGGGAATTAGGTATGGGTCTTGTCTCCTCCTTGATATGGTATGGGGAGATCAAGAGCTCACATAGGCCAGGGTCGTCAACCCTGTAGTGGGTCTGTCCTTCCCGGGATCGCTAGGAGTACCCACTCGCTACCCCTGAGAATAATGAACACGTTCTTCTACAAAAAAGAATCAAGAAAATGGACGTGGAAGCACCCTAATGGAAGATCACGAAACGAAATAGATTTTATCCTTACAAGCGCCCCTCGTACAGTCCAAGATGTGTCCGTCATCAACCAAGTACACATTAGTGACCATAGACT
The DNA here is from genome assembly GCA_940337035.1 of Agriotes lineatus. Taxonomy (NCBI): domain Eukaryota; kingdom Metazoa; phylum Arthropoda; class Insecta; order Coleoptera; family Elateridae; genus Agriotes; species Agriotes lineatus. Next base: position 267,276 of record CALNHX010000453.1, on the reverse strand, counting down.
AGTTAGAAGTAGAATTAAAATTAACTTAAAGAACGAAAGATCCAAACTTATAGGTAAGAAAAAATTGGAAGGTAAAATAGATCATCAACACCTAGATCAAGACATATACCAGAAGAAGATAGAGCAAGTGATGGAAAGTAAAGGATACAGTAATGGGAATAGGAGTGACATAGATATTGATGAACTAAATAACTATATAACAAAAACAACCCGAGAAATTGCACAAGACGTACTAAAAGAGAAACCTAATACAAATAAAGACAAAAAACTGAGAGATGAAACACGAAAGCTAATTGATGATAGGAATAAAAATAAGAAAAACATGAATGAAGAACAGTTAAAAAGCCTAAACAAGGAAATAAGAAGAAGAGTCAGAAAAGACTGTAGTGAATATAAACAAAGAATTATTGAGGAAGTTATACTACAAAATAAAGGTCCTAAAGTGTTCAGAAAGAAAACTAATGAAGGTCGAAAAGAAATAACCACATTAATAGACGAGACAGGGCGGAAGGTAAATGACCGCAGCGAAATATTGAGACACATCGAAAAGTTCTACAAATCGCTTTATTCCAGCTATGAACCAGAACCAACTAGAAGCCCCACAGATAAAAGAGCCCCACTTACAAGACATAACACAGAAGAAATACCGGAGATAAGCATGTATGAGATTAAGAATGCTATGAAACAGATGAAGAGCAACAAAGCGCCTGGAACAGATGGAATTGCAATAGAACTGTTCAAAGCAGGAGGGAAAACACTACTAGAACACATGCAGTTATTATTTAACAAATGTTTAGAAACTGGTAAGATACCCGAACAGTGGAGAACAGCTGAAGTAGTATTAATCCACAAAAAGGGAAACGATAAAGACTTGAAAAACTACAGGCCAATTTTCCTGCTCTCACATCTGTATAAACTACTTACGAAAATTATAACAACCAGAACAGCACAAAAACTTGATGCCTTTCAATCGAACGAACAAGCCGAATTTAGGACCGGATACAGTACTATAGAGCACATACATACATTGAGACAAGTAACAGAAAAAAGCCACGAATATAACCGCCCGTTGTATATGGCATTTATAGATTTTGAGAAAGCCTTTGACACGGTCGAGAGGTGGGCTCTAATCAATGCACTAAAACGCTGTAGATTAGATTATAGATATATCAACTTAATTAACAACTTATACGAAGAAGCAAAGACGGTTATTCGGGTATACGACGGAACAGAACCAATATCAATACATAGAGGTATCAGACAGGGGGACACCATCTCCCCTAAAATGTTCACTAACTTACTACAGGACGTATTCAGTGGTCTAAACTGGCAGGACAAAGGCATAAACGTGAACGGGAAACACATGTCACATCTCCGATACGCCGACGATATTGTACTTACAACAAATAACATGCAGGAGCTACAAGTGATGATGGAGGAACTCGAGGCAGCCGCAAGTAGAGTCGGATTGAGAATTAACTTTGCAAAAACAAAAATAATGGCAAACAGTGAGGATGTAAGACCTATAACAATTAAACACCACCCTATAGAGGTTGTAGAACAATATATATATATTTGGGACAAGTAATATCTCTCAAAGAAGATACACAAGTCATTGAGATCAACAGGAGAATTCGGCTGGCTTGGGCTGCTTTTGGGAATCTGAGCAAGGAAGTGTTCAAAACTAAATACCCTCAATACCTCAAAACGAGAGTGTACAATCAATGCGTGTTACCAATAATGACCTATGGTTCTGAGACATGGCCTCTTAAAGAAACTTTGATCCAAAAATTAAAGATCGCTGAAGGAGGCATGGAACGCTCCATGTTGGGTATAAGATTGCGGGACCGGGTACGGAATGAAACAATAAGAGAACGTACCAAAGTGGAAGATGTAGCGCAACACATTGCAAGTTTGAAGTGGAGTTGGGCGGGGCACGTCATGAGACAAGACGACAATCGATGGTCTAAGCTGACGACCGAGTGGAGACCTCGAGAAGGCAGAAGGAACAGAAGTAGACCGAGGGCTAGATGGCGAGACAACGTGGACAAGATCGTAGGGATACAGTAGATGAGTACAACATCGGATAGAACGGAGTGGAGGCGCCGAGGGGAGGCATATATCCAACACTGGAGTAATTAAATGCTGATGAAAGAAAAAGAAGAAGAAGATGCCATTAGAGCATTTCCTTTACTGTATGTGGATATTTAAATAAATCGTTTGGTATTCCCTTCGTCGGGACGTTATTATGATGAAAGGTCTCGTCCGCTTTATGGCTTGTTTGTCTAAATCGACATGAAACTCATACTTTGTCTCAACTGGTGAATAGAAAAGATCACCAGCTGTTTAAACGGGAAGCTGAGCCTTACTTGTGGTATTCTCAGGGCTGAAACTGACTTGAAACGACATTATCAAAGACAGTAAATTGGTTACACAAATAAACATAAATATATGAACCTTGTTACCATACACACATTAAACTACAAAAAAAAACAACAGAAAAAAGATTAAACTCTAAAAAATTGGCCATTCCTAAACTCAGGGATTTCAAATTATAATGTATCATCAACGCGCAATAGCTTGCAGCCACACGCATTTACACAACAAACAACAGCAGTATAACTGTACCTGCCATACATTTACATTTACATAGCATCTAAAAGATATCAAAATAACTGTCTAAGATGCCGCCTGACTTGTATAATTTCTCCGACTTTTCTAGTTTCGCAACGGTAGCAGATTCAGCTCCCAAAGCTTGGAAGCGTTCTCAACTTCTTACACGTCTCAGGAAGCACTTTAAAAAACGTAACTTGTAGTTTTATAAAGTAAAGTAAATTTGAGGGCGCTTCATTCCACACGTAGTAATATGGCCTAGGACCAGGTTATTATACTGAACGAGCCAGGCCTAATACCCCTTACGATATTTGTAAGTTATGTCAGTTCGCAGATGAACACAGCTCAGTGATAGAGAATGTATTAAAAATTCAAACAAGTACAGAGCTTAAATATAAAATATTGGTGCCGTGTTTTGCTTAACTATGCAACATAGTGAACTACTTGACCTAATTGCCAGACCGGCGTCTACAAAAGCTTCTTGTTTTCAAACAATAACGCTAGTTACATGCACCTGCTTATCAAGAACACGACGCCACGCTGATAAGGCACATCCCAGCTCATCGTTATCTCTTTGCCACGTTGCGAATTATGTAAAATGTTAGATTCATTCTTTGCTTGTTTGTAACAGAGTTAAGACGGTTTTTGCTTTTACCTGTAATTACGAAATAAAGTTTATTTTTAAAAAGCTGTTTTTCCGATTTAATCATTTAACTGGCGCAGTCGGTAGGATAGTGCGCGGTTGTGGAAAATCTCTTTCGCATCGTGTCGGAAAATTAGAGACTTTTCGCGACTTTGGAGTTTCAACCCCTTCAGCGTAGATCCTGAACCATTCCTTCGAGGACATCGGGAACAGCATCTCTGTGAGCAGCAAAGGATCGGAAAAGGAACACAAAGATCTACAAACCAAGTAGGTGCCAAATTCCTTTTTGCCTTTCCCAGACCCTCTGTTTAAGGACTTTGGGGAAGATAAGGTAGTGTGCAGTCTATTGCAGACCATTTAGAATGTAAGAGGATATTTTTGAATAAAACATTCGATTAATATTTAACAAATAAGAAGTAATTATAATTATTATCGATAAAATATTCTTTATGATTGAAATTGACGAGCTGTTGGATCAGTTAAATAACCTTACGTTTCAAGAAAATCCAACAAGTTCTGACATTGTTCAAATTCAGGCAGGTTATTCTAATAGTGAGAATAATACAGCATTAAATATGACGAATACTAATCAAACTGATCAACCAAACCAACCGGCTCAAGTGAACTGGAATCTTTTTAAGTCTAAAATAGAAATTATTAAACCTTTTTATGGCGACAGTAATACTTTGAATAAATTGATCACTCGCTGCGAAAGTTTAATTGCAAGTTATAGTAAATTTAAAGACCCAGAGCTTGATCAACACATTTTCGAATGCATCCAAGAAAAGTTAATTGGTAGGGCAGAAGCAATGGTAGGTAATAGAGTAGAATTGAATACCTGGTCGAGTTTAAAAGAGGCTTTAGTGCAGTGTTTTTCGGACCGTAGGGATTTGAATTGCTTAGTGCAGGAATTAACCAGAAATAGGCCGTATAAAGGTGAACATTTACTAAATTTCGGTAGCCGTCTCCAATTACTAAGAAGCAACGTTGCACAAAGAACAAGCAACGATGTTAAACTTAGTGAATCAGAAAAATTATGTCGAATCAATCATTATGATAAAATTGCACTTGATACGTTTATTGCAGGTTGCACTGGTATTTTAAAAAATAACATGCATTTAAAAAAGCCAGCTTCTTTAGAAGATGCCATGGCATACGTTAATTAATTTGAGAATTTTGAAAGACTTCACGGTAGTTTAAGCGATAACAGTAAACAAAACTTCAAAATTAATTTTGGCAGTAATAGAAATGTGTACCCAACGAACATTCAAAACAATGCTTCATACTCTCAACCGAATGGGTTTCAATCGCACTTTAATGTCCCTCAAAATTTGCAAAACCAAAATTTCTCAGTAAAGCCAGTATGGACCAATCAGCCTATAAATATTCAACACAAACCTCCTAGAAGGTACCCCACTAATCGGGAAGTTTTTGGTCCACCTCGTAATGTGTTTAGACCAAACCAAATTCCAACAAACCAATTGCCTAAACCGGAGCCCATGTCAACGACATCGAGACATCCAACAACGTTTTCGAAAAGATCCCCTACGCAACAATTTAATAAATCGCAGTTTTCTAATCAAAACTCTCAAAACAATTTTCAAAATTTTCATAGACACCCTAACCAACAAAGACCAAACTTTGTTTTCGAAGAATTACACTCAAATGAATGCGATAGCGAGAATGTAGATTCTTGCAATGTTTTTGACTCAGAAACTTTTAATTATGATGAGACACAAAATTACCCTTTAGAGGATCAGTATCAAATTTGCGAAAACGATTATAATAATGTACAATACTACGGAAGTAACATTGAATCGGATACCAATGGAACTGAAAATTTTCTCTTGGACTGCCGAACACAAAAAACAAACCTAGCAGAAATAAATATCTCCTCCCATAATGCGTTACCTTACGTAGAAATTGAAAACCCAAAATTAAAATTACTGATTGATACAAGTAGTCAATTATTAAACCATCTGTAGTAGAATATTTTTATCCGCAAACAATTTATCACGCTAATACCGTAATAAAAACAGCTATTGGGAGCAAAAATGTTAAATATCAGGCAATGATACCAGCATTTTCGGAATTCCATAGCGACCACGAAATTGATTTCATTTTATTTGATTTTCACGATTACTTCGATGGAGTAATAGGCTTAGAAGATCTTATTCGAATGAATCTTAGTATTGATTTAGTTAACAACAAATTAATAGGGCCGCATGTGCAAATTCCGTTTAAATTTCGACAACCCGTTGATGTTAATTTTTCGTTTTCGGTAAATCCCGAGGAGAAATTGATTAAGAATCTCCCAGTTACTGTGTATAATGGAGAAACTTTAGTTAACGAACGCAATATTGATAAGCTTTCCAATCCACCAGATTTTGATTTTAACCCTTTAGAAACTTCTTCTATTGACAATAATCTAGGAGATATTGATCAAGTAATTCAAGAAGCACTAAACGAAAACCAACCAATTCCATATTTGGATAATGATACTATTTCCGAAATACTGGAATCATTAGGTGAAACTCATTCAAAAGTTAATGTAATTTCTGATATCCAAATTAAACCCCCTGTAACAACACAGCAAAACGACGAAACTGATCTAGAAACAGTGCATACATCTCAGGAAAACCCTATTTGTACTATACCCATAACAGAACGGTCTTTAAACACATATAAAAACCAATTGTTTATAACAAACGGTGACATCGATTCAGTAGAATGTCGAAAAAAGGTAAATTTTGAAAATTCAAGGTTCTACATAACGTTGCCGAAAATTAACGTCAAATATCACGTTATGCAACTTCTTAAAGAGTACATAGATCCTAAGCAAATATATGCCGCTTACTTTCAGCATTCGTCATTACCCAAAATTTTTGCTCTAACCGTTCAAGAAATATTTAAAAACTCATCTTTTAAGCTTATTCACTGTACTAAATTTCTTACAGACGTAGAAACGTTAGAAGACCAAAAACAAAAACTTGAATACTATCATATTAGCAAATCCTGTCATAGGGGAATAAACGAAATGAAAATGTCTTTAACTTCAAGATATTATTGGCCGAAAATGGCACAAGATATCGAATATTATGTTAACAACTGTGAAACATGTTTAAAAAATAAATACGACCGAAATCCTCCAGTAATTAAATTTAATCTTACTCCAACAACTTCAAAACCCTTCGAACACATTCATGTAGACACATTTAAAATAGCTAACGAAAGTTATTTGACTATTATTGACGCATTTTCACGCTACGGTCAAGCGTACCAATTGGATTCTGTCACAGGCATAGCAGTAGTGGAAAATCTTTTAAATTTCATCTCACACCATGGTTTACCTCAAAAAATAACGACTGACTGTGGTACCGAATTTAAGAATCAAGATCTAGAAAATTTCTGTAAATTGCATCGTATAGAACTCCACTACACAACTCCAAAAAACAGTAATTCAAACTCCCCAGTGGAGCGATTTCATTCCACTCTAATTGAACATTTTCGTTGTTTAAAAGAAGATCACAAAAATCTCAATTCAAACCAGCTTATGAAGCGAGCTATATTAGGTTACAATAATGCAATTCACTTTCACAGTGTCACAAAATTCACCCCGTTCGAAGTTATAAAAGGTCACATCAATAATACCAATCCCTTTGATTTAAATGATCATGTTATTGTATCAGACTACATTCAGGACCATACAGAAACATCCAACAAATTATATGAAAAAATCAAAGACGCTAATGAAAATGCCAAAGAAAATATTATTTCCAAACACAATGAAAATCGAAATGCTCCTCCAAATTTCGCAAATCAAAAAGTTGCATATTTGAAAACAAAATTTCGAGATAAAAAGTTACCAAAATTTAAAAAGGCTAAAATAGGTACTAGAAGAAACTGACATTAAGTTAATCACGGACAAAGGAACATACCATAAAAATATTGCTAGAAAACCTAAAATTAATTCCTTGTTACAGGAACCTAAGCGAAATGAGGCTACTAACCTTATTCCTGGTCCTTCAAATATTACGAGTACGTAGTATAGATGAGGATATTAAAATCAAAACAATTGACAACCCTATACTTCCTATACAGTTAGGAAATGCTAGAATAGTTTATAGTAAGCATACATTTTTACATTACTTAGATTTAAACGTAATTATTAATCAGTTAAATAACTTAAAGAAACAATTTTTCGTAGTTAGAGATAGTATAAGCAAAGTAAATATTACAAACCCTATATCCTATCACGGCTTAGCCGAAGGCATGTTACTCAGATCAGAATATTTAATTCAAACAACTCAACAGAAATTCGAAAATCTGCACCCTCATATTCGAAATAAAAGAGGCGCAATTAATGGCATAGGCAAAATTAATAAGTGGCTTTTTGGAAATCTTGATGCAGACGACGAAAAACGTTATGATCACGCTATTAATGTACTAGAACAAAATCAGAAGGACTTAACGCATGAAATAAATTTACAAATTTCTTTATCCAAAAAACTAATTGCCAACTACAATAAAACAATAATAATATTAAATAAAAACCAAGAAAAACTTGAAAATGACTTAAAAACTTTCCAGGCAGCAGTTCAGAATACTATTAATGGCCTCAGTACTTACATTACTTTTCAAGGCACAATCTCTCAATTGAATTTGGACTGTCAAATTTTAATAACTTTCATAGACAATATAGAAAATGCTATAGTATTCTCGAAATTGAATACCCTACATAATTCAATAATATCAAGTTATGAACTTCGAGAGATGCTCAATTACTTAGAAAAAATATACAGTAAAACAGAAATTCCGAAATTCAAAAATCTCCTCGCGTACTACCAATTTTTGGGAACGCAGGTAACTTTTGTAAACTCTAAATTAGTTTTTGCTATACACGTCCCTATAATAAGAACCGAAGTCCTGGACTTCTACCGTCTTTATCCAATTATCCAAACCCACCAAATTATTATTCCAAAACACCGATATTTGGCACTGAAAAACTCCAAGGCCCAGTTCGAGAAAGAAGAATGCCCGGTACTGGAAGAAACATTTTATTGCACCGAAAACTTCATTGTGGAAGACAACTGCACCCTTAGGCTTCTCGAAGGCAATCCAGCGAAAAACTGTCACGCCCTCGAAATATTTATAGAAGAGTCCATCATCAAGCAAGTCACCCAAGAAGAAGTGTTGATAATTCCTGCAAATCAAGAAAGGCTGTTTTCCAAATGCAAATCGGACCAATATTTAGAAATAAATCTTCCATCCCTAATAAAGATTCCCAAATTGTGCGAAATCCAAGTGGACGGCAAGAAATTTATAAATGACGTTAAATTGCAACAAGGCAAACCACTCATTTTACCGAAGTTTGGCATAGGACATTTTGAAATTTTGAAGCAACACAAGACTTCAAATTTTACAAAACTGGACATAGAAGAAATTTACCAAATTAGTGAAATCGCAAGACAACTAACACCAATCAAGCATATTGACTATCCGGCAAACACCACCCCAATTATTAGCACCCTGATTGGTCTACTAATTCTCGCAATCATTGTGCTGTTTATGTTAACGTTTAGAAAACAATTCAAGAAATCATTGGAAAGTCCAAAGGCAGCCAAAAAGGAAAATCAAAATGAAGCTGAAGAAGTGGAAATGGGCCAGAATCCAAAAAACAACTCCGTTATTTTGCATCTTAAGGAGGGAAGAGTTACATGCACCTGCTTATCAAGAACACGACGCCACGCTGATAAGGCACATCCCAGCTCATCGTTATCTCTTTGCCACATTGCGAATTATGTAAAATGTTAGATTCATTCTTTGCTTGTTTGTAACAGAGTTAAGACGGTTTTTGCTTTTACCTGTAATTACGAAATAAAGTTTATTTTTAAAAAGCTGTTTTTCGATTTAATCATTTAACTCGCTGCAACTTGACACAGTAAAGTGACACCATTGCTGAGGCTTGCGTAAAGATAGATTGAAATATTACACATTATCAACTATATTTGTAATTTCCCTAATTTCTTTAAAGCGCAACGCAAGTGTCTATATTATGGTTGAACGTTTGCGTGAACAATAACTCTCTTTAATATGCAACTATTAAACTGCATGAAACCCAGTTTAGAAATTGACGTACGTAAGCGCATTCCTTTGCGCTCACCCGATTTTTACAATACAGCCTGGAGCAAACACTTACCGCTTAAACTGCAATGATTTCATGTGTAATGACATCTTATTCGGCTTGTTGCGTGAGAACGGTTGTGTCGCGAATTTTTCGTCTTTGATTACGTCATTCTGTAAATGTCTCGTTGAAAATTCTCGTCAAATGCTCTTGGAATTTTTTTGTATTTTGTAGCTCTGCTTTGCCGCAGGAGAGGTTTCCTGGTTGCCGCTTACAATCGTGTGACTTTGGGCTGAGCCTGCTGGCCACTATTACAGTTAAATTTCCCCGCGAACGCCGCTGAATTGTTGCTTATTGCTATACACACAGAATAGGACCCAACTCGCGCACATTGCGTTATGAAAAGTTGCAATTTTTAAATCCAATTGACAATGAAGCAACCACAAACTGGAGGTATATGTAAATATGACAATAAACAATTCAGGCGAGGAAAGCCAGATCCTCGTTTCAATTTTCAAGCATCAAATTTATTGCCTGTCGTTCTTCGTCGTGGCCACTAACAGATATTTTTCCTCTGATTATTTCTAAATTTTAAGTTTCTTTGAAATTGTTCTTCTGTATTAGTTCTAAAGCCAATACCGACGTTTGTTTCCTACTGTTAACTTTCCTTGTAATTTTGTTTTTCCATTTGCTTGCAAAAGATGTTTATTAATAATCTCGGCCCGTATGATTCAATTACCCCTTATCATCTAGTATAGTCTCTACCAACCTTTAAGTTAAATTCTCCCATCAGTATTAAGTTGCAATTGTAACTTTCTTCTGAATTTATAGCTCATCCCATAATTGGTTTTCTGTTTCTACTGCCTCGCTTTCATAGGTGCATAGACCATCATTATAGTCACCATAGTCTTCTATTTACTATTGCTGTAAAAGGAAGTGATGAAAAACCAATTTTATTTTTAAGGTGATTTCAAGAGGTAAAATTGTGTGTAAGAGTGAAGTGAAACAATCTGTATTTTGACGATTTAGTGCACACTAGGAATGAAGTTAAGTAAAGCACCTAGACTGTTTAAAATAAATTTAACATGGGTTTTAATGAAGAGAGCAATAATTTTACAGACAAACCCCGCCTGTATTAAGCTGGTGGGTAATAACTAGGAAGCAAGCTTGGAAAGTACTTGAAATAACGACAATGTTGTCAAGTTTTCAAAGTTGCTGAATGTAAGTCCCCCGTTTCTCTATATTCACCACAAGTGAGCATTTGTAATCAGTGTCTTGTTATTACTAATAAAATACTTTTCGGTATAAAAAATAATTAACGATTTCATGTCATTTCAATAACAATCAGTAGAAAACATCCGATTAGGTTACTAATCACGACAGAAATTAATATTAATAGCGCAAAGCTAAAAAACTTGTTTTCACACAAGATCCACTAGATCGCATCGTTGCAACACGTTTTATTAAAATTTTATTCATTGGCTGAGCGCGAATGACCCAAGACGAAGATAAATAAATGCCTTTAAATATCATACTCTCACTCATCAAGGTGATGTTTACAGCCTGCGTCCGTATTAGTGAAAGTTTGTTGACCAACATTTATTAGTGCTGGCTGGCGATTGTTTAACTGGGAATTTGTCAATTTTAAACTATTTTTATATATGCGGCTGCTAGAATCTTCGTTTTGTAGCAGAGATAAAATCGTCGAGCTGTAAATCAATCTGACCATATCTAGTAATCATCTTAATGTATCTATCTAATAGAACTTATAATACCAAACTCCATGTAAATTTTAAGATGTTTCCAGAGATATGAACAAACAAAATATAATTATTTATAGGTACCAATATCTATTTATGTACTTAGACGCCAAGATCATTAAATTTGCATTTACAATTATATCAGCAACTAGTATTGCACGACAATCTCTACTGCCAAATATAGTTTTCATTTATTATATCATAATATGAACGACTTTCGAATTGCTGATGGGAACAATTATAATTTAATAACAAAGCAAATAATTAGAACTGATTTCTAACTAGTTACAGCTATAATTTTAAAGTTATTTCATGTGTACAACTAAATAGGGATCCGTTTAGTAATGTACTGTAAGTATACGTTGCCTGGACCGAAAAAGTAACTCAAGTTGCTTTTTTTTTATGTAAGACACAAAAGCTTCCTGGTTTCGTCTTTCATCTGAAACTTTCTTGCTCTGACTTTTATGTAAGCAGATGTTACAGATGTCCTACTTTTGTTTTTCGTTGTTAATTTAGTAGCTCATGGTTCGTCTGAGAAACTATTCGACCAATACTGAAAGAATATTGTGTACTAGTAAGACTACACTCTCGCGTAAAGGCGAGATTCTATACATGGAAGTGAAGCATTCTTTTCCAAATAATTATCGTAAATTGTAGTTTGGAAATCTCAAAAGCGTACAAAAGCAAATGCAATGGTTTCTTAAATATTTTAATTTTAAAATTGCACTTCAGAGTTCCAATTATTTATCATTTTGGCCTTCTACTGAAAAGCAATTTTCAATACCAAGTAGTTTTTTATTTGAAATATATTTTTGAGCACATCAACTGCTAAGATCATTAGAGCTCTCATATAATCGATATAATGTACTATATTTTATTAAACATATATAATTATATTTTTAATAAAGTTCATAGTGTTCTTTTTATGATAATAGAATTGTTCGCAAGTATTCGTCTTTGGGAGTTGTACTTAATACAGTCTAATATAATGTTTTGCACTGAGAGTGGCATATTGCATGTATTGCAGATTTTTCTCTTGTATCAATATGTGATATGTGTATGTGTGTTGTATGCATATCCGATCCGTAGGCTTGTTATCACTATTGTGTTATTCTGTCTGGGTGGATTAACCATTCTGAGGTTTCTTCTTTTATTTCCCTCACTTTGCTTCTGCCCAGTTTACATTCCATTTTCTTCGAATTTGGTGTCTAAGTGGATTTTATAGTCAGAATGTGAAATTGGTACGTTTGATTCGAGTAGCACTGCGGCTTCTTTTAAGGCTGGATCAGATGTTTTATTCCCAATTATACCGATATGTGATAGATAAATCATAACGTTACTGCATTTATGCATCGCTGTAATCTTAATTTTATGTATAATTGCGTTAGCACGAAAAATTCACTTAACATGTTATTACAGCTAAGTAGTCTCATCGAACGCAGTGCCCATGATTGGCGATAACATAAACTCACGATATATTGTGATGGTATGATGCTTAACAGCAAATCTCGTTGCATTGCTAAAGTATAAATGCTAATAAATAATTCAAATACGCCCAGAATTGGTATTATATTTATTGCAACGATAAAAGCCACTGGTAAACATTGATAATTACATAAAACATGAGTAGCAATAACAATAATACATTTGCAAGGGCTAGTGAGTGAATAAACCAGTATCGTCAGGATTGCAATCAGCTTGTGTTCAAGATTTGTGCATGAGATTGGAAATGTAGCTAAGTTTATAATGATTGGCAGATTAATTGTGTAACGTCATGACACGATAATGAAATCGCTATAGTGCAAAGGTATTTCGAAGCGATACAGAGGTTTCATGCAACGTTGGTATTCATATCGAGGCGCCAACAATCTATAACGCAGCTAAAGGACTATAAAGCACTGCAAGAAGTCATAGAATAATGCAAAAAGCATTTAAAAAGCAACCTGAGGATTAATGTTTTTAACTAAATGTTGTGAAAAAGTGCACCTAATTGTGTGGCTATAGTTCTCTGAATAATATTTACAAAAAAAATTAGAAATTAAGGTCAAAGGTTGTAAACTTACTAAAAACAAATTGAGGTCAAAGATTATAAACTTACTAAAAACAAATTGTAAATCATGTTGATATGGCGACCTAGAGTGTCGTTTGTTATTATTTAATGGGAAAGCCAAGCCAAAAGCTTGTGGGTAGTTTTGGCTCCCCGTTTTTAATTAATATCGTCGATGAAAGTATATTAATTCCACCCAGTTGTTATTTTTTTCGTCATTGTGCAGAAGTTCGCTAACGCTTGTACTCAAACAAGCCATACTTATTCAGTAAAACATCACTTTTCCAAACTTGTTGCGTAATATACTATTTCTCGTCCATGATGACAATATGGTGCCTTAACGAACGGCAGAATTGTGACATTCAGGCTAACTGATTTGCAGTGTATTTTGGACATTTCTTTTTTTAAGGTATTTTTGACCATTTCTTCAAAGTTCATTAGAAATCGTGCTTTTGGAAACATCGAACTGTTGTGAAAATTTTCTGACTCCAACCATATGGTTGGCACTCCAAATCAATCGGTTCACTCTAAATTGGGTCGAAACTCGGGGCCATTTAGTTTTCGGGAGATTCATACATTGTACGTATTCCCTGTTTACAATCAACAATGGCACGGTAAATGGTGTTACGCAAAATATTCTGATTGTCTACTATACGGACAATATATGCATTGGGGATTCGCACAACCAAATTATGGACACTTCCTCAAAGCTCTAATTTAAATGACATTTTGGCGTAACTAATTTCCTACATTCAACTGTAGTTAAAAAGCATAATACTGAGGTAGTCTTGTTTGCAACGCCAAGTTGCTACTTTATTATGTATGATTAATAACAAAGCACTGAAATTTGTGCCAAAGCTTATAGGACATAATGTATGGCACAAAAGTTTTCAGGAAAGAAATACAAGTCCATATTTACTTCAGAAAGCAAGTAATTAAACATTTCTATATAAACAACATACTATAACACCTGCGCTAATAAAAATGCAAAATTAAATTGCAGCCAGGGGCCCACTATCTTCAATTCTACGTAATTTTCTTCTAGCATGTGTCATAAGAGTCTGGATGGTAATAACATCAATTTTTCGAATTTTTTGGTAAATCCTTCTTCTTGGTCTTTCTTCGTTAGCAGCTTTCCACCCATTGTCATATACTTTTTGGTTAAGTGCAGCTCAAAATTCCTCTTTGGGGAACATTAGGAGGGTTATCTTCTTTCGGAACGGAAGCGATATTATTCGCTTCTAATCAGTTTCGACTTGTTCTGGCATAATAATATAATGCGAAATCCGGCCAGAACATATCATCATTATTTTGATTATATTGATAAATTGTAACAGTTAAGTGGGTTTAGTGTAAGAAGAGGCGGTTAGCCTGAGCTTCGGGCAAGATTGTGTTTATTAAAACTGTATTATTCTTGTTAAAAATTAATTTTGGCTTAGACCGTGTAGTCTTTGTAGATAAACACCCAGCGTTCTCTGGCTTAATGTGCCTTGCATCTTGTAAACTCGAACAACGATCTACGCGATGGCCATGCTCTTTTGTGGTTCGTGTTGTATAGATGTTTCTTTTCTCTCTCCAGATTCTCTGCACCTGAGATACGAACAGGCTTTGGAGACCAGCAACGCATCAACGCATTTAACCTTTGCCCCTTTTGTCTCTTACAACATTTATCCTGTATCTGGGGTGCTCGGGTGCTCACCCTGTATATGTTGGGTCCAAAATATGCCCTTTTTCGTCAAAGGTAAAACCCTGAGCTATAAGGAAAATATTATTTTTTTAAGTAATACTTCTTGAATTAAAGCAAAAATAAACAGAATTTAATTTTTTAAGGAGCTTACCTTGTATATTTTTTTACCGAAGGCACATAATACACATGCAAAATATCGGCTTTCTCCAACAAAAAACATACAGACAGGCAGACAGACAAACTAACGCGCCAATAGGAGAAAATTTTAGATCAAGCAAAGGCCATCGAGTATCATACTGTAACGTTTCGCTCAGCGCGAACGCGATTGTATAAATTAAAAATTAATTTGCGCGTTCCCCCTGGGCTTGCACCACGTTAAGTACCGGAACGCCGCGCCGAGAGTACGACGTGACGTCACCGCAAACGATCGCCTCAACACCACTGCGCACCTAGACCACGAATCCCCGCTCCAGCGACCCGATACGAACCTCCGATTACGCCCGCACCAGGTATAAAAGGAGAGTTCGGAGCCCAGACAATATAGAATTTCCTAGAATTTTCTCGAACCTTCCCGGTCCTCCCGCCTTGTTTACACTCTCAGGACAGTCCCCGGACTATTCGAGAAGATCCCGTCCAGACACCCAAGCTTCCGGACGTTAGGATTGTTGCAAAAACTCTCCAACGTTATTCTCTAAAACTCCTGTACGTTAGGATTGTTGCGAAACCTTCCAACGTGATCCCCTCGAAGCCCTGTACGTTAGGGTTGTTGCGAAACTTTCCAACGTCGTCCGCTCGAGCTTCCAGACGCTTGGATTGTCACTCGACTTTTCAGTGTCATTTCCCGAGCACCCAGCGACCTGGAGAGCCGTCTCAGGCCCGACGGCTACGACATCAAACACTTAGTTACAGGCAGGATCTCTCCGAACTCGCCGACGACGCCCTCCAAAGCTTGGGCACTGGGGAGGCCAAGTCGTGCTCGCCGGTGACGACGCCGTCCGCGAAGTAAATTTCCCCGGCACCAGGACAGCGGCTCAGACGTAATTAGGCCCGATAATTGCGTCTGTAGTGGCTTAGCATCTCCGAAGCCGAGGGACGCGCACCAGGAGTTCCCGTCGAATGAGCCACAGGCCGCCGCCCACAGACACGCACTCGTGAAGCTAGGCCGCCTTCGCCGGTAAAAAAACAGCACATAATTAATCAAAATCCACTCACCTGGTGCAGCAAAACAGCTAGCAAATAAAGCAAATTAAATGCATCGTCCGCCGCTTGAACACTGGGAATTTCACCGTTAAAACACCAGACGCACTAGGTATGCACGCAATTTAGTTTGATATTGACCGCAGTTTTGTTTATTTAACAATTTCTGAATCAAGTGTATTGTTGTTGTCCGCCATTAAATGGCGACCCGCTAATCTGTCAAATTACCTGTTCAGGACCGGCGCAATGCCTTCGCGACGAGGGAACTATGTACATACAGGCTGTCCCGTAATAGTGTGCCACTGCCCGATTACCAGCGAGCAAAACACCCCGTTAGAAGAACTAATTTACTTTTATAAATGTCATTACATTTTTTTATTCTATGTGCTTAATACAATTTAATTTAATGTACTTACTTAAAGATTATTATACAATGGTAAGAAGTTATTCTGTGTTTCTATCCTACGTTACTATCTGAGTTTATTATTTGGATCTTGGCATTTTTGAGCTATTCCTGGGAAGCCAGTTTCAATCTGGTAGCTGTAGCAATTAAATTAAATTAAACTAGTCCGTCAGGCTACAATACAACTTCGAATACGCAATTTGTTTGGGCATTTGATGCGTAGAAACACAAAGAATATTGAGAAGTTAATGATCCAAGGAAATGTCAAGAGCAAAAGAGCACGCAGCGCAGACTAGTTAACAAAACTGACAGGCAGAACAATGCTAGCCCTTATTTTATGAAACTCAGAACAGACTGCAGTCTTATAGAAAAAGTTACAGAAGCAATTACGCTCACTTTAGATTATGCAGACTGAAGGAGAGACACTTCCGACACCAAGAACCCCCTTGAAACGGAAATCGGGAGCCTTTGCCTGGATGGTGTATTTTCATGCTAACAATTATAGGTAATTTTTTATTTACATGGCAAGTGTATCTCTGCGCTTGTATCGTTTATTGTCTATTTAGCGGCGCTCGCCATAAATACAACTTCGATACGGGTCGCCAAGAACTATTCATTTGCTTGCGGGCTTGGTTCCAGTGAGCACGTTTGTAGGCGGTTTCTAGTGGCTACGGCGAAGTAAGTTTTGCCATACGACTAGTTAAATAAATTGAAACACCTAGAAGCCTTGCAGTCAATAGATGCTGCACGTAAGAAAACGAATTTCAAAATTAAGCTTTCGTATGTGAAATTTTAAAAAATATTTAAAAAAATTAATTTTTGCTAAAGTTCAAGAAAAATGAGTGTTTCCTGGCTTTAAAATTGTTCAGTTAGCTAAAACTAACACACTCTAAAAAAATCTCATTCAAATATTACATAATTCCCGATAAATTGCACTTTTCGGATTTTAACAACTTCGAAAAACGCCATTTCTAAATAAGTAAAAATCACTGTATATATGATAAGGGCTAAATAGGTGTTTAAACAAGCCCACATTATTGTCGTAAAAAGTTTTTTTAAATCAAAAATAAAAAAAATTCCCATGTGATGCCGACTTTTTGGCGGTCACTGAATATACAGGATTTTTACAGCTTATAACCGTGTTTCTACCCCTAGCCTCCATAGTTGTCTATCATTTGAATCTTCTGCTTCAAGATGTCTGTCTCTCATGGTTTCTTTGGTCCTGGATGATGTTTATAAGCAGTCAGCTAACATTTAGATCATGTAGACTGTTAACAATTTTTCTCTTGAGACTGAGTAGGAGGCCCTTTCCAAGTCAATAAATGACAAATAGGTCCCACCCTCCATAAAGTTATCTCCACCGTATTTTATCATCTCCGTCATAATTCCTTTCGGTCCTGGTGCTCGTCTATTCTTCATTGATTTTATTGCTTTTTTAATTTCTAGTTTTGCTATTCTGATTTTACTTGCATGTCTTATTGGTTCTATGTTTTCTTCGTAATATTCGGGTTGATTCTCCACGAATGTTTCCTGATAATGTTACGTCCATCTCTCTTCTAATGTTATTGAAAGCTTTCTTCCCGTCCTGTTAGTTTTCATTATTTTTAGCGTTCTGCAAAAACTTCTGTCGATCTCGATTCTCCCAGCTGACTTTTGTTGGCGTTTTTGTTCCCATTTTGTATTTTGCGTTCTTCTAATTTGTATATTCACTTCTTTCCTCATCGTTTTACGTTTAATTATATAATTATTTTAAGCTTGTCTTTTTTCTTCATTCAATTTATTCTTCTAAGCTCTGATCTATCCAGCAGCTAGATTTTTTCCCGAGTTCCTTCAGTCGTAATGCTTCATACCCAGCTTGGTTAATTGCCGATGGCAACTGTGTCTGTTGTAGCTCTATATCTTTTACTTCGACTACTATTAGGTGTTGATTTAAGCGATTAACATAAAGGAGCCAAAGCTTTCTTTTTATAGTAAGCTGATGTTATATTGTAGTAACGTATCTGCTCTGGAGTTACGAAAATGTAACACAAGATTCGTTGTTTCCCCAGTTACGTACATTAGGCCTCGGATAGCTCTATTCTTGGGCTATGGTACTGAGAACACATCAAAAGGAAAGTATTAGAAAATAAACGTTTATTAATACTCTTGGATTACAAAACAAAATAATGTTCTTAATAAAGTATAACAAAATGTCAATTTATGTACAAGTGGGATTCTATCCTGGGGGGACGGCTAAGCGCCTAAGACCTGCTGCTACACATGTAGTTCGTGGAACTCGACTGGTGGCTTATAGGCGATGTAGCGAGCTTGGTTCCGCCTCCTGCGAAGGTTTTTAAAATGGCTAACCTTTTAATCCTGTAAACAAAACAAACATTAACGGTGTCAATAATTGATGTGTTACATTGAAACTAATTGATTGTTATTCGGTGCTTGAAGTGCTCTAGTGTTCGGGAATTTCGGGTGAGGGTGAGTTCACCTCCGCATTATTCTACTATAATTTTGTAACGGGCGATTTCGGATTTGTTTAGTTTGGTGGCCGCTTCGTGAATTTGTGTCTACAGTAAAATTGGGATTTATACCGGGGGTCGCCAGGAAGTCGGATAGTTCATGTAATGTTCAACGCCCCAGAATTGTAACTTCTCTTGAGGGTTTCGAGTTATAGTATACAAAGTGGACGCAATATGCTACAGGAAAGATGGACACGTCACCTGGACCAGGCCGGTGTCCAAGTCGGTGGATTAGGTGAAAACTTCTCACCTGATCCGGCGCCAAGCGTTCATCAGGTTAACACAGGACGTTTTGCGAGCGGAAACCGAACTCGTCACAGATCAGCGCCAAAGTTCGGTCTGGATTTCGGGAAAGGGTGGTTGTGCACGTTATCTGAAGCAGCACCAACCACTAGATAGGTTCTGCGGGTTTAGAAGAGATTATTTGTAAGGGCAGGCAGCCTCGAGGAGCTTGTGCTTTTATACTCGTTTGGGGTACGCGTTATCTCAAATTCGGACTGGGGAGATTTCGGAGGCTTTCACGGTCATTGGAATCAAGTAAAAATGGCTTCTGGGATTGGACAGTGTCATTATTGAGGTCGAAGAACTCAACGTTTCGCCCACTTTCGTAAGGAGCTTCATCAGGAGGAAAACGCAAAAAGAGCACGGTAACTCAACGTGTTAATCACGCCAACGGCGAAACTCTTTTGCAAGGGAAGGGATAAAAGAGCACGGTAACTAAACTTGTAACCCACGCCAGAGGCGAAACTCGACTAATTCACAGCGGTTCAGTGGCGGTTGGCGAGGCTTAGGAATTAGCACTTTCTATATAGAAGGAAGGGGAAAGCCTTCGTCCCGATTGAGATTGTTAGGGTGTTTCTAAATCTCAATGGCTTCGCGAATATTTCTCGTAACGAAGAATGGAGATTTGCAAATGATGGAAGTTTCATCAAAAGGGATCTTATGGCCAGTATCACGCTGGTGTTCGGCGATGGCTGATGATGAAACGAGACCCGACTTGCGACAGCGCTAGCGCTCAGAGATGCGAGTTTTCACTGAACGTCCTGTTTCACCAATGTATACAGCATTACAAGAGCAAGGAACTCTATAAATACCTTTAGAAGACATAGTGTTTAATTTATCTTGAAGTGAAGGAAGAATCTGTGAGATTTTGCTCGGAGGTTTGAATATTGTTTTAATGTTTTGTTTTCGAAGAAACTTTTCCACGCGATCGGTGACTTGGTTGATATAGGGAAGAAAGACTATCCCTGCAGGAGGGCCGGGTTTTGGAGGTTTGGGTGGCCGTGGATGAAGATGGCGATTGATGGCCGACTGTATATCCCTAGCACAGTAACCGTTGTTCCTAAGAGCTTTCCGAACATTATCGCCTCTGGCGTGTTTTACCCGTTGAGTTATCGTGCTCTTTTTGCTTTTTCCTCCTGATGAAGTCCCTTACGAAAGTAAGCGAAACATTGAGTTATCCGACCTCAATAATGACACGGTATAATCCCGGAAGTCGTTTTCTTTCTAGACTGGGGATTCAAATAGTGTAGAAAACTGCTGCGTTGAAGACGCGCGCCGCAGAGCCGTGTACTACGTGACTCCCACTTATATCGTGCACTAAAATTCCGAGCTAAATGTATCAAAATGGCTACATGCAAATTTGAAATAACTAAAATTATTTGTATTCCAGAGCTACTTAGTTGAGAGTTTTTGTTTTTCTTGTTTAGCTTGGATCAACAGAATAAATGGAAATCTTATTATCGATAGTACTAAAGGATAATCAGAGCTCTATTCTGCTCCGTTTTTTATAACTACAACCTCCATCTTAAAGAGCGAGTTTTCCAGAGTAACGAGTACGTTAATAATTAGTTTTTTATTTAGCCAGAGCTTTGTCCATGTGTATTGATGGCCTCTTATGTTGGAAGAAGGTGTTCCATACTTTTAATTCATTTTGGTTACATATATCATTCAGTCGCATACTTAAATGTGAAACCTGAAGTTATCTTCCTTTATAGACTTTATTTCTCTATTTTCTTCTTCATCTTTTTTTTATGTTTTTCTTCAGACAGTATTTAAGATGACCTACTACTGTATGATGATCTGATCAAACATCTCCAAATTTTAGATGATCACATCACAAGCGATTTTTCACATAATTGAACTCTAGAAATTGTTCTAATTTTGCAAACCTTGATCTTATAATGAGTTTCTGCCTCGTGATCAAGATATGCACTATTAAATAGCCTAGAAGCCCTATCTTACGTTTCATCACGATCTGTGTATCTCATCATTACTAATATTTCAATTATTTCTTTTTATGTACATATCTTACTATTACTAAGCTACTGAAAAAAACATAGGTAAGGTAAACGAATTATCAACATTTTATGGATGCCTTCCAGTAGTCCTTTTTTAGTGAAACGTTTGTAATTTTCGTTATACTTATTTGATACATTTGGATAAGGAATTTCCTGCTCCGTTCCAGTTCATCAGAAACAATTTTCTAGTAAACGACATAATTTGAAAGCAAATAATAATGTTACAAGAACAATTATAGAAAAAATGCCTTTTTAAAAACTGTCATTAATAAACTATCTGCAACAATTCGGCTTCCTATATTACTTAATATAAACTTAGGAAATAATGTCTTTGTAGTATTGTTTTCTTTACTAAATTTTATGTAAGTTACTAGGCGAAATAGTAATAGTTTTTACAAAAAATATTACCACACCTGCCTTGAACGTATCGACAGTAAATTTGAGTTTTTGAGGACACTGTCACAGACATTTCCCTAGGTCTAATAGTCCGAAAGTCGACATTTCGAAATACAGGAAGTACGTCATAAACAAGTAATTTCATGCAATTTTAATAAATATGGAAAAACTGATAATGACGAAAGGTTTGAAAAATAAAGAAAAATTGGTTTCATTCCCACACCAATTATTTTTCCCATTTTCATGTCAGAATTTTGTTAATAATCTCCATTAATTGATGAACAAATGTCGTCTCTAATTAACTCAGGCCATTAATTAACCCTTGAACAGATGCAGAATCTATTAGCCTGTGGAGAATGTGAAGGCGAGCCCCAAATCAGGATAGCGAAAGGTCAGGATGCATTCTCAAACACAAACATTCAGATATCGAAAATCGCTTGTCTCGCACAGATCTTTGTTTACTCCACAGCTAGTGTGCAACCCTAATTGAGAAAAGTGCGAATATTTATGAGGTTAGGAAACCGCTTGCTTTGCATAGCAAGGTTTGTTGCATTTACGGTAATTACAGTTTGCAGTTAGTGCGGAGTGTTAAATACGTTAAAGTGCAGTGCAGCTATTAAATGCAGAAGGATCGTGCTTGACGTAATTTACACAATGGACAAATACACCGTAGGTGGAGGTATGTACTCTGCTGTACTTTAATTCTTTGATGATCCTCGTAGCATATATGACAAGGTAAAATATTTTGATAGATATTTAAGCACTTACTATAATTATTTTGTTATTTTGCAATCTGTCTGCCACTGTACTTATAAAAAAGTTTTACTACAAAAGTAGAAGCTCAATCATAAAATATAATTTTGCAATTCTTGTTGTTAACAGCTAATTGTAAAACCATTGCATCATATTACCAAGTAATTTTAGCCGATTTGAATGCCACATTTCGTTGTTAAATTAGATTTTAGAACTGGACTAAAAATAAATTAATTTGCAATTTTAATTCTTTATGCAAAGTTGTTGGCGTTAATACAATTATAATGCTGCAAATATTAATGTCGTTTATAGGACTTGTTTGGTTGTAGTAGCACTTTCAAAACCTTGACCAAACGTGAATAAAAAGAGGAAAATGTCACCAATTTTAAAAATAAATTCGGTAGTACCTAGAAGAGTACTAGCAATTTATTTCATTATTAACTGGTGGTTTCAGAATTTAATTTAAATCAAAATTGCAAGTTTCATTAAAAAAAATTTTTCTTGAAGAACGTCCTTTGGCAAGTGTTAAATTTAAAAGTCAAGTACTAATCAATTAGCCACACTACTGGCGGGAACTTGAAAAATTTAAACAACATTCCGATTAAGGTCATTATTGGCTAATCACGCAGAGCAGGAAATGTGGCTTAATATCTGCATTTGCTGCCCGCAAATTATTTCCTTATTTTCTTTCACACTAGTTTGATACTGAATAAGATATTCGAGCAGCTTATCTTGCTCTAAATCTAAATTATAGAAACCTGGGAATTTCGTGCTTCGAATTAAAACGCATGTAGTGATTGGCATACAAATCTGATGAAGCTATACAAATGCTAAACTTTAAATGCCGGCGTCCTTAGACTGCGGGAAGACAGCGATTTGTGGCTTCTGCTAAATAGTAATTGAAAGGTGAAGAGCTTACTAACTAGGTTATTTAAAAAAATTATTTATAAAGTTTATGGCGTCAATAAATCGTAAAGATAAGATATCAATGCTGAAGAAAGGGATTTCTGTTCGCTCAATATTCAGCAAACAGCGAGGTATATAAAAGTCGGTACGCATAGCTCTAGGTCTCGCATATGTAAAACACAAACAGTTGGGCAATATGCACATATAATAAAAATTTGTCGCAACAACTTTCATAAGCGCCCAGAGTCGTGTATGATGCAATGTATTTTCTCTGTTTATTCATTCTTTGTAGCTAACTTTCGTAAATTTGAATAAACTAAATGCTTAAGTTATAACTTATAAAGTTATAACACTTCATCTAAAATATTATCACTTTTCGCAAGTCTGAAATTAATTATGGAGATTATGTGCGAATATCCATATTTGGAGCCCAATATTAACAAACTTCGTCGGTTTCTCGTCGATCCTAGCAAAACATAGTTTTTTTACTGAACCAAGATTCTACTCCCTTGTGTTTTGACCTATATATCCAAAACGACTAGATACAAATTAATATTTAATCGATTATGTACTAAACTGGATTTATTGCACCGTTCGGTATAACCCATACATTGATCAGGTCAAAATAAATCGACTTAACCAAACTTAAATGTACCTTACTGACCTTACCCCTTACCCAGTGACGCTACACCCCTTGAAGAGCCTTGGTTTCCCCTATGATTTTGGCCCATTCTTCTCTGTTCGGTGCTGTTTGCCTCCATCGTCTCACCCCTAGCTGTCGTAAGTCCGTTTTGACATCTTCCAACCACCTTTTCCTGGGACGCCCCTTCTCCTTCGTCCTTCCGGTCTCCCCATATAGACTTTATTTGCTGTCCTGTCTGAGCTCATCCTTTCCACGTAACACAGCCACCTCAGTCGTGCTCGATTAACTTCTGTTGCCAAGTCTGGGTTCCCATACATATTTTTAAGTTCAGCGTTTGTTCGTATTCGCCATTCTCCATTGACTTGTATTGCGCCAAATATTTTTCTGAGTACATTTATTTCCCATGTATTTAGTGTGGTTTCATCTCTTTTCGTCAAGCACCAGCATTTCGCTCCATATAATACCACTGGTCGCATTACCGTTCGATATATGACAAGCTTTGAGTTTTGCGAAATTAGCTGTGACTTCAGTCGATTTCCGAGTGTTATTCTTGTCTTAATTTCTATATGTGTTTCATTCTTCTCCGTTACTAATATTCCTAGGTATTTAAACTTAGAGCTTTTCATAAACCGGAATTCATCTATAGTGAGTGCCCGTTTGTCTATCTGTGTTTCTCTTGACATGACCATATATTTCGTTTTTTCCTGATTAACTTCTAAATCGACACCTTTTCCTGCCCTTTCCAGCTGTCGAAACTCTTCAGTCAGATCTTTGGTTGTTCTGCTGATCATGTCAATGTCATCAGCATAGGCCAGGTACTGTAGATTTCTGTTAAATAGTGTACCTCCTGGGTTGATTTCAACGTGTCTGATGACATACTCTAGACTGATATTAAATAAGATGTTCGAGTCCCCCTGATGCAGTCCACTTTTGATATTGAACTCTGATGACAGTTCTCTTTGTATTTTAATTTTACCTTTACTGTGACTGAGTGTAATTTTTGTCATGTTTATGAGTTTCGTGGGGATTCCTAGCTGGCCCATTATATTGTATAGTTGATTTCTATTTATACTGTCGTACGCTTGTTTGTAGTCGATCAATAATTGATGGACGTCAATATTAAACTTATATCACTTCTCTGGTAGGCATCGTATTGTAAAAATCTGGTCTGTTGTAGATCTATTTCGGCGAAAGCTACATTGGTAATCACCCAGGGTCTCTTCCATGTATGGTTCCAGTCTTCTTGCTAATATTTTAAAGAACAGTTTGTGTTAAGCCGAGAGATGCCCCTATAATTATTACATTCTGTCTTGCCAACCTTCTTGTCAGCATTACTTCGTCTTTCCAAACTTTCGTGATCAACTTGTGAATTTGGTCATGTAGCACCTTGCCACCGTACTTCAGCATTTCTGATTTAATCCGGTCCTCTTTCGGCGCCTTGTTGTTCTTTAGGCTTCTAATAGCTTCTTCTACTTCTCTCCTATCTGGCTCTGGAATTTGTGCTTCTGGGCCGAAAATTGTTTTTATTTGTCATTCTGGCTTTTCGGCTTGCTCATTGTTCAAAAGTTCTTAAAAGTATTCAGCTCATCTGCTGATAATGTCCTCTTGGCTTCCAGTGAGCTCTCCTTCTTTATTCCTACAGAAAGAGGTTCTTGGTTGATAGCCATTTCTATCTTCGTTGATCCTTTTATACATTCCTCTTATTTCTTTGTTCTCGTGCATCTCTTCTATCTCCTTTATCCTATTCTTTTCATATTCCCTCTTCTTCCTCCTTATTTCCTTCTTGGCTTCTCTTCTCTTTGCTTTGAATTCTCCCACACTAGCTCTTGTTTTTCTCTGCAACATCTTGAGTCTTGCTGCATTTCGGTCCCGGACTGCTATTTCACATCCATCATCATACCACTCCCGCCTTTTATTAATTTTCTCATAACCTAGTATTTCTTCTGCCGCTTGTGTAACAGCCTGTTTAATATTCTACCATTTCTATTCCACCAATGTTTCTTCTCTATCCATTTCAGCTATTATCAGATTTTCCGTCTTTCGTTTTCACCTAGCTCATGTGTGTTCAACTTCTTCTGTTTT
Organism: Agriotes lineatus; assembly: GCA_940337035.1. NCBI lineage: Eukaryota > Metazoa > Arthropoda > Insecta > Coleoptera > Elateridae > Agriotes > Agriotes lineatus. Next base: position 241,215 of record CALNHX010000453.1, on the reverse strand, counting down.
TCCCCCTTCTTAACTTTAACTAGAGAGATCCTTTGTCTATATTTAATTCCGACCAGGAAGTGATCTGTATCCACATCGGCACCTCGATAGCTTCTTACATCCATTATGTCCGATCCATGTCTTCTGTCAATCACCACATGATCGATCTGGTTTCGTGTGTCACCGCCTGGAGAGCACCATGTTTCCTTGTGCACTTTCTTATGTGGAAAGTACGTACTGCTAAGTGTCATTCTCTTGCTGGTAGCGAAACTAACCAATCGTGTGCCATTATCGTTACTTTCCTGATTCAGGCTGTGTGGCCCAATAGTTGGTCTGAATGCTGTTTCTTTCCCGACTTTTGCGTTAAGATCCCCTAATAATATCTTAACATCATGATTTGGTGCTCTATCATTGGCTTGCTCCAATTGCTCATAGAACTCATCCATAATTTCTTCCTCGGTCTCTCTTTTGGGTGCATGTACGCATATCGTGATATTAAACAGCCTGGCTTTAACTCTCAGTGTATAAAGTCTATTATTGATCGGATTGCATCCAATTACCACTTGTTTGAATTTCTTGGTTACCACAAATCCTGTTCCGAGAGTGTTGCTGTTGCCTCCACTATAAAACATTGTGTGGGTTCCAGAGTCTAATATATTCCAGCCTTTCCATCAAACTTCCTGTAGTGCACATACGTCTACTTTATATTTTCCAAGCTGATTCTTTAATCCTTTTAGGGCGCCCGGTCTGTTACGGCTTAGGGAGTTCCAGGTTACAAACCGTAAATCTCTGTCCAAATTCTTTCGCTTAGGTCGCCGCCGTATATCCATCCGGTTATTATCATCTTTGGGTTTCGTAACTGATTTTTTTTGCAGCTAAGGGTTTTAGGCCCCAGGGGTAGTTAGCCCCATGCCCAACCTTTGTTTTTTTTAAATTTCATTAAACCAGCTCAGCATTTATATATCGAGAGATCCAAAAAAAGCTGTTCCTCAGTGGGCTGTGGAAATTCAACGTATGAATAATATGTTGGTGACACTGTACGTCAATGTCAAATTCGAGGTTAGCAGGTTAGGATTTGCGTCATTTTGTGTCATAACTGACGGAAAACCTAACCTGATAACCTCGAGTTTGACATTGACGTACAGTGTCACCAACATATTATTCATACGTTGAATTTCCACAGCCCTCTGAGGAACAGTTTTTTTTGGATCTCTCGATACATGGTTGAGTTGTTCAATATTAAAATTAACAGAATTAACTGGCGAGGACACTGTAACAGATTTACACCCCTCTGTGGCTAATACATAATACTATATCTAAAAGATGGGTTGTGATAACTAGCATTTATAACAGACACTCCTGAGGTAATTTTCTTTTCAGTCTGTTGTGAATGTTTTTCTGTCCGAGATTATAAAACGCAGCACTGGGACACTCGTTAATGTTGGTAAAGAACTTATCACACACTTGTTCAATGAATTTCACAATCGTAGGGATTTGTAGTTCACGGCGTAGTTGTTCATTTCTCACGAACCAGGGGGCACTAGTTGAAATTCGCAGGCCCTTATTTTGTAACACTTCTAGTTTTTATGTGCTTTGTTTGTATTGCTCCACACTGTACAAGCGTATGTTATTATGGGTCTAAGTATAGATTTATATATTAATAGTGTGCACTCAGTACGTAGGTGTGATTTTCTGTTTATTAAAGGATATAATAGTCGTAGTCTTACGTAACACTCGTTAACTTTTTGTTAATGTGGTATCCCCATCCTAGTGTGGTATCTAGGTATACCCCCAAGTATTTGATAGCATTGTCTCTTGCATTCCATTCTAACCTAGTTTCGTTTATGTGTATGTCCGGTTGTGATCTAATTTGTTTTAGGGTGAAAATCTTGCCCTGGCATTTTGGTGTGTTAATTTCAAGCTTCCAATCATCAAGCCATTTAATAATAGTATTAAGTGCATCTTGTAACTAGTTTACGGCTATTTCTAGGTTCTCACTCTGCGTTATAACTACGGTATCGTTAGCATAAGTGGCCAACATAGATGTATCTGTTGATTTTAGATGGTGGGTGTATATATTAAAAAGAGTGGGCCCCAAGATGCTGCCTTGTGGAACTCCCGCCAGGATTTTTCTAGTAGTGGATAATGTTAAATTTATTCTTACTGCGAAAGTACGATTTTCAAGGAAAGAGGTGATAATTGTAATGAGATAGTCTGGTATTTGAAGTTGAATGATTTTGTATTTAAGACCTTCCAGCCAAACTTTATCAAAGGAATTTGTTAAATCAAGAAAACTTATAACCGTGTATTGCTTATTTTCAAAGCCTTTTTCAATTGTCTCAGTTACTCTTAGCAATTGGTGTGTGGTGGCATGCCTTTTTCGAAAGCTGAACTCTTGTTGTGGGATTATGTCTCTGGCGATGAGGATTCCTTCTAATCTCTTGTGGATTACTTTTTCGAGTAGTTTAGAGATGGTTGACAATAAGCTGATCGGGCGGTAATTCTCAGGTTTATGTTTGTCTTTTCCATGTTTGGCAAAAGCCATTATGTGTGCGTGCTTCCAAGTGTTTGGAAAATATCCAAGTCTCAAGCAGGAATTGAGTTTCGTTGTCAAGTAAGCCAGTGGTGTTTTTGTAAGGTGTTTGAAGTAATTAGCTCTGGGCCTGGGGATTTTTTGGTGCATAGTTGTTTTATGTACTCGCTAATTTCTCTAGGTGAGGTAGGTTCGATATTCATAGGACTTAGACTTACATAGTTGCTGTTTGTCTCCCTTACTTGCCGTATGGTCATTGTTTCATTTGCTGCTTCATTTGGGGTAAAAGTTGGTTCAAGTTGTGTTGCAATTGCATTGGCTTTCTCTTCGTCTGTTATGTGGTAAATATCGTTGGTTTGTAAAGAGTGAATAATATTGGGTTGCCTGAGTAGTATTTTCGTAGCTTGCCACATGGTAGCATCTCTTGGCCTTAATTCCTCGATATATTTATTATATAAGCTGAGACGATATTTGTCGAGTTCTTGTCTGATGCTGTGTGTTAGTTGGTTGCAGAAAGTTTTTAGGTGTGGTTGCCGTTTTTGTTGCCATTTGCGCCTTATTCTGTTTTTAAGTTTGATTAGGTTTAGTACTTCTGTAGGAGGCTGTATTTTGTGTGATATTTGTCTTTGTTTAATAGGAGTTGTGGCTTGTTGAACACTTTCTTTAATTGCTTCTGTGTATTGGTTCACTGCCATATCAATATTCTCCCAAGTTGTTATACGCTCAGGTGCCTTTAAAGTTCTGTCTAATTGGGCTTGGAAGAGATCCTAATCTGTTCTTCCGTTTATTAGTTTCGGAAATGGAGGTGTATACTGGGGGGAAGTGAAGAAAGATATTGTAATCGGTAGGTGATCCGAATCTAATGCATGCTGAACAACTTGATAAATGGGTTTTAAGATATTTTTGTGCAATACTACTCCTAATATATCAGATTCGTGGTCCGGTCTATAGGGGAAATGTGTATATTCGTTAGGAGCCGATATTTGTATCCCATGATTCGCTAATATATCGTTTAGTCTGAGGCCGTTTGGGTTTGTAACTCTACAGCCCCAGTTAGTGTGCTTGCAGTTTAGGTCACCTATAATTAACACTAGTTTAGTAGTTTGAAAAATTTCGCAGATGTCTTCGTCAGAGATTTTCTTTTTCGGTTGTTTATAAGCACAATAGACATAGAGTTGCGGATCATTGTACGTTTCGAGACGAATTGCTACACATTCTAGCCTCGTGAAACTTTTGTTTGGTATTTCATAGTGTCTTAATTGTTTTTTTATTGTTATCGCAACACCGCCTGCTGCAGTATCTGACATTCTATTCTTTTGATATACTACGTAGCCAGGTATTTTGAAGGTTTCGGTACTAATCAGGTGGGTTTCAGAGATACATGCTTTGTCAATAGTATGCCTTGCTAAGAATTCTATCAGTGTAGCTCGCTGTGATTTTATGCCATCTGCATTCCAGTTAAGGACTGTTATATTATTGATGACACGTTTGTTATTTGGATCCATTAGAAAGTAGTGGGATAAGTGTTGTAAGATGTGGAAGTATTTTGTCTAAGTGTGGGAGAAGAAGTTCGATTATTTTCTTTATCACTGTTGTAAGCATATCTATGGATGTTTGAGTATACGATGCTGTCTGATTGCCAAAAGTCTTCGGGAGACGTGGAAAAGATTTATTGTATGATTGTTCGTCCAGTTGTGTACGTTGAGGTTTGTTTCCGGTGATATTATTCGTTGTTGTTGTTGATTTCCATGCTTGGGTTTGGTTTAATGGTTGTAATTTTTTGTTGATTTGTACGAAGTATGAGCATCCCTTGTAAATGGCTGGATGCGATTCTCCACAGTTAACACAACGTGGTTCTTCGTTCTGTTTTTTATTACAGTGTATGTACAAATGGTTTCCCAAACACTTGACGCAACTTGGGTCCAACTGACAGTAATTCCGGGTCTGCCCGTACTTTTGGCAATTTTTGCATTGAGGTATGTCTAGATTTTCGTCTAGATTCAACCTCAACGACACTGTGAAATAGTTTCTTCAGTTGGAAAATCTTTTTAGCAGTTTCATCGTTTTTGAGTAGTAATGCTACAATTGGTATTGGCAATCTAGCTTTGTTGTATAGTCTCACAGCTTTTATTACTGGAAGTTGTGAGGTTTTTAGCTCATCTACGATTTGTTTTTCGGTTATTGAGACTGGCAAGTTTCTGATAATAATCGATAAATTATTGGCCTCTGGGTCCTTGAATGTAAGATATTTTACGTTGTTTTCGTTGTAATACTGTTATTTTTCGATAGTCTTCAACGGTAGTCAGATTCAGTCTTAATTGAATGTTTTGTTGTATTGTTGTAAACTGGCGTTTTGTTTGTGATTTAAGGTCGGCTATTATTTCCTGATATTTTAAAGTTCCAGCATTAAGCAGGAATATCGGTGGAATTTTAACCTTCTCGTTCTGCTGAGAATTCGCTTCGTGTTCGGGGTTTTGTTCTGTTTCCATTTGAGCTAATGTGTCATCATCGTTTCCTAAATTGGCTGTTGTCTGTGCAGCTTGAATGTTTTCTTTTGATAAATAATATTTATTGGCGGTTATAAGCGTATTTGGTTCAAACAGATATTTTTTGGGGGTTATAGGTGGCGGAGATAGCTGAGAGTTATTTCGCTTACTCATGTTTATAATTTTGAACCTCCACCGAAAGGGGCTCGGGTTTCATGAGTTTAAATATAAACTATGTTTAATTTAAGCAATTCAAGTTTATAGATTTGCATCGTTAAAAACACTTGCACTGTAATTGTTGATAGTACTCACGCTGTTATCACAGCCGTCCAGTTGGCCATTCGGTACGTTGATATGTGACCACAGGATCAGTCGCTTGTCTTGTCGTCTTGCTGCAGAAGTGATAGGACACAACTTTACGCCTCAAAAGTCAAACACTACCAACCTTTTTTAGTCGCCTCTTACGACAAGCAGAGGATACTGTGAGCTTATTCTTACCACAGACCACAGGGGAAAAACTTAAATGTATCTACTCAAAAATGCCCCATTTCAACAGGATCAGTCTTAAAATACATTGATTTTTTTAATAATAGCAAAATGGTTTAAGAGATTTACCTAATATTTAATAAATAAATTCCTATAGTAAAAAATATACCTATCTATACCCAGCAGATCGGGTAATTTTATCAGTTTTTTACTTCCTTTTACTATAAAGGAAGTATTGGATTCACCCCAAAAATTCGAAATTGAGTTTTCAACGGATCTTCACGTTTTAGAGTCCCCTGATCCCAAAAAAACATATTTTTTTTCATTGGTCTGTCTGTGTGTGTGTCTGTCTGTGTGTGTGTCTGTCTGTGTGTCTGTCTGTGAACAGAATATCTCAAAAACGAAAAGAGGTATGGCGTTGAAACTTCATATATAAGTTTCGTGTACTATGTAGATGAGACAGCAAGCTTTTGAAGAAAATCGCATAACCGGAAGTAGGTGTTTTCTCTTGTGATTTTTCAGTTTTTTTCGATTTTATCAAAAACGGCTCTGACGATTTTTTTTAAACTTTACATTTTTCTTAGATTTTTAATGTGTATTGATGTGAGATAGGTGATTTTCCAGTTGAATACTTCTAAAGTGGGTTTCTTTTGTTTTTTTTCTAATTTTTTTATTAACTCCTATTTTAAATAAAACACCCGGTATATTATTACATTTTTGAATTCACCTTAAAATTCTACAGAAAATTTGTCTCTTCAACTAACACTCGATTTTGTACCGTTTTTATAGAATTTGTAATTTTTGAAAATTTTTAACAAATGGTTAAAAATTAAAAATGAAATTTTTGACTAATTATAAGATCACTGTAAAAGGAAGTTGTGTGAGTGTATCACACCAGATTTTTTGCTGTTTAGATAAAGCTTTCTCCTTTTTTTTAAGGGAATAAATTTTATTTGCCCGCAATTTATTGATTTATTCTATTCGGTTTTGATTAATTATGTAATATCTACTTTCAGTTAAACTAATGATTTTGTTTGTTTCTAATTAACCGATAAATTTTGTTCAATTTTTAGTATTGCTTAAATAAAAAGTCCCTTAATTGTTTTTCAATTAATAATTCTATCAGTTGCTGGTTATTGGGATGTTTCTAGCTTTTACATAGACGAATAATATTATCATCTTTGAATTTAGTTGTTCCGTTGGATTTTAATTAATTAAATCATTTTATTCACTTTTTGTTGACCGAATAACTTTGTTTGCTTGCAGTTTTTTTTATTTCAATTCATAATTTGTCACAATTCGTTAAAAACTCCTAACCACACAAATATTTAACTACCGCTAAATCCCAATAAAACATCTGTGGTCTTTCACTGGTGATTTGGTGAAAAGCATATCTTCGGCGAACTTTGTCGTGTTAGTTTCTCTCCAAGGTTATTGAAAATGACAGTTTAACTGTCGAAATACGTATTTAGCAGTTGTCATATTATGTCGTCAGATTCAACCACAGGCTTCAGCAGCGTTTTATATAATTTCTGTGGTTTTCCTTAAACGAATAACTTTACCAAATTTTGTTAGCAACATAAGTTTATCAATTGCTGGTTATTCGAATAAACCTTCCAGCTTTTGGTTAAACAAATATTCCTATTTATGTTTAATTTACTGTTTTATTCTATTCCCTTTTGATTTAAATAATTGTATCCACCTTCAGGTAACCGAATAATTTTGTTAAAAACAGATAAATCTTGTTCGAGCTTGATTTACTTGTGGATTTATTTCCTCTTCTTTCAACGCATAATTTTACCAGATTTTCTTTAACATAATTTTATCAGTTTGTGGTTAACCAAATATACGAGACCCGTCCAGCTTCAGTTGGCCCACACACAAAATTGGTGATGTTTGGCATTTATCGCTGAAGGAGCAAAACCAGCTGGTAATCTCTAAGACAAAATATGCTATTTAAAGGAATATAGAAGAGATCTGAATTCAATGCAACTTGTAAAAAATCGAAAATATTTTTAAAAATCTGGTGTGATACACTCACACAACTTCGTTTTACAGTGATCTTATAATTAGCCAAGAGTTGCTTTTTAATTTTTAAGCATTTGTCAAAAATTTTCAAAAATTACAAATTCTACAGAAACCGTACAAAATATAGCGTTAGTTGAAGAGAAAATTTTTCTTAATTTTTTCTCAGTTACAATTGTTATAATTAGTTCTGATATTCTTGTGCAATATATTTTCAAGATAAAAATATGATTTGGTGAAGAGCATATCTTCGGCCAACTTTGCGGGGTTAGTTTTTCTCCAAGGCTATTAAAAATTACAGCTGTCGTAACACATATTTAGAGGTTGTTAAATATTTGTCTCGTTAGGGGTTTTAACTAATTGTGTCAGATTTTTACCACAGGCTCAAGGCTCAGCGTTTGGTGAACCAGGAAATATTTTCCTCTATTGCATAAATAAATAATCACTTGATTTTGGTTCAATGAATAGTTCAGTTTTTGGTTATACGAATTATATTTCTAGCTATTACTTAAACGAATATTTTTTTTTCATTTGAGTTTATTTTTTTTTCGTCTATACTTGATTCATCTGCTTTTGATTATCTGAATAAACAGGTTTGGTTTTAATTAACAAGAAAACTTTGCTCCCTTTTAGTTCACTGCTTAATGGATTAATTTTGTGAGATTTTGCTTAACGACATGATTTTATAAGTTGTTTAACCAGAAAATATTAGTTAAATAATTATGTACCGGTTCTTTGCTTCACTGAATCATTTTCTTCTAGTTAGGCGAATAATTTTATTCGCTTTTAATGTACTGATTTATTCGGTGTGCGTTTAGCTAACTAAATAATGTTAAATTTTTTCAGTTAACCGAATAAATTTCTTCGTTTTAATCAACAGATCAAGCTTGTTTGCTTTAAGTACTTAACTAGTCAATTTATTTGCTATTTGTTAAACAAATAATTTTATAATAAATAAATGAATACTATATTTCACTTCAGTGAATCGTTCTATCAGTTTCTGCTTATTCGGATAACGTTTCTAGATTTTACTTAATCGAATACTTCAATTTGCTTTGAGCTTACGTCTTTTATTTTTCTATAATTGATTTATCTGCTTCCGACTAACCGAATAAATTCGTTTTTAGCTAACAGAAAAATCTTAGTCCAATTTTAATTGACTTGCTATTTGTTTAATGAATAATTTTACGAAATTCTGCTAAATGACATAATTTTGTGTTCTTTATACAAAAAATATTTGTTAAATAATCACTTGACTTGTTTTACTGAATAATTAGAGCAGTTTTGGTTATCGGATACTATTTCCAGCTTTTGATTAAACGAATAATGTCATTTGCTTTTAATTTGCTGACTTATTCTATAATTGTATCTGCTCTAGGTTAACTGAATCACTTTGTTAGCTTATAGTTAACAGAAACAGCTTGTCTAATTTTAACTAACTATTGAATTTATTCGCTTTTCTTTGAGCGAATAATTTTATTCTTAACAAGAAATAATCACTCGATTTTGGCTCAGTGAGTAGAGTTGTGACTTTCTGGTTAAACGATTTTTTTGCGTTTAAGTTACTGTCTTATTTTGTTCCATTTTGACTAATTAAGTAATTTCATCTGTTTTCATTTCACGCAACAATTTTGTTCGCTTATTTTATTAATTTACTAATTAACAGAAAGACCTTGTCGATTTTAATTAACTGAATAATTAAGTTGTATTTTGTAGGACGAATAATTTTGTGAGATTTTGTTAAATGGCGTAATTTTATCAGTTCTTGGTTAACCAGAATCATTACCCGATTTTGGTTCACCGAACAATTTTATTAGATTTTAGTCAAACGAATAATTTGCATTTAATTTACTGGCTTAGTCTATTCACTGTTGATTAACTAATTTTATCTCTTTTCAGCCGCAAAACTTTGTTTTATTAGAATTCACATAAAGAGCTTCTTTGACTCTAGTTAACTGGCTAATTTATTTAGTTTTCGTCAAACCAACAACTTTATACCATTTGCATTAACAATATGATATTATCGGCTCTTGTATAATTAGAAAATATTTTCCACTATTGGTTAAATAAAGTAGTCACTCGATTTTGGCTCTATGAATAGCTCTATCAGTTTTTAGTTATTCGTATAACACCTTTATTTAAACAAATTATTTTATTTTATTTTTACTGGTTTAATCTATGCACTGTTGATTAACTAATTTCATCTCTTTTCAGTTAGCCGCAAAACTTTGTTTGCATATAATTCACAGGAAGAGCTTCCCTGACTTTAGTTAACTGGCTAATTTATTTAGTTTTCGTAAACGAATCATTTTATGGCATTTGCCTTAACAATATGATTTTATCAGCTCTTGTATAACTAGAAAATATTTCCACTATTGGTTAAATAAAGTAGTCATTCGATTTTGGCTCTATGAATAGTTCTATCAGTCGCTAGTTATTCGTATAACGCTTTTGTTTACTCAAATAATTTTATTTCCTTTAAATTCACTGATCTTTGTGATTAATTAAATAATTTTATCTAATTTTGGTTAACCGAATAACTTTCTTTATTTTTAATTAACAGTGAAATCTTGTTCGATTTTAATTCATTCGTGGAAATATTTGTGTTGTTGGGGGTTTCAACGAATTGTGTCTGATTCAAACCACAGGCTCCAGTAGTGTTGTTCTTGTTTTGATTAACTGCGTAAATTAATTTGCCCTGAATTATGCCAATAATATTATCTGCTTTTAATTAATCAAAGAAATATCGCATTTTAATTAATTGAATAATTTTGGGGAATAATTTTATACCTAGATAATAATATCCATAAAGACGTTTTTAGCATTTTCTTTATCCAAAATAAATTTTAACCACGAATAATTTGCAACAGTGGACGAAAGTTATACATGTTATGGTCTCTATTATGAAGGAATAATATTTTACTCTATAGTTGTCTTTTACCAAAATATTTTACTAGAAGGCGTAAGTGCATTCTCATAAATTAATGTTAACATCAAATCCTGAAGGCGGTTTTTTTTTTGTTAGTTTCAAAATTACTGGCGAATAAATTCTTAGAAACTGCCAAAATAGAGATAGAGATACGATTGATCACCTACAAACGTTCGCTTTGTAATGATTGAAGGCGCTGTTAATAAACTTCCACTATTACAATATAGTATTTGGCTAATGATTGAATTGAAACTGTGGAAATTATTAAAATTAAGTAATATTGTGTTGGATTGGCGATTTCGTATACAAATAAGACAACATTTTTATTTAAGGAAGAATCCAAACAAAAAAGCATTTTCTGATTTTCCTCGAGATGAGAAGTAAGGACTTGATAATATTACCACAGTCTATAAATTATAGACTGTGATATCACTTTGAAATACAAAATTGATTTCTGCAATAGGCGACATGTTTAGAATGCATAAAATCTGGTCCCTCAAGGTACGAGTTGCTAATGTTTTATAATTAGCTACATTTAAAATCGAAACGTTATTTCATAAGTTACGACAAATATTTGTACTTGCACCTGTTATTTTAAAATTCTCAGAATGCACAAGCTTTCTCACCATTTCTTATTTACCGACAGCGTTACAACGCAGCTGCGTATATATCCAAACATTTTCACAGTTCTCGTTGCATAACTTGCTTTTATAATCAACATTTAGATTACTGTCTATTGAGGTTAATAAATATTCAAATACTTTTTGCTACTAATAGTAAGCTATTTATAAATAGTAAATATACAGTAAATATATATTTGGTAGACTAGACGTCGCTTCCTGAAGCATTAACTTAAATTTACAGTTAGCTATAATCTATAAATAACCTTGTATTTTTGATCGTATGTTTATACACCACTGAAAGCTTGTCCAGATTTTCGCATAGCTCACTTAGCTACTAACACGCTGATGAGAGTTGCCTTTAACTCATTATATTATTTTTAACCCCTTCTTAATAGCATTGTAGTAATCCTACTCTGTTTTTCCACTTAATGCTAATATTTAAATTTTAAACAATAATAGTTTATTTAATAAATGCAATCCTTGTTTGCATAATTTTCAACTCACATATAGTACTAATTAATGGCATATTGGAAAACTGTAATCAAAGGGTATCTAGTTGTCACGAAAGACAAGTAATTTTAGAATCAAGCCCTAGACTAAACTGACGCAATTACTCTAACCAGCTTCCAATCACACTAAACAAACATCCAGGCTACCTGGACCTATTGGAGGGCCGACTAGCTACAATGAAGACGGCCTGCGGTTCTTTTCTATAATTAGCAAGGGGTGATAAAATTACCAGGAGGCACCAAAGACTCTATTAATACAACCAATAAGTCCGTTATATTACGAGAACACTTAAACTCTCATTGCGAGATTTATATTAATACAGGTAATTTCGATATAGCAATTAATTAATACTCACTCGCATGTACTACAAATACGACCAACGCTACAAGTAAAAAAATACAGCTAATTAATTGTTTCCAGTAAATTATAGGAATTCAAAAACATCTCGAAATCGCAACGAACGAGAATTATTTAAGCAATTTCACTAATCTAACACATAACAAAGTTAAACATTTAAATAGATAACAGGTTTTTGAGTACTAAGCGAGCAGGTTAAATAAATGAGCAATTACAAGTTTATATTGGTGCCATGGACTACACAAAGCAGGAAAATAATAATAACAGTACATATGTAGAAATTTGGTACTATGTTCAGTGAATGCACAAGTAATAACTGACGAAGCTATCCGGTGAATACAGACTTACGGGAGAGAGCAATGTACAGGTTCTTTTTTACCTTAGACAACACAGATTCGTGTTTCTATACTACCAAAAGTGATGTGACGTAACACCGGGGGCAAGTCGCAATAATCAGCAACAATCAGCTACCAGGAAACTTTCTCAAACTTACAACGGGGCTTCGGTAATGGCTTTAGGCAGACAACTGCAAATTTACCAAGCGCGTCTTTGGAGACTCCGGCAATAAATGAAGAACAGCTTCCACTTAACAATTGGGCATGCCAGCAAAGGTTTCGAAAAACGGCCAAACACTAACAGCAACTGAAACTTTATGATTTCAAGTTGTGCTCCAAAATACACGAAACGCGAGTGCCTAAATATAATAATGAACAGAAGAAAATAAATGGTTACATACATCCGGCTTTCGGCTCTAAAGCCGATACGAGGACATTATTTTGCCCTTCCAAGTCACTACCAGATAGTCCCAAACTATGGCAAAGGTTAACAACGAAGTTAATGGGTGCGAACGGTTGAAGGGTCGCCAGCAGAAAAGAGCGAAGCAAAACTATTAATAAAAACAATTAAAGAAATGATCTAGTTACTTTTACAAACGGGTCGATAAACCGCCAAGGCTACCAAACGAATTCTGTGATCTCTATAAAATAAGGTACTAAAGCGTTAGAATTGGGTTAGTTAAAATACCATAAAAATTATGGAAAAATTAATCATCGTAGCGTAGCGCTTTTTGAACATAGGTTTATGCTACATATCCTTGTGCTATACACAATATAAAATCTGTTTTCTGAATGATAATTAAAGCTCAAAAGTTAAAGTTATGTTTACCATGTTAACTTCAATACAATAATTATCTCCATAAAAATGGATATAAATAATTCTGATTTTCAAGATTTTCACTGTTTAGACTAACTCGAAACCTCGTCGTGAGTAAAGATTAGGAAAATGGCTTTTACGGTTACCAAATAGAAACACCATGGGTGTCAGTAGCAGTACAGTGACAACGATAACTTCGGAATAACCAGCAAACTAAACAAACTTCGTTAAATGCCTCAATATTACACCAACCTATTTAGAAATTATAAGTTATTTGTAGATCGTATAAAAGAATATACGACAGGTAAAACTCAAATACCACAGCTTAAATAAAGCATCAGCCAATTTCGAATGGAAATTTGAAGAAATTTCAGTACAAAAGTGAGATAATAACAATTAACATAAAGCATATATTTAAAGCCCTTAAAAAACCACAACTAAAAATATTATATCACAATTGACATTATGAATAACACTAACATTGTTATCCAGAAATTAAACCATTAATATAGTATTGAAATTACAAAGGATTCGCCATATTCCAACAGCCTTGAATTTAAAGTTATTAATATATAAAAACTTAGACCCCGGTCTCATATTCAAAATAAACTGTTACTATTAACGAATAAAAAAATGAACGGCGTTTGTGAAATTCTAAAAACGGCAATTCTAAAGATAAATTATCAAATATACAATGTACAACAAAATAATGATGTAAAATAGTTTTGGGGGTATATAAGTTAATAAAAGAGTTTAGTTCATTTTTACCTGAATCGAAAATCCGAAGATACATATAATTTAAGGAGTCTCCTAGGGCCCTTCAAAAAGCTCTATTTGTAAACGTTCTCCACGTACTCGGCGCTTATTGCGAAGGCCTTTAGATAACGAACCGCATTCATAATTACATAAGATGAATGCTTTGTTGTAAAAAAACAAAGTTCTTTGCTCATCGCCATGGGCGTTAATAAAACAAGTAGAACCCGTTCACCAGTTTAACAGATGATCGAATTAACTAAGGTTATTCGATTATACATAAATCGTCAATAAAGAAAAATTTATAAACAACGTTATGTAAAATCAAAATACGCAAAACAAATGCTTAACTCGATAAGCACCATGATTGCTCATTAATATTAAGCTATTAAGTTATCAGAGAAACAAAATTGCAAGTACCATCGAGTTCTGAAGATTTATGTAGCCTTTATGTCAGACGATCTCTGGGCACCATTTAGAGGTATGCCAGAAGATAGAAAAAACTACCATTGTATGCCCCAAAAATGCAGCAGGTTCGCCAAGGGTTCTAACACTCCAAGCAGCGATTATTTAAAAGTCGCACGGAGTAGAGAATTGCTACACTGATAAAGGCTCAAGACCTCCCCAGAGACAGGAGGGGTAAGTAAAAAAAGAGCCGCAATTGCATTCCTCTGCCAAGCAAAGTGAAATCAAAAATTACAATTCATACCTGCAGGTGGAAAACGGCTATAGAAAATGCGGATAACCATGAAAAATCTGCACGCATACGTCAAAAAGTGAAAATTCGCAATTAAACTACGGTAAATATACGCTTAAGGAAATGTGGATTTACACTTTTCTAGTGAAAAGTACATTCCAATGACAAATCAATGTCAAACGAATGTTTAGCGAAAGAAAATGTAATCAATTACATATACCTGAAAATATATTGAAACAGTAATGATAGTAGTAGCAGGAGAAATATTAGATGGTAGCCTTAAGTCGAAGGGAAGAGAAAAGTTCGACGAAAAACGGTGTATGTTTATAAATGAAAGAAATACAGAGGGTAAAGTACTAATAGAAAGAACTGCTAGAGAAAACGGAAATGTGGAGAATTAAGGCGAATGGCAAATAAAATCAGTAGGCACAGAAAGAGAAACATTGAAGTCAACAAATTTGGAAAAGATTTCCAGCAGTTATTAACATTAGAAATATTAACGTTTTAAGTTAATTCTCTTGAGGAAGCATCAACCTAGAAGAAATGTACAAGCAATTCATGTCCAAAAGTCTAATAAGTGTCCGAGGCCGGGTGGTATTCCTGGTTAGGTAGCTTGTGTAGAGATGGGCAAGAAATAACCACAAGACGCGATAAAGGAAAAAAGATGGTTTCAATTGCATATTGACCCTTCTATGTCCGCGACAAAGCTCGTTGGAAATAAACTGTTTGCTCCAGTTTTACTAAAATATTAAATTTTAAATTAAGCTTAAATCACGCAGCCAACAGTTATTTCTTAGACTTGTTTATGCTATTAGCACACTGTACATGCGCTAAAGTGCGGGCGCTCCCAACAATAATGTTAAATCACGACAACTGCGTCTAACGACAGCCTACTACGCATATGCTCAAGCGCAGTGCACGCCGCATACAAGAAAGCGTACCCAAACGGACTTTGACGAATAAAGAATTACTCAACATCTGCTTCTGTTGTAATGGCTGCTTGCAGGTAACCTAATTTGGTGTGAGTTGCCAACCTGCATTGGTTACAATCGAATGACAGTTGCGTAATACATGAAATTGGGTTCTTGCAGTTCTCCATGGCGATACTTCCGCTAATGCGTCACTCGATGACATGCCCGGATTCTTTGTTTCCGTCCTGGCCCGAAATCACCAACGTCTACATCACATCAGCATATCTGCCACTTGACGCTTGTAGTTTCACGAAGAATGCAGAAATCTCGCCTTCAATTGGAGCTGAGACACACCTTTCAAAACATGCTCGCCCGAAGTTCGCACATGCACGCGAACGAAACACCTTTACTCGCTGAGAACAAGCTGATATCTGCCGCAAACTTCTCTCTTCGCTCGCCCGGTCCAGCGTTAAAACTTCCGCAAATGTTGGTGCGACGTCTTCAATGCATTGGTGCATTTTAAAACTACGAGTCTAATCAAACTACATGTATCCACAGTAAAGAACATATATGCACAAATCTTTATTTTATGAGCAGTGGTTGCTTAGCAATTAAACTAGAACCAACTGAGGAAAAAATACAAGCTCATAAAGCAAGTGTTCTCTTCCCAAGAATTTGGTCAGGTTTTATTGTCTTCTAGCATTCAATGTGAATAAAAAAGAAACATATTACTAAACAAAACTTGTAGGGATGATCTTCAGTTGCCGGACTAAACGAATAAATTATAGAGAAACGTCAAGTTATGCGTGAAATTGGCATTGGCATAACGGTAAAAAAGCACCATGCTTTTCTTTTCAGTGTAACAATTCGTTATAACTTGTGATTGCTGCATTTGGATACCAAATGTTAAACGGCTTGATAGTTTCTGAATTCCCACGAATCTACGTGGGCACATTCGAAGGCCGAGTAGCTGTAGTGAAGACGACAATTACAATTTCTGGGGGCGCCAACGAGGCTTTGAATACGACAAATGTGTCCAGGCAGATGCATAAACTCACATCTCAGGCAGTCGATCGCAAGATAATTTAAAATATAAATAACATAAGGAGCAGATCCTGAGCGTTGCAGTAACAAATACTGCAAGTACAATATAGTAATAATGTATATAATATTCTATAATATGGTACTTTAATACAAACGTTCAGTATGCCCGGTAACCAATTAAATATATGATCTCAAATAATGGTGCTGATCTAAATATTACAGATTCTCAAACATGAGCTGGCCGACAGGTTTGTAAACACAATAGACAAATAAGTGTATAAATAAATATAAATTCACATTAAATGAACAAATTAAGTTGTTAAAAATTAAAGACTGAATTATTGTTACCAATACAATTAGGTGCCGCGCCGGCTCAACGGTACGACGTCACAACTCAAAATTAAACCTACGAAATAAAGCCAAATTACCAATTATATGAGCAAAAAACTGACGTTCAAGGAACCCGAAGAGGTTCAATCGAATAAGATGGCACTTGGTACAACAATCTAATCACAATCAAAATAAGCACAAATTAAATTTGAGGTGAACTAGAAGAATTCGGCCCGAGACGTGGAAGCACTGCACAAAATTAAAAAACTAATAAAATAGCTACGTGCACAACGAAATAGCCGTTCTCTTGACGTTGAGTAAAGATTACTTGTGCTGCTTCGCTTTTACTTCTGTCAAAGAAGACAACAGGTCGATCCAATGATTTGGATCTAAGCATATAAGTTATTTAGTATGTGAATTCTGGATTTGCACTTATTCTTCAAAAGCTGTAATGGTACTTTTCCCCGTGGCTTATACTATACTTTACTATGAATTTTAATTGCCATTTGTATGCTAGTTAACCGAGTCGTAAAAGCATAAGATGCGCTCTTACCTCAGTGCAGCTAAGGCTATTGTCAATATTGCTCGTTTCGGTCTGCTTGTGATCATTTATAATTCTATAATCATACATGCAAGTCCTGCTAAAAATTAAAGCAAAACAGTTTAGATGAAAATACGTATACTCTAAAAAAACATACATTCATGAAACTACATAAAAAGAATACACAATGGTAATATAAAAATGTATATGTTATCAAAATTAGCTAAGAAATGTCCACGAGCTTAATGCTGAAAATATCTATTTAGACACACCTTAAATGAAAGTGTGATTGTCAATTTGCAGCGCTAAGTCCCAAGAACAAATTATGCAAACGAGGCGTACTCTCGCTCACAAATTCCGCTTGATGCGGCCCTGTCTTTGATCGTTTGAAATCAGCTGAGGGATGTGTCAACAAGATGATGCAAGCGCTTTGTACGGACGCACAGATTCAGCAAGTGCGCGTTCGTCCCTTTTGGGCGCGTAAATGCTCGTTAAGGCTATTGCACAATTTTTTGCAATAGCAGGTGATCCCTTATTACGGCTTTGATTTTCCCCAATCTTCCTGAGACGTACATTCACTCCTAAAATGTAATTATAGGAACTAACCTTGCATTGCAGTTGCTCCAAATGATCTCGTACATTAATCAGATCGACTGCTCCTTTGAAGCTAGAATAGCGGCTTGGTGTTTATTCCAAGATGGTCATCTGCTCTCGAGGCTGTATTTCGGCTCAAGACTAACGAGGCGTCGACTGCTCTTAACGTAGGTCAATACATATATTCACAATAGCACAATGCTTCGCGTGGCGTCTGTTTTATTTGGACCGACGCACAGGTCGCCTATTAGTGAATGACTCTGTCTCTCCTCTCCACCTGCACCCGCATCACTTGCTTTGATTCTATTAATAGACGCACTTAATGACTGCGTCAGCTGGTTTGCATCGCAAAACCTGGGGCGCTAAACACTTGATGCACGTTTTAAATGCATAATACGTTTTAAACTAAGTATTATAATCTAGTAAATACAGTTCGGCTTAAATCTAGCGAAGTGATTATTAAATACCAAGGTGACACGAACTAGCCCGTTACAAAACAAATTCAGATTCAAACGGGTTAATGAATAAAATGGCACCTTCTTTAATTCTTGTTTTATTCCATAATATCGCACCCTTTTATCTAAACCTTTGTTGTAATGCTATCACAAGCTTGAAGGCAATTGATAAAGATTTCTCCAACAATATGTTCAACCAGTACTTGGACTTCCTAAAATTGAAAACATTTATAAAAACACTCGATATAAGTCTAGAGAAAGTACATCTTTAATTTAAACAAACCTTTTAGATAAACCTACTGAAAGTGAGACCGCCCGCAACGGAAGCCTCACTGGTTCTGCAAAGAAAAGAAGGCACTCTCCGAAGCCAACTGATGAGACAGACGTAGCCGTCTTTAGTAATTCTCACAAATCCTCGCCAAAATACCACGACAAAAGCAAACAACGCAGTCCAGGCTGCTGTCGAAACACCGGAAGCTACTGGGCAGACTTCTGCGCCTCCACTAGTATCCATGGCTTTAGGTTTTTGGGAGAGCGGGGACGTTTTTTTCTAGAAAGGTATTTCCATAATTTTCCTTCAACGGATTGAAGTAGAAGTGACACTAACTTTTAGCTTTTTTTATCTTAGGATATGGTGGCTAGTAGTTATAGTCGCGGCTTTTTGTGGTTCCTCGTACTTTATCTACGAAACGTACAACAAATGGATGGGCTCGCCCCTAGTTGTTAGCTACGCAATGACCGAAACACCCATTTGGAAAATTCCTTTCCCCGCTGTTACCATCTGCCCCGAAGTAAAGGTAGATCGACAGGTTTTCAATTATACGGACGTTTACCTGAAATATATCGAGGAAGCGGATACGACGTCTGAAGAGTAACAAATTGCACTCCCCGAACCTACAGAATTATATCATGTTTTATTTCAGAGACGAATTGTACGACTTTTTTTCCTTAATTTGCGATGACAATTTAAGATTCACAAAGGAAGATGAAAGTGAAACTATGGGCGATGACGACTTGGACAAATTGCTGAAGGTAACGATTATTAATTTTCCCTAAAGTTCAAGTTCAAGTTCAAATGCAATTTATCTGCAGTCACTCCATCGTTTAAGTGCTGAATCTTGTCGATGGCAAGGACTGGAGCACGACTGCGATGAAATACTCTCACCGACTTACACCAATGAAGGGCTGTGCCGAACTTTCAACATGCTGGACTTTTCCGAAATATACATAGGAGTTGAGTACGTAAGTTCAGTAGAGATTGCAGCAGTTTTCAAGTGGAAAATAAAACCATTGTAGAAATTCCCGTGAAAACAAAAATTCAAAGAACAACAAACCCCAAAAGTGGACCCTCGAGCATGGATATCCAGCCACAGACAAATTCAGTACTTTTCCTAGAAGAACCATGCTTGCAGGCCTAAAAGGGGGCTTCCAGTTGGATTTATTTGTCGATGATGAAAACCTGGATTTTCTCTGTGGAGAACTTCAAGGATTCAAGGTAAGATTTCGTATTATGAAACAGAATTTTGTGAATTAACTAGCTTTACCATACAGGTAACCCTACATCACCCTGCCGAAGCTCCAGACATGGATCAACATTTTCGGGTTCCTTTGGACCAAGCTGTTGTCGTTGCGGTCAAACCAAAAATGATAACTACCGCTGAGGATCTCACACCATACAGTTCTGAAGTGCGTCAATGCTACTTACCCAATGAGAAAACCTTGAGTAGTTTCAAGTTGTACACCCAGCAGAACTGTATGTTCGAGTGCCTGTCGAACTATACTCAAAAGACATGTGGTTGTGTCGGTTTCTATATGCCCTGTAAGATTAGACATATATTATTATAAACGCCAAAAACATTATTTGACTACTTTACAACAACTTTTTTTAGATGAAGACAATACGAGGTTCTGCGGTTCTGGAAGCAGAGGGTGCATGGAGGAAGCCAAAGGTAGTCTTATGTTATGACTTATGAATTTCAATTTTAATTTTATTAATTTAGTGCGCTATTTGGAGCAAGAAGTAAATGCCAAACTATACAACACTGAAGAACAAGATACAAACCAATGCAATTGCTTACCGGCATGCAAGTCCTTACAGTACGAAGCTGAAATATCTCAAAATGACTGGGACTGGAAGAAGACTTTCAAGCTGAGATCAAACGATCCTGAGACCAGCTCTGTTTACGAAAAGTATGCAAACACTACTAGATTAGCGGTTTATTATTTTTCTGATTTTTTAGAGATCACTACTCCAGACTGATAGTTTACTACAAAGAAAGTCAGTTCTTAACATCTGAAAGGCATGAGCTTTATGGGGCTGTCGACTTTATGGCAAACTGTGGAGGCCTGCTCGCACTATTCTGCGGATTGTCGTTTACATCTGTAATGGAAATTTTATACTTTTTAACGCTTAGATTTTGTTGTAATTTTAGGAAGTATTGGGGAAAATCTTGGTTAAACGTAGAGGAAAGGGAAAACCACAGGATAGATCACAGTGACCCAGAGTCGCACAGCTAGAACACATAAATTTTAGATGTTTACCTATTTTACTCCTAGTATATATGTATAAAGTTGTGAATAAATTATAAACTTGTTTTATGTATTTTCTATGTACTTAGTTTCAGCTGACAATATCCACATAGTGACTCTTTAAATGCGACATTTTTGGAGCATTCGGACATTAGTTAAGGTATTACACCTTGAAGATTACTACATGAAGTTTACTATGCAATATTTAATTAGTTTTACAGATAGGCAAAATCTAGATTGTTCAGAAACGTTTAAACATTTTCAAAAACGAAGGCATTGTTAGGAACAATGTCCGGATTGTATATTCAGTTCTAAGAAGAAATTAAAAGTCTTTAGTTTATAACTCAGCACCAATTTACCAGCCGATGCATACAGGTACTTCCAAAGAGTATGGTAATTATTCTTAATCATTTCAGTTAACCAGCTAGTAACTGAATATAACTACGATTAATAAGTATTTTTGACTTTATAGCGCGATTCTAATGCCATCTATTGATGTGTCGCTTAATAAACATTAATTGCACAGACCCGAACTTACATTTTCTATTAGGTAACTGTTAAAAGTTCGTGGCTTTGCGGTACATTGGTGTAGGTTTAATCTTAGCTATAGTAGAGCTAAAGATGATTTTACTGGCTAACTCAAACCAATTGCGTATGAGTCAAGCAAAAGAATATCATAAATACGTCCAGAAATAAAAACAAATAAGAAATTTAAAAATTGAAAATTCGTAATTTACATAAATTCGACCACACTATAGAGCACAAGAATCTCGTACCATCATAAAAATGAAATATTGCACTTCAACTGTAACATAAAAATCTGGTGTGGTGCACGCACACAACTTTCTTTTACATTTATCTTATAATTAGCCAAAAATTTGATTTTTAATTTTTAAGCATTTGTGCAAAATTTTCAAAAATTACAAATTCTACAAAAACGGTACAAAATAGAGCGTTAGTTCAAGAAACAAACTTTCTCTAAAATTTTAAGCAGAATTCAGAAATGTAATAATATACCGGTTGTTCTATTTAAAATGAGAGTTAATTAAAAAAAATAGAAAAAAATGAAAGAAACCCAAAATATTTCACAATATGGCTGACAGCTGTTGATAGACATCTTGTACATTCAATAAAGGGAAAATGCATGCAATGCACGGAGTAGCCATTGTTATACACATTAAATATAAACAAAGCCTTGAAGACGATGTTTATGCTAATGAAAGAATGATAAGAATGACTATAGAACTCAAGAAGCAGCGTATTTACTTTACTTAAGCAACCAATGAGTAAGAACATTAAAACTTACAGTAATAAATAATAATAATTGGAAACCGAAATGACCGTGGCGGTATAGGTACCATCACAGGTTTAATGCAAACATTTGGCGAAAATTCTCGAACTACCGTTGGAGACAAGATCATTAAATTCTGCTCTTAAAACTGGTTAAGAATAGAAAATCATACTTTAATTATAACTTCAAATATAAATACACTTGAAAGAATGCCAGATGTATTCAATAAGTACTGAATGATATAATTACAAACAGTTTAATCAATCCTGGATAAGTATTACGTATGAAGACTCTACAAGGACTAATGTTGGAAGTGATCACAAGTAAGTCCTCATTGAGGTTAGAGTGGGCATAACAATGTAATGCTCTGTATGGGTCTGGTTAATTTTATTTTAATTGCCGCTTACAAAACCACAATGTAGACCAGAACCAAAAGTCTGTATATGGAGTGAATAACTGTAGACAATTGTATACATAAAGCTTATTCTTAATTCTAATGATTCTAATGAACAAAAAATAATACAATTTGTCTTATAAATCAAATGTATATACATACTATTGTAGTATGCCCTAGTGGATAATAGGGTAAATAATTGACTTTAATCTCATTGGGTTGGGTTGTTACATCCTGCCAATGTATTATTTTTATATAAAAAATAGTTTGACAATAGACTATTTTTTTTATAAATTGCTCTGATTTTTATTACACTGCTTATTTAACTAATGGGATCACCTTGTGCAACATTTTTAAACTGATGGAAAAAACGCAAATGTCAAATTATGGCGACCGAACAGCACATTTTAAACAGAAAAAGAAATTAGAGTTGCCTTAATTTTAAAATAATTACGTCTGCCATTACATGCATCGCCTAGGTCATATTACAAAAGCAAATAAACGCCACTTTAAAACAAAACACTCAAAGGACGCTGCCAGAAATGGAACTCGCCTAAAGACACCACAGAAAATTCACCGTTTGAAATTTTAGGATAAACGGTTTTCTGACCTTGATATTCTGCTCTGTGATGGATATTGAGCCTATTCCGGCACCCCAGCAAGTCCCGCGATGAATGGGCCCCTTTATTCTAGGTTGGACTGCCGTGCAAGCCACCTGCATTGGCAAGCCACCTGCAACTCGCAAAAGCAATGCCTGTAGCTTGATTCTGCTCTCAGCTCCAAAACATGTCATGTTGCCACAGTTAACACTCTACTGCAATGCACGATAAATGCTCCTACACCAGCTTCCAGCCCATGGAGCTCGAACAACTCGGCACCCAAAACGCCAGCTTAACTTGATGCCTTCATCAACACTTTTACCATCTGAAGAACCCAATTGTTTTTGTTTACATGGTTCTTACTTTGTTAATATAAAGTCAAAGCCTGCTATGATTAGATTTTCATATTCAAGTCAAGGCTAACTCTATGTTTAAAACAGTTTCAAATTCAAATTATTTCAAGGCTAATGCTATTTTTTACAATCGAAATTCAAATTATCACATTTACGAGACATTTTTAATTTGAAATGCTTGAATTATTTTTAACGCCTATTATAACTGTATTGACTATTACAAAAGAAAATGCTCTTCTCAGGGTCTGTTGAAGTAAATACAAAATAAATTGCAATAAAGAACAAGCGTTTCTGTTAATCCATAAGTTATGTTTTAAAAATAATTAAATAAAAATAAATACAGAATTGGTTAATCGTTAAAATTTTAATATTACATAAAATAAAAAAGCAGTTTAATAAAATGATGAATGACTTGTCAAGATTTGAGTTAAATGGGTTTTCTTTTTTTTTGAGTTTTGAGAAACTAGTAATTGCATATAAATTAATGTTAACAGATTGCTGTTAGAACAATAGAAGTCGATGTTACATTTAATGCAATACACTTTTGCAATCTTTATTGACCTCAAAAGTATTGCTTAATAATCATTAATACCTGTTAAAATTAATTTTGAATTACAAGTTGTTCAAAATAATGTAAAGGTGATCACAAAAAGCATGTAAGTGATTACAAGAAAATTTGCACAGGAATAATATAAACAATGTTTAATTGAATAAAAAAAAATAAGAAACAATGTACCTCCAAGCTAGATTGGAAGCATGAACTGAAGAAAATCAGGAAAATGTGTTTAAGTGAACTATCAAATTGGGGCATTTTCAAAATTACAATCGAATTTAGTAGTAAGTGGGTATAAAAATATATCAGATGTCAGTTGCTAGCTAATTAATTAATTAAGAAATAACAAGCTGTAAAATTGAAGCTCCAACAAATAAAAAAAAATGTTGGGAGTTGGTTTTATGTAAAGAAATCATATAATAAACCTGTTATTTTTGCCAAAGAAATACCATGATGCGTGTCAGGTATAAATACAGTAAATGTCTGATTTTGAGAAATCACGAAAATACTTCCTCCAGGAACTTGATAAATTTTCTCCGAAAGAATCCATAACCCAAAATCCATTTCTCAATGTAGAATGCCAGTGAAGAATCCATATTAGGGCAACATTTGACTTCACAAACGTATTTCACAAAGCATGATTTCCTGCCGCAGCACACATCGGCCAATAGTTACCTACGTCATAGTGATCTAATGTTTCCATTAATCTATTCCAGGTCACCTTATCAAAAGCTGTAGAAGTTTCTACATATATAAAAATGGTAAGCTGTTTTCTGTCGAGAGACTTTCACCAATCATTCGTACAGAGCAAAGGGTTGGCAAGTACTGATCGGTTAGAAAGGGGGCCATCTTATTGATCTGGAACAACGTTGTGGTTAAAATAAACTTTAACATTTGTTCAAAGATTATTGATTCCATTAATTTACCCACAATAGAGGTAACACTAGTCGGTCTGTAGTTTCCCGCATCCAATTTGTCCCCTTTCTTGAAAACGGACGCCACTGATGCAATTTTCCAGGAGCCGGGTAATTTGTGAGTTTTAAATTAGCACTTCAATATATGTAAAAGTGGCAGAACCATTCAGCTGTAGCATTTCTCTAAAAAATCAGAGTTAGCACCATTTCAGTCTGGTGATGTAGAACCTTTCAATTTTTTAGTAGGTTTCTCCACTATTTGAAAGGAAAATATTATATTTTCTAGGCTAACTTCTACTGTAGTGGAAAAAATGTAGGGGAATGTTCCAGTGCAGGGTTGGATGGTGTAAACTTTGTGTAACATCTTCATTTGTTTCACAGAGCGATCCATCGTCTTTGCGAAGCCATGAGACACTGATTTTGTTATTTAAACATGAGTGAATATATTTCGAAATTTTCTTGGTGTCGTTTGATTTGGTTATATTATCCTCATATGTACGTCTGCCAGATACAATTTTAAGACACTTGGTTTGAACACTCATTGTGTATCCGATAATCCGCTTTGTTCCGAGTGCCACAGAATTATTTCCGCTGAAGAGGCTATTGATGGAGATATTTATGCAGGATTTCTGAGTGTTATATGGCGTTTTCCTTCTAGTGATATGCTTTGAGATAACTGGGAGGATAGTAGAACAGAATTTTCCTATTTCCAATATAGATTGTTATGAGCTTTCAAGATATTACGCCAATCCACAGAAGATAGGTCACATTAATTAGTTCACAGTTTATACAAAAAAAATTGTAGCTTGATTGTGACAGATGCGTGATCTGATTTACCTATGGGTGTTTCGTGTAAGTGCAAACAATTCAAGATGTGTTGAAAGAACAATTCTGGAACCTACGTAGAAAGTAGAAATATTTTTCAGAATTTATAAACATTGCTTGAAATTGAACAGACAAATTGAACATTAGACTACAGCATTTGAAAATGTTATAGAGTTACGTCCAAAGGTGCCAAAATTGTTGAACTTACGTTATTTATACTAGCAATATAATTATTAAAGACGCGAATGGCAACGTTATATTTCAGAGGTACTAAATGAAGTTGTCACAGAGATGTTTTCTCAAGAAAGAATCATTTGTAACGATCAAGTTGGCTCAAATCAAGGCCCGTAAAAAGTAGAAGTTAAAATTAGAACAATATCGAGTGCCAACTGCTCATTGTTACTGATATAATTACTATGCGCCTTCATTTTACCAGTTTTGTGTATTGCACTTGATCCTATAGCTATTTTTAACATTTTCACAAAAATACTTGCTCCATCAGTGTTAGAAAATTCGCGCGTACTTAATTACCATTCAGAAAATCTCCAAATTTTAAGGCTGCTGCACCGCAGATGCCGCTGTCATTATTGTCCTACGTATAATTTATGGGCCTAGTGACCTTGTGCATTCATGGTAGGAGGTTATAGCAAACACGGAAGGATACGTCATACGTATGTGAACTATGTTTAGTAAAGCAAACACTCCACAGCCTCTGGCTGAATACTTCGATCTAGGGATCAATTTTTACATGATAAGATAAAATGCTAACCAAAATTCCTTAAATCCAACTTTGTAAACATTTAGTGTGATGTATTAGATTAGAATTTTTGTTGATTTACGTCGCCAGTGCGAGGTCATAGGTGTAAAACGTGTGCATCGTTACATTTTAATTAAGGTGAAACAAAAGAAATGAAAGATGGATAGACACACATCTAGTGCTGATGGTAAGTAACGCAAAAGCTGTTGAAAGTTCAGTTCTACGCTAATTAAGACAGTAGGGTTGACAGCTTTGTATTATATCAAGGCAGCACGTTTTTAGAACAAAATATTATGCTGATTTGCACAGTGAACAAATTTACTACAAATTTGCTATTATCTTGCTCAAAGTATAAGAATCTACAAAATTTATAGCAAACTCTCTATACTCAAATCTTACTGTAGAATTGCTACAGACATTGCTTGGACCACGCCGAAAATTTGTTGAAAATTTAATAGAAAGTTTTAACATGTTATAGATAAAAAGACTATAATGTACTTTTATTGTTCTGCAAACTAACTTAAATATTAGTGCAAGCTCACTAAAAAACGCTTTAAAATTTTTTGAAATTGCTACAATTTTATTGGTAATTTGCAAGAAATTTACTACAAAATTGATAACAAATGTTCCGAGATAGTCGTCAATTCACCAAAAAATTACTGCTATCGTGCTACTGAAATTTTGCACAAAATTGTAGCGAACTCGGTGAAACATTTTTCAAGCTTGCTAAAGATTTGCTGTCAATCCTCCGTAAATTTGCTGTAAATATACCGTACAGTTGCTTAGAATTTAGTGCCAAGAAAGTTAGTAAAAACTAGTTCAAGATTTTCAGAAATCCTACTAAAAAATTAATGTTTAATAGTATTTCAGAACCCTTCCAAAATTGCTATGCAGTTCGTTCTTTCGCGAATACTGAAGGGTTATTAAAAATTACTTCAAATTGTGTTACTGAACACATACTGCTTGCTCAAAAGAAATATAAACTCGTTGCAAATCCACTCCGCACTTGCCAAAACTTTACATTGAAAACCTCCTTAAATGCGTAGAAAATTGCAAGAAATGTATTTGCAATTTGTTCAAAATTCATGAAAGATTTATTATAAGTATACCTTAATTTTGCAACGAAATTGCAGCGAACTAGGTTCAAGCTAGCTAGAGATTTGCCCGCAAATTTCCTGCAAAGTTTTAGCACAATTGCTGAAAATTTAGCCCAAAGTTGCAAACTTGCTCCGCTGATCTGTAATTCTCGTAATAGCCCAGACCTTGGAAAAGGTCATGTAGTTCTATTTTTGCTGAAAACTGTTTATACCAATTTCTCCCAAAATCCATTTTTTCCGAATTTTGATTTTATGATATTTTTGAGGGAACTATTGCGCCTACGGACGTCCTTTTAATCTCAAAATATAGCTAAATAAATTTACTACAAATTTATTGCCTATGACTTTCCTCGTGGGATGAATAGTTTTCACGATATTTGAAGAAATATATGACCAAAATGAAAATTTATCACTTTTTGGAAAAAATAGCCAATATTCAAAGAACTATATCTCAACAATTTCTGGAGGTATAGAGCTCAGTTTGGGTTTGAATTGTAGAAAATTATATCTACTTACTAAAATAAAAGAATAACTTTTATTTCTAAAATGCATAGTTACCAGATATTGAACAAAAACAGAAAAAAATGCAAAAATGTAGCTATTTCTTGGGCTTTGCTCAGCTCGCACAGGTCTTTAGAAGTTGCAAACTTGGTTTCTTACTATTGTCATAGGTTCTAACAACATATTAAAAAATTTGGACTACATGACCCTTTGCAAGGTCGAGCTTTTTTTCGTGTACGAATTGTCTGGGCTATAAACATTAACAGGTCAAATACTCTCCAAGAAAGTTATTGTATATGTATTTCAGGTATACTGAAATGATGCCATTGAAAACTTGTGGCGACATTGCTAATATATCTTAAATCTCATTGAAAATGTACTCCACCTTTTCCAAAACATTAGTGGAAAGTAGTTGAAAATTTACTATGTTATTTTAAAAGAACACCTTAAATGCGCTCAAAATTACTGGAAATGTATTTCCATTGTGTTACAAAGTTGTTGAAAATTCCTAAAAAATGTGCTAAAAACATATTGAAATTAGCAACAAAATTGTAGCCAACTGAAAAGTTATCTCAAGCTGGCCGGAGATTGGCTGTCGATTCTCCCAAAATTTGTTGAAAATTTGCTTACAGTTACTGAGAATTTAGTGTAACATTGCAAAGTTATTGCAAACTTGCTCAGATTTTTCTGCAATCCTAACAATTACTGTCTTAGAAACTCTCCCAGAAAATTGCTGTGAATATATTTCAGGAAACTGAAATATTGAAAACTTGCTGCAAGTTTGCTAAAAATCTTCAAACTCACTGAAAATTTACTCCACACTTTTAAAAGCTTTACAGCAAACTAATTAAAAACTGACTACAACCTTATTTAAAAAAGACACCTTAAATTTCTTGATAATTGCTAGAAATTGATTGTAAATTTGTTGAAAAGTTGCTGGATATTCATAAAAGATTTGCTATAAAGGTACTGAAATATTACAACAAACTCGCAGCGAACTAGGTGAAAAGTTTTTGACCCTAGCTAGGGATTTGCAGTCGTTTTCCGTAAATTTGTTGCAAATTTGCTGTAAAGTTACTGAGAATTTAGTATAAAGTTGCAAAGTCATTGCAAACTTACTCAGATTTTTCACAATCCTCCTAAACATTCATGTCTTGAAAATTTTCCCAGAAAATTGCTATGCATTTATTTCAAGAATACTGAAATTTTTACAATGGAAACTAGCTGCAAGCTGGCTAAGAAAACTTCCAAACTCACTATAAATTTAGTCCACAATTTTCAGAATTTTACTGCTAACTAACGCTTCAGTAACTTTACACCTGCAGGAAATTGCGAAAAACTTATTGCTACTATATTGAAAAGCTGCTGAAAATTCCTAAAAGGGTTATATAAATATATTAAAAATTTCAAACAAACTGGGTAAAAGATTGCTCCAAACTAGGTAGAGATTTGCAGTTAGTAAATTTGTTGCAAAATTTGATGTAGAGTTGCTGCGAATTTAGTGCGAAGATACAAAAGAAAAATGCAAGCTTGCTCAGATTTTCTGCAATTATCTTAAATATTAATACTTAGAAAACTCTCAGAAAATGGTTATGCATTAATTTCACAAATACTAAAATTTTTATATAGACATCTTGTTGAAAGCAGTTAAAAAATTTATAAACTCACTGAAATTGTACTCCCAACTTTCCAAATTGTATTGCAAATTTGCGCTTTAATGGCTTTACACTAGGTGAAAATGGTTAGAAATTGATTGTCAATCTGCTCAAACGATTTACTACAAACGTAATTCAATTTTGCAACAAACTTTTAGCAAAACTGGTTGAAAAATCACTTCAAGCTAGCTATAGATTTACTGAAAATTATTTATCAGTAAATTTACTACAAGTTTATAATCAAGTTCTGAGGTTTTAGTACAATGTTGCAAAATAAGTAATTGAAAACTACCTGAAAATTTTCAGATTAGACACTAACGCTTTTAAAGCTTTTTCAAAGATTTGCTATGTCTTTATTTCACTAATACTGAAACTTTGATATTACAAACCTTCAAACTCCACATTTTTAAAATTTTAACTGAAAGCTAGTGCTTTAATCGCTTTCACCAGATGAAAATTGTTATACATTTATTGCTAATTGATTGAAAACATTTATTATAAACGTTATGAAATTCTGCGGCGGAAATTACTTCAAGCTAGTTTAATGTTATGCAAATTATCAGTAAATTTACAGGAAATCTATCATCAAGTTGTAAGAATTTAATATAATACTAGCTTTTACCCTCGACTTCGTTCGCGCGAGGTTCGTTATTTGTGTATTAAATAATGACTAATTATTTTTTGTCATCCCATCCCATCCCATCATATCCCCGTCCCCGTCCCTTTCTCCGTCCCCGTCTCCGTACCGTCCCATTCCGTCCCGTCCCGTCCCATCCCGTCCCGTCCCGCCTCTCCCCTTCCATCCCATTCCTTCCCTCCCCTTCCCTTTCCGTCCCGTCCCGTCTCGTTCCTTTTCGTCCCGTCCCTTCCTTTTCCGTCCAGTCCCTTCCTGTTCAGTCCCTTCCCGTCCAGTCCCGTACCTTTCCGTCCCGTCCCGTCCCTTCCCCTTCCATCCCATTCCTTCCCTTTCCTTTCCGTATCATCCAGTTTCGCCCCGCCCCGCCCCGTCTCGACCCTTCCCGTCCCGTCGCGTCCCGCCCCTTTCTTTCCCGTCCCGTCCCGCCCCTCCCCTTCCATCCCATCCCCTCCCCTTCTATCCCATCCTTTTCCTTCCCTTTCCGTCCCGTCCGTCCCGCCCCGCCCCGACCCGTCCCGCCCCGCCCCGTCCCGCTTTGCCCCGTCCCGTCCCGTCCCGTTCCGTCCCTTCCCTTCCCGTCCAGTCCCGTCCCGCTCAGTCCCGTCCCGTCCAGTCCGTCCCGTTCCGTCCAGTCTAGTCCCGTCCCGTCCCGTTTCTTTCCTTATGTCATGTTCACCGTCTTGGACTTAAAAATAAATGTAATTTTCGCAATCAACGTCCCAAAAAATCTCAATAACGACACCCATATCGATTTTTATGCTTACTGACCCCATTTCACCGCCTAAGGGGTTGATTTTCGGAAAATCACGAAATACGTGTTTGATTATTTGTTTTTAGGAGTACTCCTACGAAGTTTCAAGTCGAAATGTCTATTTAATATTATTTCTCCATACAAAATTGGAACCCCCATTTTACCCCTTTAGGGGTTGAATTTCGAAATATCCTTCCTTATTCCTTGTATACATCATAAAGGGAACCTCTGTGCAAAATTTCAGCTTTTTATGTCCAAGGGTTTGGGCTGGGCGTTGATGAGTCAGTGAGTCAGTCAGGACTTTTAGAAATATATATAAGATTGCAAAATAAATAATTCCAACTAGCTGAAGAGTTTAATATTAAACACTAACTTTTTAAAACTCACCCAAGAATTTGCTATGCATTTACTTCGCGAACACTGAAATTTTGATATTAAAAACTTGCTGCAAGCTTGCTAAAAACCCTTCTAACTCAATACAAATTTACTCCACACTTTTCAAAATTTTACTGCAAACTAACGCTTTAATCGCTTTAAACTAGGTGAAAATTGCTAGAAATTTATTTCCAATCTGTTGCAAAGATTTAATGTAAACATAATAGAGTTTTGCAATAAACTAGAAAAACTAGATGAAAAATTGCTTCAAGCTAGTGAACGATATACTGCAAATTATCAGGAAATTTACGAAATCTATCGTCATGTTACTAAGAATTTAGTACAAGGCTCCAAACCATTTCAAGATTTTCATATTAAACACTGACGCTCTTAAAACCCAAGAATTTTTTGTGTTCGTTGAAACTTCGGTAAGTACGAAAATGCTGATACTAGCTTTTTAAAAAAAAATCTTTAAGCTCGCTGCAAATTTACTCTTTCATATTGCTATTTTCTAAAAAATTATGGAAATTAGTTGAAAAAATGTATTATAAACACACTTCCGGCAGATAGTCTGGAGCAAAATAGATGGGAAATGTATTTAAACTTGCCAGAGGTTTACTGTAAATTCTTCTTATTGCGAATTTGCTGAGAAATTACTAGGAATTTAATGCAAAGTTGTAAATGAAGTTATTTGATACTAGCTCAAGGTTTTCTACAATAATATTCAATTTCCTCTACATTTATTTTATAGGTACTCAAAAGCTGCTGAAAATTTATTGCATAAAAGCTACTTCTAGCTTCTTAAAAAATGCTTAAAACTCCTTGTTTAAAATATATTTCAAAGCTACTTAAAAAATCAACAAACTTGCTGAAAATGTGGCATACACAGATTGCGGATCTAGTTTGATTTATCTTCAATGGTATAGTTAAAAACTTTGTATCTTCTCAACTCTGGGACAGACTATTTGTAATATTATAATATCATTAAAAAAAATGTAATCTAAATACCTACCTTCTTCTTTAAAAAAAAACTGTAAGTTTGTAATCAGAACTTATATCCTGACTATAGCATTTAAAAGTAAGAAAATAAATCGATTCTACTACATTTTCATCTTCGCGAGTTCTGTACTGACATTTACATTATAAACATTTTCCTGTTTCTATTTTCACCGCTTCGTTGGGATTCAAATTTGATATTATTTACTAGTTTCAAGGAAATCAAAGGGCGTAAAATTAATTGAAGGACGTATTTAATGTCAGGAAATGCTATTGTTAATAATTTGAATTATTTGTTTCAGCAAAATTGTTCAGATTCTTAACATATTCAAAATGAAACCTTAAATAAATAATTTGAAGTATAATCACAACTTCAATCTTTAATAGTAGAAATATTTGGCCGAGAATTATCTGTCTCTGACAATTTAAAAATTCTCTGAATAGCAGCAACTCAAGGCAGCTATTTATTTCAGTGATTACTAGCGAGAACCATTAAAATTTACAACCTGAAATTACTGATATGTGACGTGTTTGGTTCATTAATTTTCGCGAAAATAGATTTTACATTTACTTGGTTTCTAATGAATTTATGTGACTGGGTTGATTATTTTTTGTTGATTAATGCAACACAGTCACGGTTAAAATGTGATAATAATAACATGACTTTAATTTGAAATAATAGACCTAAATTATCTTTTAAAAACATGTTAGATTTTTAAACATTGCGCTTACCTGTCGTTACTGATGCTTCAAATTTTAGTCAGTAATTTGGCGAACTTCCAAAGCAGTTATTTTTACCAAAAAACTTCATTAGTGCCGACCTGTAGTGGCGCATTCGCCTGGTTGTCACTGTGACACCTGGAATGTGGTCTGAGGCTTTTCAACGTCTTAATTAATTCGGCAGGCAATCGCTCCCAAGGCGACGACTTGGGTTTCTACAAAACAGTGCCAGCTCAGGACGAGGAAAATGTGGATAGTTATCCTAAGAACAGGAAGAGAAACTCCAAGAAGTTCGAGGAATCTGAAGGGGCTCCATTTACTGGTTCCTATAAGCCAACTGTTCAATCCCATGGTGCAAGCAAGAGCAAGGAGCCAACGTGCTTGGAGAACTTGTGCTATTATTTCTGCGATTTCTGCGACAGCACTAGCATCCACGGGTTTAAATTTTTGGGCGAAAGCGGACGTTATATTGCAGAAAGGTGAGTACTAAGCCAGATGGTCAACGTTAAAATATTAATGTAAAGTTCAGGCTGCTACATTGACTAAAATATATATGAAATATTGCAAAGGCTCCCTTGTTGCGGTGGCTGTAAATATGCAATGCAATGTTGTAAACGCTCCACGTTGCGGTACCTGTAAATATGCAATAAACTGCTCGTCTGTCAGTAATTTAAGGCTAGGTAAAATAAAATGTAACAAATAATTGCACAAATAAAATGGTTGAATGCCCCTTTCTTAATATTTCATTTAACTGCAATATTAATTAAGCTAGCTCTCGGCAAACACAAGACGCATTATCTCATGTTGGGTTCTGAAATGGGCGATTATTTGAACGTTCTAAAAGTGATTATTGCAAGAAAGCATCAGGTAATTAATTTGATTATTCAGCTTGGCAACAGAAACCTCGCCTTCGTAAGGATAATAGGATGACCCACGCCGACCGCTCTCTCTCAAAAACTGATGCCGCCGTTCAATTTTTGAAACTCACGAAGTAATTGGACTATTGAAAAAACGCAAGGCCTCTTCAGCCAGGTCTACTCCTGTGTTTTAATTGCTTTCCCGTACGCTGCCCCTTAATTTAGGTATCAATTTTACCTCGTAAAGTTCTCGTCAATGTTGCTTCGATGCTGGCACCAGTTGACACTGCCGAATTCCTCTGCTGGAGTCGCTCCCATGGGTGCAGATGTTGCTCTAGGTGCTCTTGCAGACCCCGCCGACCTATTGCAGTACAGGCCTCTGGGTTCAGCTGCTTAATTGTGCGGGAAACGACCCTCGGAAATTTCAGGTGATCGGCTGCCGTTCACACACTCAGATTCGGATTTGGAAAAATGTAAATTTTTCGTTGCTGAACTTTAAGCAAACACTCCCACGGGAGCACGGACACCTGGGCAATAAAACCGTACACTTTTATATGATAAAAAACGTGTTTATTATTCAAAAATATCAATTAAAAATGAAGCGCAAATTCGACAAGCTTTCAAAATAATTTAATTCAATTGTTCCTTCCTAACATCAAAACAGCATCACGTTGCTAAGTTACCACGATGTTTTTTGTCCATTAGAAATTAGTTTTGATAGCAAAATTACACAAATGGAGTAAAATTTTATTACATAAATCTTAACATAATATTTGCTTAAATTTAAAAAAAAATGTTTTTTGCTTAAAACTATAATCGAGACTCGACGTATTGCCTTATCGACTGTTTCAGACAATGCCTCCCGTATAATCGATTATTGTCGATCGTCTAAGTGCATAATATATGAAAATATGGTTATACAATTCATAATGCAACCAGTGAAAACACAGTGGTGTTATAGTTGTGGAGTTTTCAATTTTGATCTGTCAGGTGTCAATAGGTCAATGTCATGCCCTTGCCAAAAAATTTTTAAGGATACGCAGTAAATACATTTTCAGTATAGTTGCCTTATTGTGGTCATAGTATAATCTAATCGAATACGCACTCGACGACTAATAATTATCAAACACTTTTGCTTACAAACTGAACGGATTGGTTCGTAGAAATAGAAACACCAATCGCCTTCGCGTCGGGGTATTTTCTAAGCAACCCATTTCGTGAGAAAGCAAAAGTGTTTTTGATAATTCACAATCGTCTCGTGGTATTATTACTGATAATACCAAGCATGCAACTGCACTGTTTCTCTACTGCAACGCAGACTTCAGTACCTAATCTAGGCTTACAACACCGTAAATATGTTATTTTATCATTTTTACAAACTGAGACTGTTAATAAAATAATAACATAGTCGTACTCGTCGTTATTATCTGCAAAGTTTAGGCTGTAATTGGCCACATGCATGTTTAATAATAAAACTACAGATTGAAATTTAATTATCACTGAGTCTAATATATTGGAATTTAAGGTTTAATTCTTGGTATTGTAATTCCTTGACTGTAACACATCTTATTTTTCATCTTACGTTCTTGCTTTTAATTGAGAATTCAATTTGACATGTATGGAAGAACCAACGCCTGACCGTAAGGTAACGCATCTATAATCAGAAATCAAGAGAAACATTGATTACACTGCAAACTATAATGGTGTGATAATTACAAGTATAACAGGAGAAGACACTATAACAAATTAAAGATATATTGCAATCATCTCTTTGTGGATATTTAAATATATTTTCGTGACTTCACTTTTATTTGTTATCAGAATAACTTTACACGCAAGCTTGCTCAAATCTTTACTTGTTTAAATGTTAGATTGGCTTGACCTAACATAGTAATAGTTATGTATTTATTCATTTTATTAGATTACCCGGTGAGTCAATTATGTTCTGTTAAGTAAATTGTTATACTACCTTACGTTGGAACATGCATTTATAATTGTTCTAAATTTGTAACAACTTTTTCCGTTCAATATCAATATTGGTTAGATTCTGTTGAATTGATCATTAAATGGGTTTAAGTGAACAGGATTGACTATAGCATGTGAGCAAGTTTTCATTTGACAGATTAGTAACTGTACATGAATGTTAATAATTGCTTTTAGATCAGTACATAACGGTGTCACATTTAATAAGGACGATAATGCTAACGTATTGTAGTTAAGCTACAGTTTTCTGTGAAAATGCCTTAGAAGGAATGCTAAATGAAGTTAATACATGCTAAAATTAATATTGAATTACAAATTATTTAAGAAGAGTAAGATTGGTCACATAAAGCACGATAATAGTTACATTAAAGTGAGCAATTTAAGGTGTTGCTATAAGATCCTGTATACTTTCTTTATAGATTAGACTAAATCTATGTAAAGATGAACTTCTATAAAATATGGCCTTATTTAAAATTGTTTACTATTGAGTTTATTTCTTTTGCTAGCTCCGGTATTGACTCTTAAATCAGGTTAGGTTCAAACTTTATAAAATATGATAAATTATTTTCATTTATTAATCTTTGCTATCGTCCTCATTATCACAATTGTTATACTTTATAGTTAATTGGTATTACGACAATTATTTCAAAATGGCACTTCTACAACTGTCAACGTCAAACTATGAAAAGTGAAAAGTAGTCGAACTCATATCTGTTACAATTAATATTTCAAATATTGACAATGGTAATTACTTGTTTTAAATATCTTATTCACTCACTATTGAAACTTATTATTGTGTAATTCCTTTTTACATATACCTGTAATTACCTCACTTAAGTGCTCAGATTAGCTGCTCCATCGAACCAAGTACATACCTCCTGCTTACTGATGTTCTGGAACGGCCATGTAAATACAGCTTTGGGTAACCATATACAAAAGTCGTGGTTGTTAATTGCTCCTTCTATAACTCCAATGAAGAAACCAGCACCGCAACCTACTGGTTTACAGGAACCGCCTTACTTGAAGCTACGACTAAGACCTGTCAGCAATCCAAACTGTCATTCGCACAGCAACTGCCTTCAAATCCAACTGAGATGTAATGTAACAACCAACAAATAACTCCAATTCACTTTATTCAAATCAAACAGGAAATTTCAGACTGACCTCCAACAATAAGTTCAATGCGTTACGCCTCCAAATCCAACTCAGGTGTAGATTTTATTCAAATCAGACTTCACAGCACCAATTCCAAAGAGACTATTTGTAGATCCTAACTGTTCAACTTCTTCTTATAATACCATTATTTAATTCCTTCTCCATTAGTCCATTTCTAGCTTTATTTATCATATAATGTGTTTAAAATATTTAATTTGCCTTCATTTCACGTTAATTTAATCACTGATACCCTTTTTATACTAATTCAATAATAAAATTAATCTAATAAAGGAGTTTATTTTCAAATGTTGCTACCACAAATTTCTTGTTGTTTCTAAACTACAGTTCACCATAGTAATCTATCACACATTTTTTTAACTAACAGTTCTGGATAATTTACAAGACAAATTTATCTATATTAAATTTGACATTTCAATTGATTTCCAATAATTATTCGACTTTTGCCACATATATTCAAACTGCCTTATAGTTTGTTCTGATTGTTATTTAATTTAAACTATTAATTGTTCTCTGATAATACCAAACAACTATCTTTAATACTTCAATTATCATTTTAATTAGAACCTTTTTAAGAATATTATTAGCATTACTGGATTTGAATTAAATCTGTATTTTATTGAATAAATTATAAATAGCTATCGTGTTCTTTTAATATAAAATTCACCTTTTGTAATTATTATGTTTTAACAATTATGCACTTTATCATTTACATAATTAATCTTTAGGTATGATTAAATTTTATAAATAAATTATTAGTCTTGATGTATTATACCATAACAGTATATTTGCACACGAATCACATAAAGAATGTGTAATTGGAAATAAAAAATTAGTTAGTAGGTACCTACCTTAAAGCAAAATTAAAATCATCAACAAGAATAATTAAAAACTGTTATAGCAAACAAGTGTGGTATTTGTTGAAATTTACAAACATTCAAATGGAATCTAGTATTAACTGAATATAAGACAAATGATATGTGAGTTACTAGATAATAAGAAGGAGGTAAAAAGTAACAAAATAAATAGAAGGGCTTCAACAAGTATTTTTTTAGGTTGGGCTTGGTTATCATATGTTAACTTAATAAAACCCAGTAATCAAGTTAAATGGTATTTTAATTGAAGTAAGGGTTTTAAACGAAATGTCAGTAGACGTAAATTTATACTTGAACCATAAGTAACTAATAAAGCTGGCTCGTAATTGAGTGCAAGCAGAGATCATTGTATGCGAGTGCATGGTGCCGCTGGGTGAAGATGTGAATGAGAACGACGTTTGCTGACTCCTGCATTGGTGGTAGTCACTTTCCGAGGAATGTGGGAGCCATGCAGCTAAATGTAGTGCTGTTGTGGCAAATAGAATCGGAAGGTAACCTTGACTTTGGAATCTACTGCAGTGCTCAGTTTTCAGACTGCCTAGCTCAGCGGTGGAGTTATTATGGTGAACAAATACACAAGTATATCAAATAAGCATTATTTTATCACATTCAAATTAATAAATACAAAGAGACAAGACTGATTATACAGAATGAGATCAAGTGAGCTTATTTCAAAGCATAAATACAGATAAACGAAAAATTATACAAAAACATCATTTAACCAAGTTTGAATTTGATCTAATGCCAATTTAACGGAATTATTATTTTACACAAGTGTTAAAACCCAACCCTGATATGAGCGAATAATGTTCTACTAAGCTAGGCAAGTGAAATAAAGATTTAACGATTAAACCAAAAGGCAGCATGCTTGGCTACTCAAATAAAATTATACCTAATATCTATACAAGCTGCAAAAATATAAATTAATATAAAAAATACTAATATGTCCAGTTATTGAAGTATATCTTTTTAATATAAAGTATATGTTGATAGTTAACTCAACCTTTAAGCTCAGCGCTGCTCCTGCAATGATCACGTTTAGGTTTATTTGAGGTAATCACTAATTAGGCATTACATGGTTTAAATGATTTATCATAAACCTTGTCTTTCAGAAGCATTTCAATCCAATCTTCCGTATACAATATTATTCTAACCAGTTTAGACAGTTCCCTCGTATTTCGAAGTTCGCTACTATTAAGAAATTCTCTGCTATGATGCACCCCTAAAAGTTTAAAACATCATGTACACCACATTCTATAATGCTGACACCCTATTATTAAGTGTTTGTCAATTTTAACAACACATTATTTTTAAAATATTACCTTAATAGAGCCTTTATTCAATCATTTAAGATGGATACAATCTAATTTATTTTAACATTTCCAATGGTTGTGTACGTTTTCTAATGTAAAATTACACACTGTTTAGTATTTGTAATTCACTCTCTCTTCTAGCACCCAGTCTAATTTTATAGTACTCTTAGTAACTGTTAAACGTTGTCATTTTTACAAATACTAAATTATTTTGTTAAATATTAAAATATAAATTCTCCCCATAAATAACTTCATAACATTAGTTCTCAGTTTATACAAGTCCGCCTATCACAGATACGAAATATCTACTACTTTTCATTTCTAGCTATTTGTACATGCTTTATTGAACTACCTACCGGTTTGGGAATGAACAGAACGTGAAATGGCTCATTGTTACTTAAAAAAAACTGTGTAATTTTAGTCTCATTCATTTCCGGTATTAGATTTATGTATTAATTTTAAAGCAAATAATAGTATATTATACATCAAGGTAGCGAAGCGCAGCATTATAACCTGAGCGCATATTAGATACTGAGCGCGCAGCGCGAAGTATCTAAAGCGCGAAGGTTATAAGACGATTCGCTACCGTGGTGTATATACTATTTTTTACACTACCAAACGGCTTAATACCTAAATTCCCAACAAATTTCGAAACTGTCAACCTGACAATACAGCTCTTTAAAACGTCAAAATTAAAATAGTCATATTTGGTAACTTAGCAATTTATTAGTTACCACGGTGAAAAATGTTTATTTTACTTTCTCTCCCTTGGTGGAGAAAATCAACTTCACGACCTAAAAATAGGCCAATAACGATGCGTTCTGAGACTAGTAGTGCAAAAAATCATGTTAATGATATTATATTATTATTGAGCTAGTAAGTCTCAATAAGTGTGGTTGCTCTTATCTTTTAATGTAATTATTCATTTAATATTAGTTGTCGAAGTACAGAAACATCGCAATATTTTGAAAATATTTTTTCCGTCAAACGTCACTAAAATATGACATTATACTGCTGGATTGACAATGCTAATAGTCAGTAAGATCTACTCAAGAAACTGGTACAGAATTCCAAAATATACTTACAAATTCCCTCCAAATTAAAGCGGGTTGGCAGACGAATTATATGTCTTTTCGGATCTTGTTCACAACGTTGTTTATAATAATATTTCCTGGATTCTTAAAATAAAACATTTATGTACAGTTACTAATCTTTCAAATGAAAACATGCTCCCATGCTATAGTCAATGCTATTCACCTAAACTCATTTAACTTTAACATATAATGTATCATTTTATTACATAATTTTTATTTCCTCGAGGATCAACTTTTTAACAATTAAACCATAAGCAATCCTGTTATTATTGTTTAATTGTTTAAAATGATCAATTGAACAGAATGGCCTTCGCGTACAATACCATAGCCCTACATCTTATAACATACAATCGGTGCTCCCTTTGTATGTTTGCGTGTATGTTTGTTCGCTATCTCCTCCGAAGATACTGGCCCGAATAAGTTGTATGATGGCTTAACATTTTGCTAATTTGTCGACTTAGATCGTAGGTCGGTTTTTATTTTCAAAAAAAGTGCGAAAAAGTTTTAAATCGCGTCTATGGGTTTGGGCTGTGCTGCGGCAGCTGTTGCCTCGGGTGATTCACTATCTTCATATGCTATTACAGCAGCTGATTATTCAACCAAGCATAATTGGTCTGGTGGTAGAATGCCCGCCTGCCATGCGGGCGGCCCGGGTTCGATTTCCGGCCGAAACATACTTTTTTTTAAAATTTATATTAATGAATCTCTCTTAATTTACCGAACCGAAGCGTAATTCGGGTGACTCACTAGTAACCAATATTGACCTTGAACGGAAAAAGTTACAGACAGATGCAAACAAATAAACAGCAAACTAATTTGTTGATGCTTTAAGATGATTTAGTAATTTCAAGGCACCACTGATTTGTCTAAAAATGGTATTTTATTTCTTTAAATTTTCGGTTTTCCGAAATGTAAAATGACAAATACTGGCATAAATGGATACAAAATTTTTTTCTCTACAAATAACTTCCATACAAATTTGCTCTAAAATAATTAGGGAAGCAAATATTTTCATATGAAGAAATTACCATTGAAATCCCTATGGTGCGTAAAGCATTTCTACACCCTGAATGTGTTATAACTGTTATACGTCACTATACGGGTACTAATATCTTCTTACTACAGTGACTAGATTTCTGACTGTGGACTAATTTGGGCCAACTTTCTGATTGGCTGTTGAGATATCCGCCATATTGAGTCGTTCGCCAGATTAAATATAGTTACGCTAAATTGATTCCAATTTCTCTATTGTTAAGAATATATTGCAATCGTTCTGTACGTCGGCATATACTGTTAAATGAATAATTACATTGAAAGATAGGAATAGCTCCTTATTTAGAACTTTAGCTCAATAACAATACAATTTCGTAAAAACAATATTATTTCGATTCTGATTGATAAATAGAGCTAACAATGTAAATCTTAGTTAGCATAGAGCTAAAATTACATATTTTCTTTTCATTGGAAAGTGACAGTGAATCGCTTTACGTTCTGTTCACTCTCATAACGGTAGGTAAGTTAGTAAATCAAAAAAGGCCTGCACAAATAACTAGATGACCTTTAATTAAAGAACTTATATAATATACAAGAAATGTAAAAAATAAAAGTGTTAAAATAGAATTTAGTTGTAAAAGGATGTAGCAGAAGTAACTAAGGACGCAGTTTTGAAATATGAACCTTTAGATGTACAGAGGGGATTGATAATGTGTGGATTTGTAGACGTCATCTTGTCTCACGCATTGGTATGTAATGAATTCCTGAGACTTCTTGTTACATACTTTTACAAAATTCCTGCTTTTTGTATATACTCTGAATGGCCTCATTTAGGCTAGATTTTATTTTTCTTTCTTCTAATCCCAGATTTTTTGTCTGGAGCTCTATCGAAGGATTTTTTCAGATTTATAAAGTCCAGGTATGTTCTTTTCATATTTACTTCACATCTATTATTTTGAGGAATAATGTTTTGATTTTTTCCATAAATTTAATCATTCCTGGTGTTACATGATCGTGTCCTTCTGCTTTGCCTAATCTTACTCCATGTATGGCTGCTTCTACTTCTGCCATTGATTTGCTTTTTTTCATTTCTTCCCTGTTGCGTCCTCCCTGTTGGGTGTCGTCTATCTTATTTGCCTCCCCTTCTAAGAGTTCTTGGAAGTACTCTTTCTATCTATTCATTATTTCTTCCTTCGACGTTATTTTACGGCCTTCTTTGTTTTTATCCGCTTTGTTATCGTATTTTTCTTTCTTTCTAAATTCCTTAATACTCGATAGAAAAGCTTCTGGTTTGCATTAAAGTTGTATTTTATTTTTTCTCTGAATGCTGTCCACGTCTCTCTTTTTGATTTCACGTTTTATACTATTTCTCTGCTTTTTGTAATCCTGGTAATCCTGTATATCCTTTGTATATAGGTATTTTTTCCATTTAGTCTTTTTCCTCCCATTATGTCGTTCGTTTTATGTTGTAATTGTTATCAATTTTCGTTTTTCCACATGCTATTTCAGCCACTATCAAAATACTTGATTTGAATCTATCCTACAGTTGCTGTGCAGTTTCGTTGTGCTCTACTTCGTCTCCGTGTCTTACCGCTTTCGTAATCAGAATTTTAAATTTTTGTTTCACTTCATTATCTTTTAGTTGGTACCACCGTATCCTCCAGATGACTATACATTTTTCATGTTTTGTTATCCTTCTTCTTGTTTGTCCTGTTTCATCGTCATAACTGTTAGGTGGTCATCACTGCCTATCTCGTATCTTCTTTTTAGTCTTGCGTCGATAACAATTTTCTTTTTGTTGTTTTGTACTAATATATAGTCTATGATTGACCGTTCTGATCTAGTTGGTTGATCCCTTGTATATTTATGCACATCTTTGTGCTGGATATCGGTATTTGCAATGTTTAAGTTGTTAATTCTACAATATTCGATTAATTTTCTATTTCTTCTCCATATTTTCCAATTATTTCTCTATGTCGTGTATGATTATTACCAATCTTCCCATTAAAATCTTATATCACATATATTGCAATGGTAATTTGTGACAATTAAAATAACGACGCATGCAAATCAACGTATGATACCACAGAAAGCTCATGCGTAGTCATTTTAATCATAAAAAACTCGGGGGAATACATGCAATGGTTTCAAGCCCTGAATCCCACCTCTGTGAGCACTGCAAAGTAATGAATAATTAATAAAAGCTCAGAATGGGAGATGGTATCTAATTGCAATAAGTAAAATAAATCAGACTTGAAGTAGTAATCACATTTGCAAAGCAATGCCAGTAATAGGTAAATTAATTTCATAACATAAGGAAAAAGGCAGAGCTCAAAACCGTAGAAAATGGATTCACACAATATTTAATTAATTTAAAATAATACAGGGGATGGTGAAATGTCAAAGCCAATACAATTAAGAATGAATCGATTATGAAAATAATTATTACATGCTTGTCGAGTGTATTTGCAAGTCATAAGTCATTAATAAAAAAATTCTCTTTGAGCGTATTATAGTATGGTAATAAAGCAGAATGCTAAGAGAAAAGTGCAACGAGCACAAATTATAACAGATCTAAGGCAATTAATAAAAAAACGGATCATCAATATTCAAGATTAGTTGGAATCCAGACAGTGAATTGACTTAAAGGTGCAAAATGAAATGGACATTTATTTGAACACCAAAGTTATTAAAAAAGGAAGTGCGCGAAATAAATAATTAATCAGTGCAACTGATATGCGAAAGGACTGTTAAAAGAGTGCAGTGCGAGAAATATCGAAAGACATTAATTGCAAAATTATAGGACAATTTAGCAAATAAGTTACTATTGTAAAAGTTTTTAGATTTAAGCATTTTAATTGTAAAAAGTACCTTAATTGAATAAGTTCGAATATCCGTTTTATGAATTTGATGTGCATTTGTTTATAACGAACTTTTAAAGAAATTAACAATTGAATAAATTATTGCTGACAGCTTGGTTTTTGCATTTCCAATTAATTTAAGATTTTCACTATTAAATATCAAAATACATTAAAAATAATAGCACCATTGTGACGAGTAAAATTCAGTGCATCCGGGGAAATGAAGGCATAATTTTCCCTGAGTTTGTGAAATTTTCATCATTGGCTTCCGAACGACCCTCGCACCAGAGATCC
Source organism: Agriotes lineatus (assembly GCA_940337035.1). Taxonomy (NCBI): domain Eukaryota; kingdom Metazoa; phylum Arthropoda; class Insecta; order Coleoptera; family Elateridae; genus Agriotes; species Agriotes lineatus. The sequence continues at coordinate 196,420 of CALNHX010000453.1, read as the reverse complement.
AGCTTCGTACCAGCAACTACAGGCATCGTAAGGGAATCCTAGGCACGAGACCACATCACCGGCAACCCCATCCAGCTCCTGCATGCAGGGCACTTCATTCCAGGCGCCCCCGCAGAAGATTTGGCCCAGTTCGGCCCTTCCGAGCATCGAGGCGCTGCCTGCGTCAAATTATAAGGTCAGTTTATGAAGCCAATTTAAATGCTACGGACGTGAAACTTACCGGACACATAAAGAAAGCTGCTCCAAAGTTGATTCCAGGCATTTCAAACCTTCAGTTAGCCTAGATCTGATAATTAGAAAATGTAAAAGTGAGGTTAGGATTCTGCAGCGTCGATTTGAGAAACAACGAAGTTGTGTTTTCGCTTAAAAACAAAAGACGAGCTACCGACGCTTCAATTAAGCGGGAGAATTTACAATTACCTGTTAGATCTGTTCACTGAGTTGTTGTAATTAATATTGAAAAACACTGAACGACCAGCACTTGGTAAATTTCATAACGTAAATTTGTGACAGATTAGCTCGAGTGAAGCATATTAGTTTGCATTTAACCTACGCTCCAGTGGCGTACGATTAAATTTCAAAAACTAACTATGAACCCATACCTTGAGTAAGAGCTCATGTCTGCCGTGAGTTTAGCCAACAAAATTTAAATTGCAGGTAGATTAAATCACAAGTAAGGGCTTACGATCATTTATTTAAGCTTGAGTTACTATACAGCTCGTTTTTAATTATCCCTGAGAGACTTAGTTAATTCATTAGTTCTTTGACGAACCCAAACTAAAAATATTTGCTTTGGTAGCTCTAGTTATTTATTTAAAATTAAATAATCATCATTTAGAGAGCAATAACCACTGCAATATATATATATCTAATTCTTCAGTTGCTTCTTGTAATGTATCGTAATTTTTTCTTTTTTTCCGTTTGTGCATCACATGTTGGTGCATATACGGCTAAGATATTCAAAGTCTTCTTTTCATACTTCTTGATAAGAGCTTTTAATATTCTGTCGTTTATACCTTCCTATTCCCAGATTCTATTCTGCCATTTTTTATTTATCTAGCAGGCTACACCAGCTTTCGCTCTTTCTATCTGATCCACTCTGCTATATGTAAGATATTATCTCTGAGCTCTTGTATCTCTTTCCCTTTCTTTTTTCTGATATTCCTACTACATCCATAATTGCTTTCTTTAATTCTTCTGCAATTTCCATTTTTTTACTTTGAAGTACCCTCACATTCCTAGTCCTATTCTCAACAGATTTATTTTTGTTGTTCGTAACATACTTCCTTTCTGTTTCACCTATAAAGGTTTCAATTCATCCAGATTTTTTGCAATCCAATCTTTATCGTTGCACCTGTTTTTAAGTCTTCCTTGGATGTGTTTTTTATCTGCTTTTGAATTTTTTGTTCTACTACGGTCATGTCGTTATCTATATAGATATATTTGATTTTATTTTATATCGATTCTTGAAAAACCTGTTTATTATGTGAGCGTCTGTAATCTCTACTTCAACCTTTACTTGTTCTTTTCGAAAACTTTTTGTTGCATGCATAATTCCATGTTTGTCTTTTGTGTCTACCTTAAGTCCCGTTCTTTTTTCTCTGTCTTGTGTTTCTAGCTTATTCTTCTAATTGATGTGTTCCGTTCTCCATTCTTTTTGCATTTCCTCAAATTTCTCTTTCAGTTTTCTCATGTCCGTATTGCTTTTCTCAAATTCTGTAGCTGTTTTCTGTTGTATTTTTTTCCATGATTTTTTCCATTGCCTCCTCCATGTTTATTTCCTCAGCTATCAATTCTTTTTTAGCTTGTGTGTCTCTTCTTTCTGGTGATCTACTTATGAATTTGTATTTTTAGTTTTGGGATTACTACATTTACCGCACTATATATAAACATATGCAACTATATATAACTATATGTTATTTACTGTATGGGCGCATTTGTATCTCTATTTAGTGCTTAATAGATGTTTACACCTCAGCACTAATCTTTGCAATAATAATAATAATAATTTACTTCGTTTGAATATTCCCGTCTTTGTTTCTGCCGCGGCTTTACCTTCTTTCCTTCCAATATTGTTATATCTTGAAATTAGCCTACGCCTTCATTTTTACTACTTATTAAAACCTGTATCACTTAATCGCTGTTTTACTTTTATTAAAACGATTACACTACGGTAATATCAAATTTCACTGCTGCCAGACCAAGCCTACTACGCCTGGCTATCACTGTCGTGCCTGTTCCCATCAATTAATTGTTAAAAAACTAAATTTAGTTAATCAGTCACGAAAAATATGTGCTATAAGAAACTATATAAATGCCTTAATACCAGAGATCAAATTAAAGAGAAATTTATGAACAGTGAAAATTTGATTCGTCTAATTACCTGGTCCTATAGATAAAACAGATTGATTATGAATACCAAAAACTCATTTCCTGAGTTTTGTACGTACTTTTTGTGTAGACCAACGCAAAGTGTCGTCAATTTCCATTTTCATAATTCAAAACCACAAAAAATTAAATAATAAAGGATGTAACACTTCCAAATAAAAAGCACTATTTTTCGTATGACAACGGCTCCATCATTTATACATATACAAAATATTTTCCAGCAAAATTAGAAATACAGCTAAATATAAAATAATTGTTATTCATATTGTTCACACTAATTAGTTAATTGATTTTTAACCATCTAAGTTGGGCTTTGTTGCAATTTGAATCGAGGATAATATTGCCTAAAATAATATTCCACATTTAATGGGTGTCTATCCTCAATAGCAATCTGCATTATTGAATTTAACAGGGATAGTGTACTGTGTGTAGTCTTTTAGTAGGCCGTGGGTTTTCGTATGCTGGCTGCAGAATTGACATCACTGTGTGTAATGTACCGTACGAATTCATATGTTTCTTCTATCGTTGATCTTCAGAGTCGTTATTCGACTCTACGAAGAAACGTTAAACTAAATTGCCAATGTACTGCATAGAATAGCTTAAAAGCTCATCAATTATTTTCAGAATTTGGTGGTTGGTGATTGTATGTTTAGCAATATATGGATCTGGAAGCTTAATTTACAAAGCGTACCATCAGTGGGTTACTTCGCCGGTAATAGTCACTTTCGCCACAACCGAAACTCCCATATGGAAGATTCCCTTTCCAGCCGTCACTATTTGCCCAGAAGTGAACGCAAATCCAGATATTTTTAATTACACGCACGTTTATATGAAATACTGGCAAGACGAAGACACCACAGAGGAAGAGTAAAGTGAGAGAGCCGCGGTGATTCGAGATACTAATCTAAAGTTTTTAGGGGCGAATATTTTAATCTCTTTTCCCTGGTTTGCAACGAGTTGCTGGACTATGTGGATCAAAACGCCACTAAGCATATCACCATAGAAGAGTTGGAACAATTTTTAGAGGTAATTATGTTAATATGAAAGCCAGCATTTTTTGTAGAACTTACATAAGCACAGCTTATCGAACGAGATCTGTCACTTATAGGTTAAAGTACAAGTTGTATTGAAGTGGAAGTTCTCGCTTGGCAAGTTACAACTGTTGCTAGAGACCAACTGTTTAGTTGTTTACTAGACTATCGATTTGCAGGCGTTTGCTGAAATGGAGGCAGAAAACTGCCTTTGGCAGGGAAAGGAACTCGATTGCAACAAATCCTTCTCTTATATACAGTGTGTCCAAGATAAGGAGGGCCAGTATAGGGATCTCGGTAATGGTAAGAGATACAAATTTGGTTAAATGGAAAGAAAGTTGCGCAATTCAAGGACTAAAAAAATGACGTTTAGAAATTCTTGATATGATTTTTCGTTTTTGAATTATCTCAAAAAAACCGAATTTTTGGATTTTCTTTTTTATTTTTTTCTGGCGTTAATATTAAAGTTAGAGCGAAACTGATTAAACTTCTTTATAGCAACTTTTAGTGGACTTAATGATTACGTTATCAATTTTTTTATCCGACGTTTCGTCTTCGGGAAACCATCATCAAATTCATTTTTTTAAATACGGTCCTGATTTTTTGATGCCAAATTTGTGAAGCCTTTTTTATTCTAAATTCAACAATGTGCCACATATTATGGTTTAATTACGTTTAGAGCTTTTTTCTGATCATTATCAGAAAATTTTTTAGATACGGACCTGCATTTCTCATAATTTTGTAAAAATAAGTTCATACAGTAAGGGAGGCCTTTTTACATGCCGTTAAAATATTAAAATGCACATCATAATGTCATAATTCTGATACATTAATTTAATAACCAACCAATAACTATTAACAATAAACAAATAAGAAATGAACAAAAGATAGACAGAAAGAATAACAAAACGAACATCGAAACCATTTAATAGGTATTAAATTTACAGAAGGTATTCAAAAAGGTTGCCATCATTCTCTATGCATAAATAACATCTAACTGTAGAATCTAAAACATTATTCAGCAATACTGGCGTTATATCTACTTTGAAAGGCTTCAAAAACCAATCTTCTAAGTTCTTTTTCTATTTCAAAACGTTAAATACCTATTACATTGTTTCAAGGCTCGTTTTCTCATTCTTTCTGCCTATCTTTTGTTCATTTATTTGTGGTTTATTGTTAATAGTTATTGGTTGCTTATTAAATTAATGTATCAGAATTATGACATTATGATGTGCATTTTAATATTTTAACGGCATGTAAAAAGGCCTAACTTACTGCATGAACTTATTTTTACAAAATTTATGAGAAATGCAGGTCCGTATCTAAAACAATTTCTGATGATGATGAAAAAAAGCTCGAAACGTAATTAAACCATAATATGTGGCACATTGTTGAATTTAGAATAAAAAGGGCTTCACAAATTTGGCATAAAAATACCAGGACCGTATTTAAAAAAATGAAGTTGATGATGGTTTCTCGAAGACGAAACGTCGGATAAAAAAATTGATAACGTAATCATTAAGTCCACTAAAAGTTACTATAAAGAAGTTTAATCAGTTTCGCTCTAACTTTAATATTAACGCCAGAAAAAAATAAAAAAGAAAATCCAAAAATTTGGTTTTTTTCAGATAATTCAAAAACGAAAAATCATATCAAGGATTTCTAGACGGCATTTTGTTAGTCCTTTAATTGCGCAACTTTCTTCCCATTTAACCAAATTTGTATCTCTTACCATTACCGAGATCCCCATACTGGCCCTCCTTATCTTGGACACACTGTATTAACCAGTGAAGGATTTTGCCGTACATTCAATATGTTGGATCTCAGCGAAGTTTATTTTGATCCTAGGTAAGTAAGGGTAAGTTGTAGACTTTGTGGGGTTCTTTTATATTGTTTACAGTAGTTGCAGACCAGTGATAAAATCTATAATTTTCATTTTATTAGAATCCACAAAATGTGCATAATTTATATTCATTTTTATCAAACAGGAATAAAATTAAACCATTTTCCAAGATAAGTAAAAGTTACACCAAAATTACTTGATTTAAAAAACATAGTTTCCGTATTTCGAACTATCAAAGAATATATGCGTCAGACTCATCCTTAGGGAATAAGTACTAAACTGCCCAACTTTGACTATTTAGTTAATAATATACCTGGTTAAAACCATAGAGTTCTTATAATATTCACTATAACGAAAAAGAATAAATATCGTTTGACATTTTGTATTGATCTACTGTAGAAGCCAGATAATAGAAAACAGCTTTCCACGCCAGCATACAATTAGAATCGCTGCATAAAAATTAGAAATCATACATTGCAGCAGATGCCAGGGCTACAGAATCACAAAAACAGTGCGTCAAATGCTTTAAAAGCCACCCCGTTAGCGAAAGCCATCAGAAACAGAAAACTACCATCAATTTTTTGTTATATGGTAATTGGTCGTTTGGGGAGCACCGCCATTGGCGGGAAAATTGTAATGAGTAACTTTTGCCTTCTCTTATTGCCAGCTAGCTCAATAGCAATGCAATCTCTCTAATGTTATTTACCTCTGCTTGTGGTTAGGGAAAGTCCCTTCTTGTAGTTGATCTGGAATCGTATTAAGTTGAAATGCTTAGCTCCATAAACTTATGCAAATTATGCATATTTGGACCAAATATCTACATTTCCTGTAACAGAAAACGCTAACTAATGACCGAAATAAGAAACCACACAGCGAATAGTTGTTTCTACTTATAGCAAATCAATCTAAGTGCAAAAAACTGTGTCCACTAGGCATTCGCTCTAACAATCATTAACTCATACCCTGACAGCTATTTCTAACTACTTCCTTGTAATGACAACCCACTGCGCATATGCTCAAACGCAGTGTGCACTGAACACAATATGCCCATTGCTTCGTTAGCATTCGCAAATAAACCAATGCGATATTAACTAACCCACCTGCAGTGATGACTAATAAAGCACAATTTTTTGACCACCTGGATCGGGCACTTATAGTTCCTCACAGCGAAGTTTCCACTATTGCTGCACTCGAAGATGTGTACGCTTCTTTTCCCCCTTTTCTCCTTCTAATCCCAAATCGCCAAACTGCAACATCTGGAAGACTTCGGGATTTTCCAAGAAGTTAACAGCAGCTGTGGCAACGCTACTCTGCTTTGATAGTTCTCCAAGAAATGTAATACCTTTTTCTTTAAGCTGGCAATGGAATGCAACTTACTGGTGCATATATAACTTATTAATATAGCAGTCTGCTCATCGTCTCTTGAAATAAATGAGACAAGTGTTACTCTGGCAGAACATAGTTTTATCTGTAATGATGAATATTATCAATCTACCTCGTTCATCTAGAAAGTTTTCAAATAATTTCTTGTTTAAATTGTATCCTAGTGGACAGCAGACGTCAGATATTGTAATGTTCAGTCACTACAATAGCTACTTTGATAACTTTTAGTCGTGAAGTAGGTTGTAAAGATGATTATTATATCTACGTGTTGCGCCATAAAACTATGTTTAGAATATACGTAAGGCATTTGGGGGTCAGCAATGGAAAATCTCCAATCGGCTCACAACTAGCTCAGCTTAAAGTTCACCTTACTGAAAGTCTGTTTAAATTCGTTACCTTTAATTATCTTTAATTTAAACACCACTGTAGACAAACACGCCAAATGTAAGAGATCCATAGCACTACAGTTGCTGACTGAAAGCTCTCGGTGTGGGAATACTTGCACTCTGCTTGAAGTTGGTTTCTTTACGAAGCTTACAATTCTCTAATTTAAACTCTTTTTTTTAAACACTCAAGTTATTTTTAAGAGAAGTCACACGACTAATCAAACTCAAAAATAGAAATTGACAAAATTACAATAATTTTATGAGCAATTAAATGGAAATATTTAAGAACAGAATCAATAATCAACTGTTCAACAGTTTTTCTATCATATTAAAATAAAAATAATATGTGGGCCACTATAAAATTCCATAACTAGGTTCGGGTACTAGAACTAACCTCGGCTGCACGTTATATATAAGTTCACTCATACATGAGTATAAACGTACATAAAATAGGCACACAATTTTATATGTAACAGTAAGAGTAAAATATATGCAAAAACAACGATCCTACGAATCTTTGGTCTTGAATTGAATCTACATCAACTTTGAAGTGCTTACTTAGTTGTAAGGACGGTGCTGCCGAAAAACCGTCTCGTGGGCAACGGACAATCGTTTGAAACTTTGGATTTGTTGCTCACATTTAACACTTAAAAGCAGGGACCCTGTGGACTTATAACCCCGCCAAAGAATAAACTTTGTGCGTCAACTTTTATCTCCCAATTTCCACATCTCTGCTGTTCAGGCGACCATGTTCAGGAGTCAATCGTGCTCCACGTCAAATCCTAGCTTTTTCATTGTCAACTTGACCTGGCTGTGGGACAACTCGACCCCCAAGGTCTGGAAAAAGTCCTCCCATCGCAACAGCTGCATCTTCAGCTTTCTGAACTTTGCTGCTTCCAACTGCAGACTGGCTTTGCCTAGCAGCCACACATTTCATATCTTTATAATTAGAACTAAATATAATATTATTTCTAGAAGTGACAAGCTCACGGCCACCAGTTTTAAGCTTCTCGTCATAGGAGGATAGTGTACATTATTAATGTAGAAGTGGGATTGTAATCAGCCTAATAATTTTGTACAGCTGTGTGCATGTGAACTTGCCATCTGTTAGACTAGAGTTTATAAGTCGGTGAAACTCACAAAATGAATACTGTATACTTTATACGTCCCTCCCGAACTATGCTTAGACAGAAATGCATACGCTTTCAGAATAGACCCACGCCTGTGTCCCACTATAGCTAGCTACGTGCACTTTTATTTTCACTACTTATCGTAAATTATTTTTAGAGTGTAACAAATATTACTTACATCAACGGTGGTGATGAAAACTTATTTCTATGTTTAGGTATGTTGGTTATGCGTATGATTCGACGCACATCGGCAAACACGGTTCTTGTCAGATAACTGTGAATCTTGGATTTCCTTTTTGCTCAGGCTTACTTTGCGGTCTAGTGGTCTGGAAATTGATCGTGAAGGCAGAAATTAGTCAACGTAGAGCGGGCCTACTTTCGTCGAAGTTGTGTTACGAGAATTGACATCTAGCGGTGATTCGTGTTTACGGCGTGGCTTTCCCTACTAAATCCGAGCTCAATAACTTAACATAACTTAAATTTCAGCGACTATCTTGAAAATCGCACCCTGGAAACCACTAAGGTCCAAAAATGGTCACTGGAGGGCGGATACCCTCCCTCTGCCGGTTTGGACGCTTTCCCAAGAAGAACGCTGCTAGCCGGCGTAAGAGCTGGTCTTCAACTCGACCTGTTCGTCGACAACGATGAGTTAGATTATGTGTGCGGAGAATTGCAAGGGTTTAAGGTAATTTACCTAATATGATAGACGGCGTGTCCCAGCTATGATTTAGGTAGTCTTACATCATCCCGCGGAGGAGCCCAACATGGACAACTACTTTCGAGTTCCTTTGGACCAAGTCGTGGTTGCCGGCATCAAGCCGAGGATGACAACGACATCGGACGAACTCAAAGCTTACCGACCGGAAGACAGGCACTGCTACTTTCCTGGGGAAAAACTACTAAACACATTTAGGATTTATACCCAATACAATTGCATGACTGAGTGCATGACGAACTATACGTTGGAGGTTTGTGGATGCCTCATGTTCTATATGATGTGTAAGAAGCTGTGTGTCTTTATTTGAACAAAACACTAAGCGGTTAGTTTCTTCTGCAGCTGGCAACGATTCCGACACCATACCGATATGTGGGGCAGGAAGCAGGCCGTGCGTGGAGGAAGCTAAATGTATGTTTTGTAAATCCTTTCAGACTCTATTTGCAGCATAAAGTTTTTTCAGTAAATTTCCTACAGCAAGATGCCATTTCTCATATCAAACCAGGCGAAGGGAAGGTACGTGCGCCATGCAACTGCATGCCTGCGTGCACATCCCTGGAATTTGATGCGGAAACCTCTCAGACTGACTGGAACTGGCGCAGAACCTTCTACATCAGAGACCACGAGCCTGGTTTTAATTCCACTTATGATGAGTACGTCTCGCTTATTTAGCAAACAATATGTCATTTCAGTTTTTAGGGACCACTTTTCGAGGCTTACCGTCTACTACCAAGACATGCAGTTTATGACCTCCGAAAGACACGAACTATATGGAACCGTAGACTTTCTAGCCAACTGTGGGGGTTTGCTGGGCTTGTTCTGCGGGTTCTCGTTCACGTCCTTGATGGAAATCCTTTACTATTTGAGTCTGAGGTTATGGTGCAATTTGAGAAAATTTGGGCGCAGGGTTTGGTCCGGTGCACCTGAGTTGTTGGGTGAAGATGAAGAAAGCAGTCGCAAAAAGGAAGTTGCATAAAATCGTAGTTTGTTGTTTAGAGAGTGGAAATACGCTTCCACTAGTACTTATATGAAACTCAAATATACCTGTGATCTTTAGTACTCAACCTGTTGTTAGAGCTAAACTGGATTTTAGTAGTACATCTTTTAGCTTATATTTTACAAAGTTATTTTCTAACGAGCTAATTATTAGTATAAGGTGTCGTCTTTCTTTTATAGTCGATGTGGTTTCGCAGTAAATAAATACAAATTTTATTCAGAAAGTTGTGTATTATTTTGATATGAAAGCATGTAAATCTATAAAAGAAGGGATAGAAAATATTGCGGGAAAAGGAATCCATATTTAAATGTTAAATTACATTGTTAGTACAATTGATTTTCGATTGTGTTTCCAAAACTGTTACTCCATTTCACCTAGACAGAAATAAACTTTTAGAGCCATTTTTGTTAAAAAGTACTTGCCAATTACTTTTTGAAAGTAATTAATTGCTACATTCAATTACTCAATTACTTTTGAGTAATTAAATTACTATAAAGTATTTAAATTAGTTTACAAATATTTGAATTACTTGTGGTAATTGAAATTACTCGCGGTAATTGAATTACTTTGTGGTAATTCAAGTACTGAATTACTGACCTCGATTAGGTGCTAAATCTCCACAACGTAAAAAATAAGATAAGGCCTTATTAAGTTACATATTAAGAAAATCGGTTTAGGGTGTGTCCGACAATAAAGCATAATTTATGATTTCCTCTAAAGAGTCGGATAACAGCTAGTGTTGTGCAAAATTCGCATTTTTAACGACGTGTGCATAAGCAAAAAGAACAGCATTTGCTGCATTGGCAATTTTTATTTCTGGATGTGATGGGCGATTGTAATAGTGTACGTGTAGCTAATATTTATTGTGTAAGACGCTAAAAATATATTCGCGGTAAGTAGATTACAGATTACAATAACTACAGTAAAAATATAATTTCAATTTTTTCATAATTGATAAATAGCTTCATTAGGCGATACTGGTTTATAATAATAATTTATTTATTTCAATTTGCTTGCTTAAACGGTGTACTAGCATAGAGATATACTTAACTGACGTGCAAGTGAAAAAGGCGGTAAGTACAGAAAATTAGCATGTTAGCTTCGATTATTATTAAAAATCTAGAATTGTGTCTTATCAAAATCGTAATTTTCTTATAATACCGCTCGTCTCATCCAGCATTACTTCTTTACGTTATATAGGGTGCTGCTTTGACGAACGAAAGTTACAAAACCCCCATGCTAATTACGAGACATTCAAATATTGGCTCTCTAATCGTTTTACACAGTATTCCACATAGGTTTTTTATAGAACAGTGCATAGTGACCAATTTGCGAAATATTAGATATTTTATTGACCTAAACTTAAAATTAATAGGTAATATTGAATATTTTGATAAAATTAATAAGTAATATTAAAGATGTTAATAAGATTTTTAATTTGGAAGTAAAAACATAAAAGTAACTTGAGCAATTTATTGTCGAAGGTTGACAGTAATTTTATGAAATACGTATTTTTATCCGTTTATTATATAAGGGTCTCTTGGATCTAAAAATGACTTCATTGTTACGTACCTGAGCAAATGTATTTTATTCTTGTATCTGATGTACGAATCCTTATTTCAGTCAGCTGTTTTTAACTAGGTTTATCAGTCACCTGTAAAATTTTAACAGTCCCTGATCAACACCAATTTGATATTTTGAGGAGAGTGTATCATTCTCACTCTCAGATGTAGTTTAATTCCCCAGCTTTAGCAAGAACAGTAATCAATTGTAATCATGCACGGGAGGAAATGACATTGTATTCCAGCTTTATATATTATGACACTTTTACAATTGATAATGGGACTATCTCTTATATTCAGCTGCATTAAAAACTAATTAAATATGAAAAGGAGGAGGCTAGTTGATCTCATTGCCTCCCATCTCTAATGGCAACGGGAGTCCATGTATTATATTCCCTCCCGCTACCATTGAAAACCGACGAGGGAACCAAACGTATAGTTTTGGAAATCCTTAACAGGCGACAGAAAATGTCATTTTCGGATAAATGGGTAAAAAAAGAATTTTCGAACTGAGCCAACAAAAAATGCTCAAGTTGCGCCAATTGAATCATCATGTAGTGTTCTTTACAAAATCTAAACAGAATTTTGCTGTCAAACAATTAAGAAAGCTAATGCTTCACCCTGTATACTTCATTCAGCCTCATATTAGGCGTAAATAATAGTAGATTGATCTACAAGTTAAGAAAAGTAAGAGATTTAATTAATGAGCGAACGCAGCAAAGCGAGAGAATTAGTTTTATACGAACAAGAAAGAATCACCTTTCTAATATATTCAACGTGCTATTTTTTCTAATCCCATTACAAAATCTAGCCAAAATGAAATTCAACATTTCTTCATGTTCGAAAAAAATATTTTTCCACGGCCGGGAGTAGAAATCAGTTTCTAGGTTGTAACAGAAATAACACATTATCTGTCTAGGGAGATAATATAAACATTTTTTTAAATAACCAACAAAAATGTAACAATATAGGTTAGAAAGAAGGAACAATAACATGTTTGTTTAGCTCATCTTATAAAAATCTAACTTTCATTTTAATTTTTACTTCCTTCAGCTAAACGATGAAGGAAGTATTGATTTCATGAAAAAATCACCTTCCAAGATTTCTTCAAATCTTTACGTTTCAGGGTCATTAGATGATGAAAATAAAGTTTTCTCAATTCCGCCTGTCTGTCTGTGGGCGGTATAACTCAAAAAGTATTTGTTGCAGGAAGTCGATATTTTGTATGCATATTATATGTCTACCTACATGAAACCATAAAAATATCGGAGAAATATATACAGGGTGTGGAACTTAAAAAATAAAATTTTGTTTAATTTTGCTTTTCCTAATAAATGCATACAAGTAATAATTTGCACATTGCTCAGGCTCTATCACATGTGACCTAACAGATACAAGGTAAACATCACACATTAGACAGAATAGTATGGTGCTTTATAACATAGCAGATAGTCGTCCACTTCGAGCACGCCTCTGGCTTAGTTAATCTAGCGGCGGAGAGCGGAGTGGGAATTCCAGCGGACTACATTTTTACTTTCCTCGTCTAAAAGGCGAAGGAACTTTTTATTTTCAAAAAATAAAAGTAACAATTTACACATAGCTCAGGCTTTATCAATGGTGAAAATGAGACCTAGTAGATACAGGGTAAACACCACAAATGGGACAGAATAGTGTAGTGCTTTCTAACGCATCAGAAATTCTTTCAATTTAAACGAGCCTGTGGCTCAGTCTATTCTAGCGGCGGACAAGAAAATGGCTTAAAATATTCTCCTCAGAGCTCGAAGTTCGAATCCCAGCAAACTATATTTTGTTATTTGGAAATTGATCAAATTTGCCGAGTGACGTTCCGTATAAACCCATTTACAAATTTTTAATATTACAAATGGATACACAAAAAATGTTAGTGCAACAATACCCCTATAATTAATACGATATTATCGGAATAACATTTTAAAAACTTTAAATAAGTGAAATTCTGACATGAATTGTTAAATATAGATTACCTCTATAGTATTTTTTAATTAATTTGATGAAGGATCTAAAGCAGCACTAATAGCTTCCGTAACGATACCATCTATAAAAGTTAGGTGGCGTAGTACTTTTGTAGCGCGTTCAGAAAGCAGCAATAATAGTTTAAAAAACATACAAACATTATTAATATTATGGCAGCCTCAATTTTGCTTGCAAATTCCAACGATGAATATATGAATCAAGATAAAAATAAAGATTCAGACGATCCAAATGCAGCAGAAGACGTAAAACTTTGTCGGTTTTGACAAACGCTCTACATCAACTATAAACAAAGAAATAGACCATAAAAACAAAATAGAACTCGAATTAGGCCTACTTCATTATTTGGAAGACAAGAGAACAGAGTTCCAAATAAATGTCCCACAATGAAACTTCTCTTTTTAAGATGCAACACAGATTTGCCTTCCTTAGCACCAGTTGAAAGACCTTTTTCGTTTGCCAGATTTATAGATAGGCCCAGAAGGAATGCAACCTCCCAATTATTTGAAAAACTGGTGGTGATGAAGACAAACAGAGTGTACTATTATTGGTACTTGACGTTATTTATTCACTGATATGATACATCAAAGCAAACTAAAAACTTTTAGTTTTGCAAGAATGTTCTACTGAATACAACTAAATGACAACAATTTCTATTGAAAGTAATTGAAAAAGTAATTTATATTGTACAATTACAATCACCAAGTAATTGATATTTGAATAACTATTTTATGTGGGTAATTGAAATATCTGCTAATTCAATTACTGCATTGGGCAGTAATTGGTAATTAGTAATTAATTACTTTTTAGAAGTAATTTGCCCAGCTCTGGCAATAGAGGATCACACATTTTGAGTTTAATGAACTAACGAGTTTAACTGACCTTTAAATTAGTGGTCGACATTAAAATATAGGTTTTAAAACTTCGTTGTTTACTTTTTTGTGGAAATACCTGAATTTGAATTTTTTCGTTTAAGGTCATTTAAAATCCTAATAAAATTACTTATGAACGAATGTAAACAGATGTTAAAAATCTATAAATAAAAAACAAAGAAAATTAAATTCAAATAAGGCGAGCTATAAAATATGTCAAATGTTAAAATTGAATGGAGATACTCGTATATGGATTTGGTGAGCTCTTTGAATAATTTAAATAAGGCTTACTAAAACGACCTTTTCACGTGTCTACCATGAACGAAGTGCTAAATTTAAGTATTTTGCGAAACAAGTTTTTCGGTTTAGCATAATATCAGTAATCACTGCTCATTAATTGCTTTCACGCTGTTTTAAAATAACCTTTTCCATCGCAATATCAAAATGAATTCTAGATTTCTTTAACATATCAATTCCTGTGTGACACCTTATTCATGAATCTTTCTTTCTCCGTACTGCCAGTGAAATTCATTTTTTTAATACTCACTTTTAGTAGTACTATTTTTTTTAAATTATCGTTTATGAAAAATCTGTGTTAAATGAATAGATGGATGGATGCGTGCACAAGAGTTACAGCATAAACGGCTTGCGTAAAAATTTCAAGATAAATAGAGTGGTGAATGACCTCAACCAGCACAATTAGTCGCTGAAACGTACCGGCGACCTTCGTAGAAACTTTAAAGTGTTTTGTCACCACTTACAGGTACGTAATGAAAACGTTCTCATTACTTGCACGCTACCAAAATGAGAAATAATTTATGGTAACCGCAGCATTTAGGCAGCGTTCCTGGAACTTGTCCGGCTACGGTCCAATGAGGTTGCGGTTACGTGGTGGTGACGGTGACGATTCATAGCCGCGACCTTAACGAAACTACTACTCTTTTAGGTTCATGTTTTTTAATAATGACGTCCTATGTTTTGGCCATAAAAATGGCGTGTTTCAGGGCAAATATCTTTGAAGTCGTTTTAGGTAATAAATATAACTTTCAAAGTAACGGCTACTTGACGATAGTGTGTTGAGAACTGAAAAGGTGTTATGTTAAAGTTATATTATTTCAAATGTGAATGAATAATGTGTAAAACTTGTTGCGTTTATGAGCGGTGACGTCGCGCGGCGCTTAGTTCGTATGCGACACCGAGAAGAACTGAAAAGGTAGCAAATAATTTTTTGTTTTTTGGTACGACCTCGTCAGTCACTGTTGGTAGTTCGATTTGGTACTTTCGTTGGCAACAATTAAATTTTTATTAATTTTTAAATCCGACTGATCTACCAGGATATTAAGGATATTATAAATTACCTTGGTCGAACTTTTTCTAAATTAGAATAAAATATTGACTATCAACATCACTAATTTTTCAACATTAGCTAATACTATATCAGCTATTTTTCTTACTATTTCTAAGTAAAATATTTCATTCTTAAGTTTTAAAACAAAAATAGCCAAAACAGTTATTAAATTACAAAATAGCAGCATAGACCTAAACATAACAAATAATATTTTTGTAGTAGATCTATGATTTAGTAGCTTTATTACACAACTCGTATTAAAAACTTGTTAGGACAGGCTTTTGTACGTCTTGACATTGCGAAAACCGGCGAGTTCCGCTGTAATTCCATAGCAAGCTGCCTTCCAAATCAATTCCCCGTGCATATTTTGACCTCAGCCAACCCCTGTTAACTTCTTTTTATACGAGCCAAAAATCTTCGAGACCGCTTGGCTAGTAACAGCAGGCAACCACATGTTCCTGCAACTACGTCTTTGACGTGAAAGCTTTCTTTGACCATGGCGTGCTTTCATGCAATAGAGATACCTTTTAATTGAACTGTACAGAGCGTCTCGCTCTTGCCTCCCCCCCCCCCATTACTATCAGCGTGGCTCGACTTGCTTCACGATTCGAGAAAAAATAAACGCTTAGCGTGAAAGAGTAAATATCAAGTGTGTGACGCCCCCGTTTAACCCTTCTAAGCTGTGATCGAGTGGCCGTTCAGGGCGACCTAAAATACACCACCCGGCTGCCCATATCGTCCCGATGCACGTGTAATGCATAATCGTTCTTTTACGGTGCGGTTTGTTTATTACATTTCGAGACGAGGTTGATGGCCGTTTTATGGCCCCTTATCTACCTTCCTTACTTGAGGGCAAATATCCTGTGTTGCCCTGACGTCTCCAAAAGAATCATCCCCCAGCCTTCTTCAACCCCGCGGTTGAACAGGCAGTTTCAGCTACCACTCGTAGTCGACACTGCCCATTCTAGTTTCGCTTGCAGCGTTCCTTGCGAAGCGAGATCCAGCGGCCTGACGTCAGTGGAGCTCTGCTAACACACTTACCAAGTACTGTAACCTAATCTTTAGTTTGTGAAGCCATACCGTATTCAATGCTACGCGCTTTGACTGAGTGCGAAGTGGCGTATTTACCACAAGAGATCTAGCTAGTCAAGGCTCTCACAGCCCGTAATTAGGATACTGCATTTATAAATTTGACCGGTGTGGCGCGTATTTAGCGCCCATACCTCGGTACATTGGTTGCCCAATATGGTGTGGTCACGACCCTCCATAGTGTCACCTTTGTTTGTTTGTTCAAGCTAGAATTAAATGACCTACTAACCCCTTTAATATTACACTATTTGAATTGTATTTGTTGTGCTTGCTCTTAATAGACGCATTTTAAAGCTTAAATGCTTGATTTATAATGGCTGCATGTATTATCGATCAATTTCTTGTGTCATGTCTTCCTTGTGACGATTTATATCAGGTGATTCGATGAGAGCGAAATGTAACACCCGTTCCGTAACAGCAGGGTTGTCAAAAGACTCCGTTTCTACCTTATTACCAAAGCTCGTGGCGCCCTTATATTCCCTTATGTTATCTTTATATTTCTCTGATGATCACACGCGGTGTAAGGATCTCTCGCCCTAATTAACAATGTACGAATTACCCCCTCCCCCCCCCCAACTCCGCGAGTACTAGCCAGACCACTATCGGCTGCAAGACCGTTTTGACGTAATTATGGTGAGCTCGGTTGTAGTAGCAATTAACATGTCTTAACGAGCGTTTTGTCCTGTAACAAACTGTTACACAGATTTCAAGTAGATATGGTAGAAAGGCTGTTGCTTTTCAATAAAATCATGAATGTGTAATATCATAAATTCCATTTCTGGATTTTACTACGCCTTCTTCATTAGATAACCTTTCTCTATGACAAGTTTGAAGCCACGTTTTCTCAAATGAATTCTTGTCATCACAAATTGTTAGAGAATTTTGACATATATGTAAATTTTTTGTAGTGCCTTTCGTTTCCAATATAAATCCTTGTTTTCTTGTTGTTGAAAAACAAATGCAACAGGGTTGCTGATAAACAACTATAACGAGTCAGTATAGGAATTTTCTTGGTGAACTACTAAGGCGATAATTTCCCCCTTTTGGTTTATTTGCCGCGTGTTGACAATGCATTCGTGATTGCATTTAAATATTACACTTACAACTTTTAAGCCCTGACACTAGCTAAGGGGTTAATTTAGTTGTGTGCTGGCAACGACGTTTATCTTGAACGTTAAGTTGTGTAAATGTTACTAAATTAATTACTTAACCGTGGATCCTGTTGATTTCTCAACTGACGGATAGAATAGATCAAATACTTATTAACTGTACTCGGTTTAACAACATATATAAATAGCAGTTTGGAATAAGGTACCAATTAATTCAAAAGCAGACATACCTTCATAATCGTGATTTTTTTATTACTAACTCGCTCTATTTTTTAGTTTGCCAGTGTGCTACTTAACCTTTAGCTATAATATTTTACAGGCGTATCTACGCACCTGATTTATTTATTTATTGAGATATATGCTTAACATTCTAAATATAGCATTTTTTGTTACATTTATCGGTTATTATACGTAACAAATGGTTGAAGCATTGCAGATTGAAACTGCACTCCACTTGTTCATTCAGTTAAGACTTGCTTAATTTTATTTGTTACAGCTTAACTATTAAATTATTTCCAACTGGCGGTGTTACTAAAGCTAATGGTGACGTTGCGTTGTGATTTTACGTACATCATGCATGCATTACAGGGCAAAATTAGAGCTTCTGTAATATAGAAATTACACGAGAACACTTAAGGTTGTAAAACCTTTCATCTCTGCCTGTTATCGTAAAATTGCCCACTTGCCCGTGTTATAGGCGCAACTGTGCGAACGAATGCCCCATTTAACTGCAGCTGGCAACTTTAAATTATCTAAATCGACTTTTATGCATGAAAACGCTAAATAACAAAATCGCTTCGCAACTGCTATATTTATGAAGACCAAAGCAACAATATTAATGCGGAACGGTGTCTGTCAAGGCACAGCTACGAAGTCAATAGTTATACGAAATTTTGTGGAAGGTACGAACAATCGCCAAGATTTTTTTACGAGCACTAGCATTCACGGTTTACAATATTTGACAGACGGCAAGAGAACAATTTTGGAAAAGTGACTACTAATCTAGCAAAACAATCAATTTATTCTATATTTTATTTTCGACAATTTGAACACCAGTGTGACGTTTACGGACTAGTTATGATTCCCATCTAGCCATCTAAGGCTGTTAATGTAACTTTTTTGTATTCAATTATCAAATACATTACTAGTCAAATGTCAGACTGATATTTTTTTAAAAAATTTTTTGGCACAATTTGCTATTATGATTAACGCTGACACTCTAAAGCAATTTCGAAAGAACCGATCCTTTCCCGTCTGGCGGCATCATCATCAAAACGCTTGACAATGTTAAATTTTAAAAACTCGATTGTCATCTTATTCGCTTGATCTAGCCCCAATCGATTTATTATCAGTTATCATGGTACGTTTCCAGGACTTCCGGGACGATAATGATCATAGCTTCATGCTACTTCTGCATCTAGTTGATTGGGTCATTTTACAAATGGTAGGGAAAACTCCCCCATCATTGTGATGCTGGCCAACAACCAATTTTACGTATCTGAAATCCCCGTCCCTGATCAGACTTCTGTGCTTTATTAATAACCATAAGAAAGATAAGGATATAAAAACAAACAAATTAATGCAACCTAAAGTTGTGCAGTAGCATAAATTGGGTGGAAGCTAAGAAGCCACGTTATTATGCAACAAAATATTGTAAACATATTGCTAAAAACAAACAATCTGAATAACAACCTTCAATTATAATTAATTAACAACGCCAAAGTAGCAGATTAATTCAATAATAAGGTATTCTTTTAATTCCTATTGTAGCTATTCAGCTAGTAATTGGTGTTCAATAAATGTATTTATATATAAACAAACAACAATTAAATACTGCAGAATTACATTAACTTACGTTCTTCTTCTTGGTGTACGATATCCATCAGCCTTAGTGGTCACTGCACTCTTTTCTCCCTAGCTTTTTTGATATAAAAATGAATGCTAAGTTCAGAGCGCCCACTTCGGCCAATGTCATTATGTAATGAAAGACTTCTGGGATTGGACCGTGTCGTTGAAGTAGGAGACCTCAAAGTTTTGCCCACTATTATAAGAAACTTTCTGAGGCAAAGAAGCGCAAGATTACGGTAAGTCAGCGTGTAAACCACGCTAGAAGTGTATCTTTTCCGAAGAGTATTATTTGGTAATCGAATAGAATGAAGCTAATGGTGAGTATTAGGAGCATGGAAGTAACATGTAAAATTTCGACACAAAAATTCCTGAAACAATATGAGACTAAAAGGAAATTTTGTTTAAATTAAAATAATAGAAGATATATACAGAGAACAGTAAAGATCATAGTTTACTGATCATGATCTAGTACATATAATGTAACGTTAACCTGACGCAAATTAATTGCAAACCACAATTAATACGTTTACAATTTGTATGCAGCTAATCTCCAATCACATTCGGTGCTTTTTGGCTCTCGGGCCATGATAAAATTCCAAAGAAGGTAAAACGCTCGATTTTTCACGTTAACCTGCAATAAGGCGGTTTAAGCTTTGAATACCTGCCAAGGAAAACCAGAGCTTTGCCATTTGAATTGGCGTACGATTCCAAACTTTCCTACTGCAATTCAAGCGTATTGCTTATGATTTCCTCCTGCAACTCCCCCATACTCACTAAGCCGGTACACGGTTGGTGAGGTATTGCATAGCTTTACCAGGTCCACGAAACCGGCATTCGGTTGTGAATCTTGCCTACAGTAATCATTCGCTTGCATGGCAGACCCATAAATAACATGATAAACCTCCATTAGGGTCATACTAACTTCCAAAATCACTCTCTCTCTCTTCAATTCAATCCGCAGATTGGTTTGCAGCGCTCCATCTGCCTCTATCGCTGGTTAATTTCTTCATTTCGTAATAATTATTGCTGCCAGCGTATTTCACTGCTTGTTTTATGTAGTCACTAGCGGATCCAAATTTGGCAAAATCGGACAAGTGTCTTCAATACTAACGGCTCATATTACAGATTTAATCAATTCAATAACTTAGTTCGAGAGGCCACCGCTCCGCCCACAGAGACGCCACCTGCTTCATTGGCCGTCTAACCTGACAGACGTTTGTGTGGCCCCTGTTTCCCCGAAGAGTTTATTTATTATTCTATGTACATCATTATTTGTAGAGTTGCTTCTTGTTTTAAGAAGTTTCTATGTATTTCAATAGAGCACAGACGTATGTTGCTTATGCAGTTCTATTTTCTAAGTTTACTTGAATAATTAAGCGGACCCTCGCCCTTCTGAAGATATCGTTAAGGAACGAATAATTGAAAATAGTAATTTGGCTCCATTTAACCTGACCAGAGAAAAGTTTATAAAGCCAAAAATATTACGAAAATGGCTAAGCAGTAGTTGTCTGGTACAAATAAGATAAGCTCATAATAAGAAACTCAGAGTAGTTGGGAGCTAATAGAAGGAAGAAGGTTTACTTAGTTGTTGTAAGCAAACATATTTAGGGCGCCACATTAATAATACACAGTAGGTAATATATTTCAGAGCGTCATCTGACATATATACTATATACTACGATAAAATCTTGCTGCGGAGAAAAAATCGTAAAAAAGAACACAGAAAGAAATACTACCAAATACTGGAACTCAAAAGTAAATTTAATTTATATTGTTGCATAAGGTACAAAATATTATGAATGCGTTCTGTATATGCAGAAATGGAGTTAAAAAGCATTTATAACAAACCAATGTTACTAGACCAAAATATTGATAATTTATTTACAAATATTAGGCCGATGAAAATATCGCTACTTTTTTAAAATTAAACCATGTTGAAGTTCGACAATATTAGATAGAAACAATAAACCAGTTTCCAATACCTACCACTAGTAAATCCTAATTAAAAAACTGGAATTGGAAACCTAGGAATTGTATGCAAATTGAATAAACAGTGATTAACCCCCGATGCTCAGGGTCACATACATATGGCATATCATACATTTGGTAGATTATAAGCCCAATCTTGGTAAAACAAGCATTTAGATATGAAATTCGTAAGTTGGGACTGTTTCAGAGGTTCTAAATGCCAAGTTTTGCCAAATTCAGATTTAGTATTTTAGTTTAGTAATTCTAAAACATTAATAAATAATAAAATCTGACCATTGTTTTCCTACACCAACTGTTCCTGCCAGTATATGTTGCTGTTCAAAATCTGTATTGAGATCGTCCAAAATTGCAGAGTAATTCTTGATCTTCAAACACATTATTGCTCAAATTTTTAAACCCCACTGGTCGACATGTGCGATTCGTTTCCTTTACAGATAAACAAAGTTGTTTGACTACAAATACCACAGCATTGAGGTTCAGGATAGTCTAATTACATATCCATTTATTGCTGATGAGATAAGAAAGTTTCTAAACGACAGGCTGGACTATCTACATGACATCTACGAGAAGCTACTGAAGTTTGTGTAAAAAATAACTAGTACTTTGCAGACACGCGTTTGCATTCTAAATGTAGTACAATACAAATGCGTTTTCTTTTATTTCCTGGTTGTATTACGAAATAGAATTGAGATATACAGAGAGTCCACTTGCAAGGAATTTCTGACCAATTACGACCATGAAAAGGATATACAAAAGTACAAGGCTTCATACCCAATTAATTTAAAGAAGAAGAAGAATTAAGAACTGCTTACATTTCTAATTATATGAAAGGTAGTCGCAAAGGTAAGAATAATTACATTCGCCTAAGAGTAAACGATGTAATGCTTAGATTATTCGGAAACTATTGAACAATAAAGTAAAAGGCATGATAGAAACCAAAATAAGCGAAGAGCAAATCAGTTTCATGACAGCAATATTATAGTTGGACAACTTACTTTCGATAACACAATTTAAATAGAATTCATAATAAATTTAGTAAAAGCTTATGATGTAATGCAGTAGATGTAGCTCAGAGGTAAGATAATGCAGGGAAAAAACTGTACATAAAACATAAAGCAGCACCTCAGGGAGACAGATTGTAACTTGACTTTATTTGAATACTAATCTCCTCAACGGGGTGTCAAATCTGATGTGCGATTACGTTTTAATAGTTACATTACCCCAACCCGTTGATGTTTAGTCCTGCGACAAGTTTTACCCCGGCTAGTGAGTTAGTCGAGACATAGGTTCGTGAACGACCAGAGACGGACTCTGGTTGGGTTGCTCAACATTAATTCCACCTGAAATAACGTTACGAAGAGCTTCTGGTCCAAGATCAGAATGTTTGGGTTCAAACGCCAGTAACTCCAACGAAAGGGCTTTACTGCAATTTCCGAGGCTGTGGGGTCTGAATGCCTAAATCTCAGAAAAGAGATCGATTTTCCTGCAGTGGGGATGTTAACAACAAGGCTAGCAACAACAAAAACTTATGATGTAATAGCTCGGAAGAAGTTAAGGAAAGCATCCGAGCAATTTGGTGTTCTACTCCAATGTAAAGTATCACAGTCTCAGTACGGCATTAAATATCATTGTAAAGAATCTAAAGCTTTATCTTGAAAATTCCTTCAGTGCGTTTTCGGTAATCAAGTCGAATCCTGAAGCTTGCTTCAGATTGATAACAGTCGTAATGGCTCTTCTGATCTCTTGAATTTTGAAATACTAAACTGGTAATTTTATTTGGTACGGAGCTTGTAATAGCTGATAATTTGCGTTTTCTTCTTCTAGTCGAAGTAGTGATATGGTACAAAGATTTTTTCCGCTCCTTTGTGGGGAACCGGTAGTAATCGGTTGCTTCTGCGGCATCACATTTTTCGTTGATAAATACTAGACAGTCTTTTATGCCCTTTGTTGAGTTATTACTTAGAGTTGCATTCCAACAATCTTGCTGGATGGTCTGGTTTAGATGCTCAACTGCTTCATCTTATCTTTTGGTGTGTTTAGTAGAAGGTTTAAAGAGAGATTGGCATCTACTAAGCTTCTAAATAAATCCCCATCTGTTCGTTTGTTATGAATAGTAGAAGATAATTCCTAAATGCTGACCTGTATGTTAATTGTGATGATTATTGGCAAATCGTCAGAAGATCAGATCTTTTGTTATACAGAAGTCAATAACATCGAGTATCTTTCTTCTATCAGTTCGTAAGTAGATGAGTGCTCTAGTGGATAAGTGTTTGAAGTGATTATCACTATTGATAAAATAAGTCCTGTGCTGTGGCTTAAAAGTGTGGACATTCAATCAAGAAAACAGACAGTAAATATTAATAGTAGATATGGATCTCAGAAATTCCTAGAAAATCAGGCTAGACTAGAGGTTCAAGTTAATGTAATAAATCGTATAAAAAATAGCTTTAAGTTATTTGAACATCTTAAAATGAACAATTCTAGATGGCCTTGATGAACCTTCAAATGACCACAACAAGAAAGGTGAAGGTTGGGATGGCACATAATATTATTAAAATATTGATTTATAGGACGAGAGTTTCAAACAAAATCCTGAAGCCTAAATTTATGTTGAGGGATGCTACCTCGTCTTACAGAATTGTGGATAGGTTCACTTCCCAGGCTAGCTTGTATTCTTAGCGATTATATGGTCGTGAGCAAGCATTAGGAAAAATAGCTTCTTCTCTTCCTTTGCGATGAACTAAAGATTCTAATTGATTGCTGTTTGTCCTGCATCGTTGTTCCTCGGATGAAGCTAACCAGCTTTCAGCCCATACCCCTGAAGGTCGTCCTGTGGTCTTTTCATTGTTGGTCGTTTATTTTTACTAATATTAGCTAATCGCTCATGCGTTCTACGTGTTTGTTCCACTTTTCCGTTCATTGTTACATTCACTTGACTATACGTCCACTATATCACACCATTGTCGTATTTCTGCGTTTTTGGATTGAGCGTAGTATCTTCATTTCTACAGTCCTCGCCTTATATTTTGTTTCCTTTGTTTTAGTTGTTGCTACATACCACTGTTATATACATTTTGACTTTGGTATTAATTCTCATAAACTTGTTATACCATACCATACTTCTCAGAATTGCAACAAATTGTACGAGCTCTACGCTCTGGCCTTCAAATTTCGCTGGGAGCTGGTGCTTTTGCTTTCCAGTAAGAGTACATATATACAGGGGCCTTTCGAGAAAGCTGTTCGCGTATCCTGGCCCGGCACGACACTGGTATTCGAAATTCTTAACAGCGAGGAAGCTATAAACAGGGAAAACGATTTGCTTACTGCACCGAACCGGCACTATGTTTGTGTCACGGATTTTTAAGCGAAAGCAGTGTTCGGAGTTCATAAAAGAATCACCTAGTCAATGCTAAGGGCTGTATGGGCGAAAGTTAATTTAGGAAGTTTTTGGGGAAATTTACCTAGTGTAAGCAAACGGCGCTACTTCAGTGTCAAAAAAGTTTTTGTGAGCAGTCATTATGCAAGTCATCGAGTCTGCGCCGGTATCTGATTAAGACAGCTTCTTCGGGAGTAGCAGATGGTCTGGACTTGGTGAAGCAAGACTCGCAAAATAGCAGGCTGGATGTAGCTTCTTCTACCGGCATCGATCGTAGCGAAATCTAAGATGGCCGTATGCAAATGACAAATATTTAAAATAAGTTGCAGGACCAATTTGCATAGAAGCAAACGTTACACCCAGATAATTAAATTTCATTAGTTGCTTTATAATCTTCCTCTCCACTTCTAGTTTGCAACGTGTTAGTTGTTTGGCAGTTACCATTTGTGTTTCGTTTTTTTTTTTGGCATCTCCATGTTATATCATTTACCTGAATTGTTAAACTGGAACAACAGTCATCTGCGTAGCACATAATTTTTTATTTTATTCCGCACTCCGCCAACAGCCGTTAGGCCAATTATAGGCGTCACTGTACATTTTATGGGTTGACGTTCTTATTATTCATACGATACGCCTCCTTATTGCTCACTGCTTCAATCAGTTTATTCTTGTCCAGCTCTTACAACTGCTAAATAAAAACAACACGTGCGCTAGTTCACATGTACAACGATAACGATCGACTACACAAACAGCTCAGGCTCACACCTTGTTAAAAAAAATATAAAAAGACGTCAGTAGTGACGTAGCCAGAAGAGGGGCTCGAGGGGCTGAAGCCCCCTCTCCCGAAATCTAAAAAAATATTATAAAATTGGTAATTACTTGCCCTCTCTGTAGACTACAGTTACATAAATGCAAATTGGTACAGTTTTTGCTCCAAAAGTGTAAATTTATTCCAGCATTTGCTTTAAATGTGTTTATCTGCGACCACTACTAAAAGTAGGCCTTTTGGCGCTAACTTTTTCACTAAAAGTGACGTTTTATAGTTTAGCGTGGTTAAAAGAAATCAGCTGTTTACTTTTAGCCCGTGTGCTAAAAGTGAAGTGAGGTTATAAAACTACAATTTCGAACTGGAAGTGAAGTTGTAAAGTTATTCTAGTTGCTTCTTGCGTTACAGGTAAAGTGTTTTTGAAATAATTAAAGCGTTATCTAATGAATACAGTCAGATGTGGAGTATTAATAATTACATTTCGTAACTGACCTTGACAGTACTGGCTTCGCAAACATTCGCCCGCGCTGCATGGGCTACTGTTTATTATGACATAAATTAGAAGTGTCGTAGATGCAAACCTTTGTTAAATCGATATTTATGGATTAGTAACAGTAAAATCAAGGTCGTAGATAAAATATTGTATGCAACGGGTGCTAAAAGTCGTTTATGCACGAGACATATTATGAAACTCAGCCTTCGGCTTCCTTTCATAATGTTCATGTCTGGTGCATAAACGTCGACTTTTAGCACTTGTTGCATAAATAGCTATTTGCTATTTCCTGGTATTTACCGGGTATTTACCGGGTATAAACCTGCCGCTCTTGATAATCATGGCAGGGAATAAATAAATGGTATTGCTTTTCTAAAATTAAAATGTACCATTACTAATGTTTATGATTATACAGGGTGGTTTATAAGTATGGTCATTAAATTTAAGGGTAATTAAAGGACATCAACCGGCACAACTTTGCATAATAAGATATACGTATAAAAATCATAACAATCATACAAAGAATTTAAACATTTAATAGCTTAAACTGATTGATGGCCACTGGAATGAATTTCTACAAACATAAATTCGCAAAGGTGGTAGCGGTAAAAACGAATTTGGATAAAATGCAGAAGCAAAAAAGAGTTGTTTGGGTATTTCAATTGCATTTTGCGTACTACGTGCCAGTCTTAAGGGTGGAATAAAATGTGAGAAGAACGCCGTTAATGTACTCTTATCTGGTTTACCTAATACAGGTTTTGGTGTTAGCCAGTGGTTCTCAAAAGTTTGGACCAGACCCTAATTCACATCTTCATATAACTGAAATAACAACGGTTAACACGAACCACATACTAAAGACAGTTTTAAAAAACTGCTAATAGATTACATCAAAATTGACATTACTCAAATAACAGTAAGTTTGTAATTTTTCAACGTCATCCAGAAGTTAAATTATTAATATACAAAAATTATTTTTAAAAAAATGTTGAATAACCCTGAATTTAACCTTACTACTACATAAAAATTTGTAAGGCTTTCTTATATTCAAGATGAACCGCGAACGTTAATATTAATAAATATAAGAATTCTGCGGGGTATTCAAAATAAACCCAGAAGGTTGCTGTTAATAAATATAGATTATACTGGGTTCGTTGTATTCAAATAAATAAATCTAAGTAATTATTATAAACACATATAAAAATTAAACCAGGTACGTAGAATTCCAAGGACGACAATTCTTAGATCATCCAATATACATTTTTACAGTAACATCGTCACGTGAAATAGTATGCGGGGTTATATCTATAACCAAATAAAAAAAATTAATTAATTAATCGCCTGATCCGAAACACGAAGATAACCCTAATTAAAGGAGTCTCCTAAGGCACTCCAAAAAACAATGTTCTGCGAAGACATTTGGACAATGAAGCGCATTTATAATCACATCAAATCAATACTCTCTAAAAACAAATGTCTTAGCTAAATACCACGGGCGCTATCTGAACCAGATATTCCTCTACCATTCCAAATGCAATAAATTACATTATGTGAATTCGGGAAAATACAAATAACAATTAAATTGAAAAGCAACAAAGTCGCTTCGTTGTGTACCACCCGTTAAAGAGGCAAAAATCATAAACAACACTATGTTAAATCAAACTGCGCAACATAATTACTTACAACCATAAGCAACTATAGTTGCTTAATTGGACATTAATTTAACTATTAAATTATCAGTAATAATGTATTAAGGGCAAATGCTTTTGCCGGTAAAAATGTTTTACGAAAGTATTTTGTTTTGGCAATGTCACAAGACAAACTAACTTGATCAAATTCCCGAGCCGAAGGCGAGGGAATTTGTCAAAGTTAGTTTGTCGAGGGGCATTGCCAAAAAAACAACAAATCGTGAGTAAAACATTTGCCGAGCAAAATCATGAGCCCGAAATACATTTTGTGGACTATTTCCCAAATATGGGTTCAGTTTGACATTTATACTGATGCGCAATGACAGTTTAAATGATGTTTCTTAAATACCACCTTGATTAAAGCAACATATTTGGTGGTTGCCGTGGATGCAAATGGCAAAATAAACTGACAAAATCCCAAGGGAAAATTTCGATTTTTTGCCACTACAAAAACACACGATTGGTTGAATTTTGAAAAAGCATGGCTTTTCATTGGATAATAAGAGATGTGGGAAATAGTCAAAGTAATAAAATTGGAAACACCAACTGAATGGTACAACTTAGCAGATTTGAATCCATTGAATTAATTTTGGTAAACATTTTGCTAACTTCTTCGATTCTGGAACCTCTAAATAGAAACAGCAAACACACTGAGTTACTTCTATAGATTTTCTGGGAGCCTGATGGAGCAAGCCCTACCGGACTCTTAAAAAACTTCTGTAGTCCTAATATGCGTAAGCTCTGGGGGTATAATAGAAAATAGAAAAGAACCTGATCTTGCGTTCCCCACGATGCAGCAGGTCCTCGAGCATAAGGGCGTGTTGTCCAGAATAGAGAAAAAAGTCTGCAACTGCATTATTAATCTGCCAACGTTTAACAAACGGTTGCAATTCATTCCTACAGGTGGAAAACGGCCGTAGGAAAACGTGACAAATGAAAAATCTGCATACAACTCGAAAGAAGCAAAAATATGGAATAAAACTATCCTAAATACGTCATCCGAAATTTGCCATGATGATGGCGTCGGCTAGGGTTGAAAATTGTTTTTCTTCAGACCTGTGGCAAACCGCTTTTTAATATAACAAGAAGACAAGTTAGTGTCAAAATTTTTAGAAAATCTGCACCATCAAATTAGATGCGCTTGAACCCAACAAATTTCAAGGTACCGAATTAAGATTTTAAATTTTTTTCAAAAATCTATTTAACTACAAATAGGCAACCTGCTCCACATGCTGCTACTAAAAGTGACCTATTTTCAAGACATAGCAGGGCATATAGATATAAATTCTACCAAAAACGCGTAAGACCAAAAGTACTTAAGAGCTACTGAGTAATGGCAAAACCAGTTTGGTCCGTTACATTGCCTGTCCATCATTAGTTTTTGTTTATGTAATATGAACAACTCATTTTGCTTTGAAACTCGTTATCTTAAGTGATTGATTTTCTTTTTTCCGTATCAACTTTTTGTTCACTTTCTGAGAGTAGAGGTTGTTAACACACACAAAATAATTAACATTTTATATTTTTAATTTTAGTTATACAAATGCGCTGAACTAGAATCGATTTTTTATTAAAATATTCTTATTTGGTTGATCATTGCAAGCATTATATAAAATTTTACTTCCCTCGCCGGAGACGAAGTATTGCAATCATGAAAAATTACTTTCTAAAATTTCTCCAAATCTTGACTTTTCAGAATCCCTAGATGAAGAAAAACATTTCGCAATTCCGTCTGTCTGTTTGTCTGTCTGTGTGTCAGTCGGTCTGCCTATTTTCAGTATAGCACAAAAACTATAGGAACAAAACGATTTTGTGCGAAAGAATTAGATGTCTGTCTACCTCGCTAGGAATCGAATATACTCTTGGTCAAATATAGCGGGTAACAATGAAACTAGGGCCATGCCTCTATCCCCTTTGCTTATCAACAAATTCGAATGAGACTTGTTGCAAGAATATTAAACACAGTTTTGGTTTAATGGACAGATCTAGTCAAAATGGCCGACTTCCGGACAGTTTTAGATAAAAATAGAGTAGTGCATGATGCATATACCAATCTAATTATGTTCTATCCAATGCAAGGATGGCCCTTGGTAGGTGGCATTTAAAAATGACTTTTTCTAAAAAAATGTAAGTAGTTACTACAGTCAACTAGAACAGCTGTTTTATGTTTTTATCTTTGTCAGATGCTTTGTTGTAGTCGAGGAAGCAAACAGATAGGGTGTTAATGAATTGCAGGGACAAACTTTAAGGAGTAGGTAATTCCTTGATCAATTCTAAGATAAAAAGTTCATACAAACATGGGACCTAAACGGCTTCGTTTTCAAGATACAGGATGTTGAAGTTTAAACAAAAACTTTACGCCTAGAGGTATTCTAATGAAACTTGGTGTAGGTTAGTATTTCATAAAGTGGCATTGCTTGGTCAAAATAAATCTATTTCCACCAGAGGCTTGCATCGGGGACACCTCAGTTACCTTATTTTAGACAAATATGGTACGCCACTTTTTTTAGCCAATACGACAAGTTTTTTAGCTTCACCAATTAAAACTATCCATAAGTTGTTTTTCTATTTTTTTGATAGAATAAACCGTTTTCGAGAAAAACGGAAAAAACAATTTCGTTCAGTGGATGTTAATGGGACCTAAACGGCTTATTTTGACCGAACAATTCCACTTTATGAAATACTAACCTGCACCAAGTTAAATTAGAATACCTGCAGCGGTTTTCCAAATTTTTGAAAAAAAAGTGTGTTTAAACTTCAACATTCTGTATTTTGGAAACAAAGCCGTTTGGGTCCCATATTTGTCTAAACTTTTTATCTTAGAATTGATCAAGAGATCTCCCCTTAAAGTTTGTTCCTCCAATTCATTAACACCCTGTTATATTGATATACATCTCCGAGTTAACACAGTCAATGCGAACAGGGCCTTTCTTGTGCCCATTGCTTTCCCAAATTGGGTTTCACTAACGTGTTGTTCTAACTTCCTGAAAATACTTTGATGCAATATTTTCAGGAATATTTTGGGAGTGTGACTCATTAAACTAATTGTCCTATGCTCATTGTATTCTCTTGCATTGGCTTTTCAGGTTAAAGTGATGAATGTCGATTTAAACCATTCTGTAGAAATTATTCCTGTGTTATATACTGTATTATATAAATCCACCAATATGCCTATTTGTTCATTCGCTGGAACTTCATCAGGACCGGGAACTTTATTGCATTTTGCCAAGTTTACTGCATGTATTACCTCTTCTTCTGTTATGTATGGGCCACTGACTCGTTCTGTAGTTTCTTCTATTGTTTCTTGTCGTATTTTATCTTTGAATAGTTCCTGGATATAATCTTTCCATCTTTCTAAGTTACCCTTGATGTCGGGAATTATTTCACCATTTTTATCTAATAGGATATTATTTTTATTTGATTTTCTTATACCCGCCATTTCCTTTATCTTCTTGTGAAAGTTGAAATCATCATGTTTTGATTGTAACTCTTCTATTTTTACACATTTATTTGTGTGCCATTTCTCTTTGGCTTCTCTAATTTTCCTTCTTATTTCTTTATATAAAGTTTTATAAATGCCATTGTCTCTATTCTTATGTCGCCTTCTGTTTTCCATCAATTTCAGTATCTCATCCGTCATCCATGTTTTATTTGTGTTATTGACCTTTGATTTTCCTAATATTTCTCTACTTGAAGTTATTATTGCGTTTTTGAATGATTCCCATTTATTATTTGGGTCTTCCTTCAGGTTTATATCTATTTTTTCTTGTTCTTTTTCTTTGGGATACTAAGTCCTTTACTATTTATTAGTATTATCGATGAAGCCATCAAGCAAAGTTGGAATAGAACGACTAAGTACACAGTAGGACACTATAAACTACAACAAGTTAAAGTACAAGCATGTATATTTGCAAATGATGTGGTACTCGTGGCAAAGAGTAGTCAAGAACTAGAAGGAAATATCAATGTATGGGCAGATACTAAAAGAATATAACCTAATAGTCGACAAAGAGAAAACCAAGGTGATGGTCATTTCCAGTAAAGAAGAAAACATAAACATCCGAATTGGGAAAGAAATACTAGAACAAGTGAACGATTTGAAATACCTGGGAATAATCATAAATAGAAAAGGTACACAGGAAGAAAAAATAAGAAACAAAATAAAGACAGCAACAAGGACATATAACGCTATATACAGGAACTTCATGAACAAGAAAGAGATAGGTACCAAAAGAAACAAAAATAACAGTGTACAACACAATCTACATACCCATACTAACATATGGGGCTGAGAACTGGGTTCTAAACAAAAGACAAGAAAATAGACTACAGGCTGCAGAGATGAGATATTTAAGAAAAGTAGAAGGGATTAAATGAATAGACAAAATAAGGAATGAGTACATTAGAGAAAAACTAAGAATGAAACCACTGATAAACAAAATAGAACAAAAGAAACTAAAATGGGTAGGCCACTTAATACGAATGGACAACACAAGGCAAGTTAAGAAAGTATGGGAATCCAGGAAAACAGGCAAGAACAGAAGAGGACGACCCAGAATAACCTGGAACAATAGTGCAGCGGAGATCCTAAAACGTAAGGGAAAAACATGGGAAGAATTTTGTTGAAAAAATATAACATAGAAAAGATACCTCGACACCTACGGGTAAAAGAGGAAGATGATGATGATGATTTTCTAGTTCTGTATTAATTTTCACCGTTAATTGACCTATTGTTGTTTGATCTCCTAATTGTGATATCTGTAGTTGTTTTTTGTTCTGTTGCGATGTTAGTTTTTTGTTTAATCGTGTTTCGAATTTTATTATCACTGGATTGTCGTCAGTTGCTGCATCTGCGACCGGGTATGCTTTGGCCGATTTGATGAAATTGCGATATAGTTTATTTGTCAATGCATAGTCTATTTGGTATCGAACTATGTTGTTGCTATTATTTGTTGGTGCTCTCCATGTATAAAGCCTTCTTTCTGAAAATTTAAAAAACGTATTTGAGGTTCTCATTTCCTGTGCTTGGCAGAACTGTTCCAGTCTATCTCCTCTTTCATTTCTTATTCCCAGTCCATAATTACCTATGATATCCTCCAATTCTCTCTTTTCTATTTTTGAGTTAAAATCCCCATGCTAATCGTGATTTTTCTATTTTTGTGATATCTATAGCTTGTTGACCGTCGTTATAAAATTGTTCTATTTCTTCCTCAGCCTTATCTCCAGTAGGGGTATATACCTGTATTATATTTATTATTCCTTGGAGTGCTTGAGTTCTTATTATGATTACCGATCTGAGATATTTATAGGCATGAAGCTGATTACTGACTTAGAAAGGGATTTGCCTACTACTATTGCTACTTGATTCCAATGGTATGGATCGTTGTTACTTGATTAGTGTATCTTTGCTTGGTTAATTTGCAGTTCTCCTGAATTTGGACGTCTGGTTTCACTCAGTCTCATTGTGTTAACTTTAAGACGTTGCATTTCTTGAAGCTTGTTGTGGATTTGTCATGCTTCATATATAGATTGAATATTCCATGTAGTTATCTTCATCACTTTCTTCTTTCTCTTAGCTTTATTCAAAACCTTTCCCCCCGGAGATCTGAACGGCGAACTAGAAACTCGGGACATTTTGCTCTGAATTCAGCGATATTGATTTCACTAGGGATACCCATCAGGGTCTTTAATGCAGTGGTTTCCCGTTGTTTTCTGCATCTCCATGCCGTTGACCGCATTGTTGGTTCGTCCGCCTTGAGGAAAGATTTCTCTTCCCAAGGGCAAGAAGGTACCCTGAACTCTACCAGCTCTTCCACCCGTACCTGTTGGCTGGTGAGAGGTTTAGTTATAATAAATATTTAACGTTAAATCGATCCAATAAGTATCACAACAGCTAAAATGATTTTCCATTCAGTTTAAGAAATTTCTATCCATTCCAAGCTTATGTTTACCAATTTCACTTGTTCAGCCACTGACAAAATTAAAGAGTTCTTATTAGTATCAAATTATGACTTCAGTAGGCTTTAATTTGCCCTGTATTAGTTTAAAATAAACAAAAAATATATTTCTTTTTAATACAACTTTACAGAACCGCAACTTTTTAATTTGGCCCTTAAGGAAAAAGATTATTTGAAAAAAATTTAAGTGACTACATGACCATGCTGTAATTAATTATCCCTAAGTATTTTTACACTACTACATTCAATCTAGCACTGACAATCTGCTTAAGACATAAACAACAGCTATAGCGTACACGCAGATACACTTAAAAACCAATTGGTTTTCGGAAAGCGGCATTATTCTGATTGATGTATAAAATAAAAACTTCTGAAATTAACACGAAAAACTAGAATGATGTGTTCGATACTGTTTCTAAACGTCGCGTTGTCAAAACACTACCAATATTACAGATCTAGGTGATCAATTGATCAATGCTCATATGTTAAATATAACTATGCGTTGTGCGTCTAATGTTTAAAAATACATTTATGTATATGAACTATAAAAAATGAGCCGCAGGAATAACTAAAATATTAATATTTGCAATATAAATTACTTCCTCCTGTTTCAGTAGTTACTATTCGCAAGACAATGTGCTCCTAAAAATCTAATAAAGACAAATACGTGATGCTATTGTGAAATTGTATTAACATCCGGGTCGCATTCCAACCTCTGGCGTATCTGGGCACAAAGGGTAACAATTTATTCCGCTAAACGGCCCTGACACTGACAGCTATCGAATCTTGCAGCCATCAATACAACCGCAAGGTCAGCTGGTTTATATTGAAGATTCGGCCACCTAATCCCCCCGTTTTCCTAAATTCGCTATCGAGCAGAATTTCAACATTACGCGATTGGGGAGCATGTCAGAGTGTGTTACCGCCGCACCGGAAAATGGATGCCAATTTTGGAAAATCCGGAAGCTACAACTTAGAGGCGAAGCCGTCCAAAGAAAACGGCGAGAAGCGTGTTGGCGTAACGTCCGAAGAGGAGCATCCTTCCTGGGGTGACAACACGAAGCACTACTTCGAGGAGTTTTTAAATAGAACAACCATCCATGGATTCAATTACCTGGGGGAAAGGGGGCGAACCCTTCCGGAGAAGTAAGTTGCCATTTTCGCTTTCCGTAGTAATTACGACCTTTCATTGATAGGATATGGTGGTTAATAATAGTGGTGGCTGCGTTCTACTTGTGCATCTCGCAGATTTTAAAGACCTACGACAAATGGATGAACTCTCCTGTGATAGTGACGTTTGCAACCACACAAACCCCCATTTTCGAGATACCTTTCGCAGCTGTAACGGTTTGTCCCGAGATAAAAGCGGCTAAACGCATATTCAATTACACCGATGTGTATTTAAAGAAGAAAAATTACAGGGAACTGACAGAGGATGAGTGAGCAAAGGACGATAGTATAAAATTCTTTCCCAATACATTACTGTTTTAGGTTGAGGCAATTTGAAGACATCACCCTTGTTTGCAGCACTGACGCGAGCCTCATAGATAAATCGAAGACCATCACAGATGAACGTGCACTTGACTTCTTGTCTAAAGTAAGACCATCATACGTTTCCAAAATATTCGCCTGGCATTTATTCAAACGCCACTCGAAATAATTGCTCAGCTTGCTATCTTGAGTG
Organism: Agriotes lineatus; assembly: GCA_940337035.1. Classification (NCBI taxonomy): domain Eukaryota; kingdom Metazoa; phylum Arthropoda; class Insecta; order Coleoptera; family Elateridae; genus Agriotes; species Agriotes lineatus. The sequence goes on along the minus strand of CALNHX010000453.1, from coordinate 160,759 downwards.
TTTTCAACAGGTTGCTCCTAAAATGAAGGATATCTTTGCGGAGGTACAGTGGAGAGGCAAAAAATATAAAGGCGATCAGCTTAGAGATCTGTTTGTGCCGATGCTGACCAGTGAAGGCATCTGCTTCACCTTTAACCTGATGGACAGAACAGAAATATTCACGGATGACGTGTGAGTAAAACTCATTGTATTCTTAGTTTGTTGCGTCTTTTTGTGGGAAGTTGTTTAGTCTAGCGTGTAAGGCCCCGGGCTTGGTATACTAATTACATTATTATTGGTTTTGCTCGTCAAACATGCATCTCCACAACATAAATCGTCCTGGCCGAAACCTTCGATTAATTGTTGTAGACAGAAACTGGACGTGTGGGAGTAATTATTTGATTACGCCGAGTTATTATAAATTCTACGTTTCCGGGACAACATCTCGTAATTTTAGAATATTATCTAAGACCATGATATGCTATTTCAAGCAAACTGTAAACTTACACCTCAAACTCGGACATTGTGACGTTAATTGCTTTCACGAAAGAATATTTTTTAATTATCGCTATTCCTCTCGAAACTGACAGAACTGCAGTAGAAATTTGATTAATAAATTGTATTCAACATTAAATTAGAATTTTAATTAGTAAAGATGGTTACAATGTTGTAAAAAATGACTCCAGCAGACTTATAAATAGAAGGAATACACTACATAATAGTTGATTGGGGCAGCTGTGACTATTATTGAAAAACTATAACTTTCTATCATAACTTGATAATGACAAGGTAATTAAGTAATCCCTCCAACGGCTATGTTTTATTAAAAGGCCGCCGAAACGACTTTTTAAAAAAAACGTTTTATTTTATTTTACAATGAAATATAACATTGGAAGCACACAGATTAGCTGCCAGACAATTTCTTACATCTAGCTACGAACTAACTGGAACTTATCTTAGAGGTGCAAGCTACTTGTATATATACTATGTCTAATCAACTAAGATAAGCGTTATCCTCTAAAAGGGAGCGTGAGACAGGAAGCCACGTGCGTTCAAGGTTGCAGACTTGCAATTCATACAAAGAAGCTATTATCGTTCAAGGTTGCAAGCTTGCAGTTTTACACAGGGGGCCATTGTCTAGTCATAATATAACTCGTCCGCCGATAAAATGTTCAATGGGTGGTATTCAAATATGCCTCCATTGAACTTACAAAGAGAAAAGAAAATTAAACTTATGCATTTACGTTAACTGGTTCAAAATCTTTATTTAAAAATCTAATAAGTTTAATCTTCATTGTGTTTCTATTATAATACAAATACAATATAAAAATTATTAACATAAGAATAGTACACAGAGTAAATATAATTGCAGACACACTTAAATTATCAGATTTAATATAATTAACAGGTTTTAACAAATTTTCATATTTATTAAGCTTAATTCGGTCCTCAACCAATTTCTGGGTGTCAAGAGGTATCAAGTCAATCTTTGAAACATTTATGTGGTTTGATTCAGGAATTATTAAGCGGTCAATGTTTGAAATTTTTAAATTAACAATTTCATTTGAGGTTCTTTTTGCGGTGAATAACATGTGTTTTTGATTTATTGAAACAAGACAGTCTGAACTGAGGTGTAAGAGGTTAGTGCCAGATATTCCTTTTCTAAAATTCTGTTTTTTACATTTGACGTCCAATATTGCTTCAGATGGGGAAGATATTAACCATGTCGCAGGATTTATTTGTGATATTTTGATCTCTGTTAAATTGAATAAATAAGGGATACATGTTTTATTTTTATTAAATGACAGAAGTTGTGTTTCGCACAATTTGTCGTTGGGGATTTCAAAGTAGTTATTTTGATTACAAAAGTAGGTGTCTAAAGTTATAAGTTTACAATGACTTATTTCAATGGGAATGCTGTTTTTAACGTTAAATAATAAAGTACTATAAGTAGGTATAATCATACGAAATTGATAATTTTGGATAAAAATCGGAAATGGTATTAATTGTATCATTTGATAATCGTTAGTTTTGGAAGTAAGAGGTATTTCGAATATAAATGTAATTCTGTTTTTAACTTGATATACTTTTGTAATGATAATTGACTCGTATAAATGTAAATACTGTAACTCTGCAGGATATGGAATAGTTAAAGCTTTTTCTGATATGCTATTGAGATACGTCGAAATTTCATTTAGATTTTCAATTAAATCGTCATTATCAATTAATGACATATGCATCTGTTGATTTTGGGCAAAAGTTAATGCATTTTCTAGTTCCAAACAAGTGTTAATAAGTAGTTGTAAAAATTGAATTGCTTCTAGCAAGACTGTTTTTAAGGAGTATATAGCAAGATTTTTGCCTAATTCCTCATTTTGTAAAATTATTTTATTTATATTTCTGTCTAATAATTCTTGACTCTTTGCTATATCATTGATTACTGAGATGGTATCATTTAAAATTTTAGTTTGCTCTAATATAATGTCATTTTGAATTTTATTGCTTTCTTGTAATTTAGTAATCATAGATTCGTATCTGACTCCATCGTTGGCGTCGAGGTTTCCAGTTAAAAATTTGAAGGCGGATCCAAGTCCGTCGAAAAGTCCTCTCTTATTAATTTTGCGTTTAACATCAGGAAATAATTGACCTTAAGAGTTTATCTGCTTTTTCAAGATATTGTTTTAATATTATGAGTAAATTGTTATGATTGATAATAACAATCGTCAATCCTTTTAAATTTTGTATATTTAATAACGTAACTTTTATTTTCAAGTAACGGTATTATTTTCATTAAATTAGTTCTAAGTGTGTCATAACTAACAAATATAGGAGTATAGTCTACCATTTCTAATAAGCGTCCATTCGCTTTGTTTAAGCACTACGTTTCCTAAGTTTAAGGGATATATCCGGGATTATCTTTTAAATTTTTAATAATAATATCGCTCTGTATAACTGGTGATTGAGTCAGCAGGGCACAGGCGATGAAGAGGGTAGTAATCCTGAAAAAGGGAGAGCAATAATTCCTTTTAGTCAGGGTGTTTTATATTTCCTTTTTTTTTTTTAAATTAGATTTAATTTTGAATTTCAACTTTACTTCTTGAAATTTGTTTTAACAAATATTTTTTTCATTTAATTGGAATGTTTGATTTTTCCGAATTGGTTTTAATTTTAAATTTCATCTTTACTTCTGAAATTTGTTTTAACAATACTTTTTCATTTAATTGGAATGTTTGATTTTTCCGAATCGGTTTTAATTTTAAATTTAATCTTTACTTCTGAGATTTGTTTTAACAAATACTTTTTCATTTAATTGAAATGTTTGATTTTTCTGAATTTGAATTTAATTCTAAATTGTTGTAAAGGTTTTTCTTTGTTTTCCTTTAGCAATATCAATTATAAAGGTATGTTGCTGTGAACATTTAGTTTTAACGCGAGAAATATTGTGATTATTAAAATTGTAAATACCATATTATGCTGGTCTTGTTTGTTTGTTAAGTGTAATTTTTATTTGAGTTTTTTCTGATTTAAATGATTTTAGTCTTAAGTTTTTTCTTAAGATATTATTTTTAAAAATACTTTTGATACTTGAAGTTACTGGTTTATATATTAAAATTTATTTGCAATACTTAAAGTTTTTCAAAAATTCAGGGGTGTGTACAATCTTATTTCTTTCTTTAAACACACGGTTTAAAAATTTAGTTATTTTGGCAAAATTTTTGATAAATGTTCTTTAATAGACTATTTGGTTAAAAATGATTTTATTTTGATTTTTAAGTGCTGGGAAATTTTGATTATTGAATTTTTAGATGAATCTGATTTTATTCCTTCTAAAGTATTAATATAGTATTATATAGCTACTAATCTAAATATTTTACAAATTTATGTTTGAATTACTAAATCTTATGAGTTGACTTTTATTGTCAGTTTCGTAACGGATAAAGGTATTTCGGGAGAGTAAAATACATCTCTGTATTAAAAACATAAATTAGTCAAAAGAGTTTTTTCGTCTTCGTTTAAATGGTCTAATCTTAAATTGTTTTTTAAATTGTTATTTAAATTAATTATCTAAAATACTTTTAATGTTTGGAGTTTTTATATTAAAGTTGTTAAGTCTGATAGACTGATTTTTGTTGAGTTCATAATTTTTATTTTTATAAGATTAAGGATTATAAATATTAATTTCTTGTATTTCATTTAAAGTATTAATTACGCTTCTTTTAAATTGATTATTGTATGATTTCAATTGCTGAAGGCATGACTAATTTTTCATTAAATTTTAATTTTGGAGTTATTTTAGTTACATTTTTTTATGCTGATAAATTTTACGAAAAGTTCTGTACACAGAGTTAACTGTAGGTTTTGTTGAGAAAAATAAAAATCTTAATTTTTTAGGTTTGGAAAAATTACATTAGTTTCACTTTTTTTTTTTAGTTTTTACGGGTTGTAATAAAATGGTATCGTAGCTCTTTCTGTCTGAATATGCATCCATTTATAATCTATTCGTGCGGATAATTTTGAAAATAAATCGGATCCAATAAGTCCTACATAGTCTTGGTGAAAATTGAATAAATAACACGTATGTGTTCCGTTTTTATAAAAAAGATTAGGAATGGGTAAATCTGCAATTAAGTTATGTTGAGAAATTCCATGAGATGTAACTATCTCGAATTCTGTTTCATAAATATAATTTGGAAAATGTTGTTGTACAAAATCTGGAGAAATTATTGTTTGTGAGCTACCTGTATCTATTAAAAGTTTATCGCCGGTGGCGGGAATTATAATATAAGGAAGGTTTGATTTTGGATTTATATTAAAAGTTAAAATATTCTTTTCCGAGGCTCTTAATGAAAATTTACAGTATCGTCTGGATCTGGATATTCGAAATAATCTGGGGTGTGATCTAAGTCTTGTGAATTATCAGGGTCAGAATATTCCTGAAGGTTTTCGTTAAAATTTTCTGGAGTTGAAAATTCTCCATTTTCAAATAAATTTTCGGTTAAGTCTTCATATTCATCCGGAGGTTTTTCTTGATGGTAATTTAAATGATTAAAATTTCTATTAACGTTTTGAGAATTTGCTCGATATTTATTGGGGAAATTTGATTGTTGAGTAGCTGGTCTTTTTATAGTGCTAAAGTCCATAGGTTCTGGTTTATTTGTTGGTGAAAAATTTGGTTTAGGTGCAAATGCATTAAAGCTCGAATTTTGAGTTATTCTAGAATTATTAGGATTGTTAAAATTTGTTGGACTTTTAAAATAGTTGGGATTTTGATTAAAATTATTTTTAGGATTTTGGTTAAAATTACTTCGATTTTGTTGGAATGGTCTTTGCATGAAATTTGGGTTATTAAATTTAGGTTTCATATGAATTTCGTGTTTGAATATTGGAAGTTAAATTGATTTATTTAATTTCTGACTTTGAAAATTATTTTGATTTTGAGAATATCTGATATCAATTTCTTCTTTTACTATGCTTAAGGCTTGTTCTAGTGAAGTTGGGTTTCTACTTCTTACGAAGCTTCCTAAATTTTCATTTAGTCCACTTGTAAAAGTGCGAAGTGCTAAATCTTTGTTAGCCTTTAATTTATAAGTGATAATGTCTTTTGATTCTTGACTCAGAGAAACTTTTGAATTATAAATAGCCAAATGGGTTCTAACTTTATTGAAAAATTCTATGGGAGAGTCTTTATTCTGTTTTAATTTAGTTAAATCAATTAAAAGATTCAATTCTGACCTTTGGTCGCCAAAATTTTCAATTAAGACATTTTTTAAGTCTTTCCAAGTATCATACTCGTAACCTGTAATTACTTCTAACGCTTGACCTTTTAATTTATTCCTTATCGAATTTAAAATTACTTGGTTGATATAATCGTTTAAATTTTCTGTGCAAAATTTAGTTGCAATGATTTCTGCCGATCTGACAAATTCCGAAAGAGTGGCTTGATTACCATCATATGTGGGAATTTCATTTAGTAAAGCTACATTAAAATGTGGGGGAAACAATGATGCGTTTTGTTCAACCATATTTGGGTTGTTACAATTATTTAAAAATCAAATTCTAGGGATTGAACACCTTGGTGAGCGTGATCGATCTCGTGACATAAAATTTTACAATTGTTTAAAAATATAATTTTTTGTCTAATGTTTCAAGATAATGGTGATCTAAACATAAGAATTTTATAGACAAAAGTTAATTTTACTTTATTTGTTTCACTTGATTTTTAATTTTGTTTTATGTTAGTAAACAGTTTAATGACTAGGGGATTCTTCTAACAGGGGGTAGGTGCCCTACGCGCAAGAACGCAAGCACAAATGCAAATTAAGCACACCTAGTATGTGCAGCAATTGGTCTGGCTTACTACGTTCTGCCTAATATTATAAATAAATATTAGAACTATGTTAGTATAAGTTAAAGTTTGTTTGAGATTAATTAGCTTTATAGATCAGGCGAACGCTTTAATAATTATTACTTTTGAAAATTATATTACGTTACTTTGTTGCCTTTAAAAAATTTTTATTTTGCTTTTTCTTTAAAACTTGAAAATTATTACTTAGGCGAACGCTTTAATAGTCGTTACTTTGTTGCCTTTAAAATATACCTTTGCTTTTTCTCTAAAGCTTGAAAATTATTATTTTTAAAATATACCTTTGCTTTTTCTCTAAAGCTTGAAAATTATTATAAAAATATGCACTTACATTGTGCGTTAAAATTGACGAACGGCGTGCGATCTGCTACGTCCTGTTGTCTTCAAAAAGGATGCGTCGATCCTGTTGATGTCGGCTGGCCTGCAAACAGCTAGGTCCTGAAGTCCGACTTTGGATAGTCTGCTTTGCGCTAGAGCGTTATCCAAAAGTTGTCCTGGGGTCGTCGTTGTTGACGTTGCCAAACCAGAGACTGATCCCAATGATCAAGAGTGGTCCCAATAACCAGATGGTTCCAATAACCACGGAGGAGCAGGAGCTGGGTCGACGGGCGCTTCTCACGATCGGGCGATGTTTGTCCCTGTTGAAGATGTCCGAAGATCCGCTGGGTGGTAGGTGTCGATTTGCGGCAAAGAGCTGAACCTCAAGGAAAGTTGCTGGTCGACTCGATGTTTGTAGTTTTCCAGGTTTTCCTCCACAAATCCGAACGACTGCGCCAGTTTTATTAAAAGGCCGCCAAAACGACTTTTTAAAAAACGTTTATTTTTATTTTACAATGAAATATAACATTGGAAGCACACAGATTAGCTGCCAGACAATTTCTTACATCTAGCTACGAACTAACTGGAACTTATCTTAGAGGTGCAAGCTACTTGTATACAGTGTGGTCCATTAAGTGTGCAACAAATGGGACATTTTTTTATTAGTTGTAAAACCGAAATTTAAATACAGCCAAAAGTTAGTGCATGTTCGATAACCATATCAGATGCCCTTAGAATGGCTTTAAGTCAAACAATATACAGGGCAGGATAAAAAATATGAAATTCGTTAAAAAATAAAGTTACCTTATTTCAAAAAATATAGCAAAATTTTATTGAGAAAAGTTGTTTAGAATCAAAAGTTATGCTAAAATACAAAGTCACGGCCTCCTATTCGAATTTTGATTGTTTTTTTGTAAAATTCTGTATTATCCCCGTATGATACATATTTTTATTATTCTGATTTCATTAAGAGTTTTTTATATGTAAATTATTATTAGTAAAGCATTTGCCTTGTTAAAAAGAATATTTGCGAAATTCTAAAGTTCTGTTAAATATCGTTGCAACAAATATGAAGTGGACGCTTACCTAAAAAAATATAAATCCAAGTAAATTTTACAAATACGCTTCAAGTTGCTCAAAGTTATTTAAAAGGGATATGGTTGTGGCTACTTTAAATACATATAAAATCAAAATAATAAAAATATGTATCATACGGGGGTAATACAAAATTTTCCAAAAAAGAATCAAAATTCGAATAGGAGGCCGTGACTTTGTATTTGAGCATAACTTTTAATTCTAAACAACTTTTCTCAATAAAATTTTGCTATATTTTTTGAAATAAGGTAACTTTGTTCTTGAACGAATTTCATATTTTTTGTCCTGCCCTGTATATTGTTTGACTTGAAGCCATTCTAAGGGCATCTGATATGGTTATCGAACATGCACTAACTTTTGGCAATATTTAAATTTCGATTGTACAACTAATAAAAAAATTTCCCATTTGTTGCACACTTAATGGACCACACTGTATATACTATGTCTAATCAACTAAGATAAGCGTTATCTCTAAAAGGGAGCGTGAGACAGGAAGCCACGTGCGTTCAAGGTTGCAGACTTGCAATTCATATTATATATACTTCTGGTTGGGTTAGTTCCCCTTTCTGCACTGCGGCCTAAAAGACCTATTGTGCACATCCCAGTGCTTCACCTAGCCTCACAGAGGTATTCCGATGTCCTCAAAAAAGCTTCCTAGTGAGTTTAGTGAGGTGTTTATCAGCAGTTCGGGTTCAATTGTTGTTTCCCCAAAGTGTTTATGTCGCAGAGTTATGAGTTCCTCGCACTCGCATATCCAGTGGATTGGAGTCTCGTCCTCCTCTTCACAGAATCTGCATTCTGTGTTTGTTGCCACTCCTATTGTGTGCATATGTTTGTTCATATAACAGTGTCCTGTAGTTATCCTTGTTATGTGTTTTATTTTCTCCCTTCCATTTTCCAGGAGTGCCAGTGTCGCTTTCTTGGACGGTTCCCCTATGAAGTTCCTAGAGTGCCTTGCTTTAGGGTAGTCGTGCCAGAATTTGCGATGTTTATCTCGTAACCAGCTTCTAGTTTGCTCCCTGATCATGCTATAAGCAATGTTACAGGTAGGCTCTGGTCCTATTAGCTGGGTAGTGCTGGCTGATTTTGCTAATTTGTCTGCTTTTGTCTGCTTGCAATTCATACAAAGAAGCTATTATCGTTCAAGGTTGCAAGCTTGCAGTTTTACACAGGGGGCCATTGTCTAGTCATAATATAACTGGCTTGTGTTATAGAGGATTTGTTCTTTATCGAAATATAATAGACGATTGACTTCTTACTCATAATATCAGTGGTGAATCAACAAACTGCCGAAACTGTTCTTTGCCTTTGCCTTTGCATTAAGGTTACTGTTAATAATCACATCAATTTTCAACTTGTTTAATATAAAATCTACATTTACAGAAGGTTGTCTATCAAATCAAATTCTTCAAGTAATAGCATCAATTTACGCTTTAGATATATCAATTTTAATATCCAGGAAAAAACATCAAAAGAAAACAGAATTCAATACAAGCTACGTGCAAGGTGGCATTAGCTGCTCGCATGTAAGTACACAATGAACACGAAACATGCATACAAAAGAATAGCGTCGAAATAATAAGCCTTTAAAAAATCCAAATGTCAAAATGTTCTAACACGGTCCTGGCTTAACGCCGATCCCGGTCGCCTTTGCCTATATTTAAATTTGGCGCAAATTGCATACCTAATCACATTATTTCACACTTACAAGGACTTCTCGCAGTTGAATGCAAGCCGTAGCGCGTTTTGGTTGGCTCAAGTGGTGCCTAGACTATAACCACACGATCGGCTACGGAAGTATCCCGGAACATAACGATGTTCGGTCTTCTGACGAAATGCTAGAACGTCACAAATACACCCTTTGGGTGTCGTAATCCGCGTACCTTTTTTGTGCAGGCTGAAAACGGCGTCTGCTCAAGCACACTCTGCCTTGTGAACCCCACAATAATTTATATGCAGCATATCACTTACTGCAAGGCTGCTAATGCCTTGTATTTATGTCGCTTTTCGCATGGCGAAATTTATTTCGCCGCCGGCCCCGCATTGGAATATGGGCACATACGCACTTAGGAGAGTCACATCAGCCCTCAATCCTGTATAGCCTGCCCTTCTTTGCGAAATCTTCAAATCCCCACATAAAACGAGCAGGCTTGGACGTGCGTTTTTTGCTGCACACGCGAATTTAACTTCACAACATTTGTACTACACAAGGTAGGACTCCTTGCACAATTGATTATATTAAATACAATGCTTAAATGCAATACATAAGAAAATACGTATAATAAATACATCGTTCTTGCTTTTAAGCATGGAAAGAGCATAACGGGTATGGAATGCCAGATAACCCGTTACAGGATGTGGTCATATAATCATTTTCAAGAATTTGATTTATTTTTTATTCAATGCGAACTCTTCGCATCGTTCCATGTTTTTGCATTTATTTTAAAAATTCTCCGCTTCCTCTATTGTAACTCTTAAGTATTGAAACTGGTTCAGCTGTTCTACTTCTATTTCTTCTAACTGTAGATGTAGGTATATCTTGCATTTCTCGTAAGACTTCCATTTCTTTGGTTTTACGTTTGTTCATTTTCTTCCCACTTTTTGTCAACGCCTAATTCCATACCATTAGATTTTCTTCTAGATCTTTTTCGATTCTGACTACCACGCCATCTGCGCATTTAGAAATTTCCGCTTGTTTTAAGTCTCGGTATACTATACACATTTGCTTTGTTTGGTTTCTCTAATAATCTCGCCCATGAATGTTATAACCCGTAAATGACTTAACCCCCTCCTTGTCTTACTCTTTCATTTGTGCTGAACATTTTCGATCTCTTATTTTTACTGCATTTTATTATAGAAGCTTTTAATTGCTTTGATTAATTTTTTCTTTACATTTTTTATGTAGGCATTTCCAATGTTTTGGTTCTCTAGCAAATGCCTTCTACATATCCACATATACTAAGTATGCAGTTTTTCCCGTACTCAATATACTCGTATTATCTATAAGTTTCTTCAACGTAAATATGTGATCCTCAGTGCTCCTTCCTTTTTTAAACTTCTTTTGTTATTAACTTAAGCTCTATTATACGTCTCAATTTTTTCTGTTACTGATTCATATGTTTTCGTTATTGTACTCATTAATAAGGAAAATCATATGAATTCATACGTGCACAAGCGAAAATCCGGGCACAGAAAGGAAATCTATCATTGATTATAACATATTGGTAGAAAGAGGAATTAGATCAACAGTAATCGATGTTCGTGTTAAAAGGTGAGATGAAATAAATAGGGATTACTACATACTGATAACAAATGTAAAGGAAAGTGAAAAAGCAAGAAATATAAATTATATAAAGCCAGAAAAATCAAACATGAAACCACAAGATATTATAAATTAAAGAACATAGAAATAGCTAAGAAATATGAAAAATCAGTAAGCGGGAAAATAGAAAAAGCAAAGGAAAAGATCATATATTATAGAGGTTGGAGTCGTTTTTCAGAGAATCGAAAAAAACTGAAAAATTATAAGAGTAAACACCATACTTCCGGTTATGCCATTTTCTTCAAAAGCTTGCTGTCGCATCTAGGTAACACACAAAACTTAGATATAAAGTTTCAACGTCATATCTCTTTTCAATTTTGAGATATTCTGTTCACACACATACATTACGGACACAGAGACAGACAGACCAATGAACAAAAACATGTTGTTTGGGTTCAGACGACTCCAAAACGTGAACTCTGTTGAAAACTTTATTTAGAATTTTTGGGGTGAATCCAATACTTTCTTTATTGTAAAAGGAAGTAGAAGTTAAACACAATTTCGTCCTAATCCTCTTTCTTTGGATTCTACTGATACAGGGAATTAAAAAAATACATATTTTTATTATCTTGATTTCGAAATAAGTACGTATTAGTTACTTCTACTAACTAATTACTATTGTCTGAAACCTTGGTAACTATTGCACTTTTTTACGAACTAATTTAGAAAACTTAGATTATTGATCGATAGGACCAGGTTAATGTGGTAGTTATTCACCGAAGGGTTGGAAACGTATTGTAGAAATGAAAAGGTTAAGAAGATATTTTCATAAGTAAGAAATCCAGACCAAACTTTCCTTTTAAAGCAGCTGTAGCCTACGTTAACGCACACAGCGAAATGAACACAGCTCTAGTTTAAGTTCGAGTTTAATCTATTTTTGAATGTGATATTTACTCCAATGGTACTATACCCATTCACAAAAAAGAGATGCAGCTCAAAAATGCTTTAACCCGGTAGTTTCATCAACTTTTGCTTAATACGATAACATCGCATAAGAAGAGAATCCTCAAGATGTTATGTCCGGTTGCCGGACGAAACCGACCATGTCTCGCATTTACAAGCATCGAGCGCAATAGAAACTAAACTATCGCTCGGGTCACAAAATTAATTTTGAAATACACAGAACTGGCATATTGCTGCAGCAGTAATGATCTGCAGAAGTTCATCTGTCTTCCGGAAGCAACCCATGGACTCGAGAAAAGTATAGAGGTGCAAACAGTATGCAACATCAAATCTTCGAGTAGCTAAATGGGTACTGGTTGATGTTTAGTTTCAAATGCATATTAGATGTCCTCGTCCTTACGGGTACTGATACATGACGTGGGCATCTCGTATTGACTCCCAATAAAGGTACAAGTCTTCCTGCTTCCCTTAAATGCTAATCACATCTCTGAGTAATTGTAATCTAATTATTTGCAGGCTCGTTGGACCCAATCATGTATCTTGTCCCCTTTTCATGAATCTCCTCTCATCTGGTTTGATGCAGTAAATTTTCTACACTCGAGTGCTGTTAGAGCTTAGGTGTTTTAGCAATCCGTACTAACATTTATTGGCTATATGTATCGTTCCCTGAGTTTTTGCACTGGCGTTGTTGTCTGTATTTTCTTGAGAACCTAGATAGACAGATGCTTTTACTATTTTAAAGTTTCTTTTCTTCTTCCTCTTAATGTAGGCTCAAAGTGTAACGTTAAAGTTATAGTTTTAATTGTGAATTTTTGGAGAACCCTTGGGCGTTGCTCGTTATGTGCCGCACATATACGTCAGTCCTGCTGTAAGAGCATTTGCATTAAACTTTGAAGTGCTTAATCATATTGATCGGTTTCGTTATCGTGGACTAGTGCCGCCAGCCCTAGAAATCGACTGTAATCGAATTCCCGCATACGCATAGCAATACATATGTGGCCCTTGCGACTTGGATGCGTGAACATTTCCGTGGGTCGATGTTTATTGTCAAATTCCCGCATCTTGTCAGCCGGCGATCATCCTCGTGGGTCATGTCTCAGGTTGTAACGATTTGAAATTTGTAAATGTTATTCTATTTAATATCAAGCTCTGATTACTGTACTTGCAATTTACGTTAGTAATTACTGCTCGCTGGTAGCTCTGGAGTAGGTAAGGTGGTAGACCGTTGGACTAAAAAAATCAAGTTTAATTTTACTAGATTTCATTTACTTATAACTAGCTACAAACACAATAAAATTTAAATAATTACAACTTCATCACAACACAATTATAATAAACTAAACAAATAATTCTGGCCCACGACAGGCCGGCATGAGTTGTCCAGCTGCCTCCTGCAGGAAGTGATGGCGTCAGCACTCAGTCCCAGGAAGCAGGCAAGCTTCAATTTGAGCGGATGGAAATATCACAATTATATACATTAAATTTTAAGCTCGCCCGTCACTTGCTTCTCCAGGTTCCAGTCCAAATTTTAATTTGCCGAGCGGCACATTCGCTGGATTAGCGGTCCCGACCCGTTAAATGGAAAAATTTTATTGGGCTGTGCTCTCACAATTTAATAATTGATTATTGAATATTTACGTTTTGCGAGCCTAGGGAAACGTGAGTTTAATAGAGCTTTGGTCGAGCGCTTTCGCGGACTGGATCTCTCGCTAAATCTTTTAGTGGAATTCTTCGTGCTGCTGTCGGCTATTTGGGGAAATAATTAATTAACAGGGAGGATTTAAAAGTGAGGTACTCGGCGAAGCCGTAGCCAACAAATTATAGATCTCGGAAGTATTAGGGAGTGATCTCAAAGCGAGACACTCGGACAAACCGTAGCTAACAAGTTATCAATCTCGGTAGTATGAGAGGGATAATCTACAAGCGAGGCGCTCGGCGAAACCGTAACTAACAAATTATAGATCTCAGGAGTATCGGGGGGATGGTCCACAAGCTAGGCGCTTCGCTAAACCGTAGCCAACAAATTCTAAATTTCGATCGGTAAGGGTGCATCGAGCAGTTCGACTAACTCGAGTGGGATGGAGTGGTTTCACGTCAGGTGAAAGCTTTTCAACTTGGAATTACGGGTAGTTCTGGACAAGACGATTATTTAAATGTAGTTTTACTAACACAAGCAGGAAGGGAGGTTTCAGGTCAGTTTAAGGGTTGCTTATTAAGTTCAACTTCTCAGAAAGAAGCTAGGAATAGAACTTGTCCTTGGGGCCCTGGGGCCTTCCTTTTATATGTTGTGAAAAATATCGATCTGATCGATTATAGAGGGGGCTAAACTTGCTAAACCGGCGGGGCTGAGAGTGGGAATTGCGCTAATCTCAAGGGGCCCGCGTGCTTGCTATACTGCTTAACTACTTTATAGGCTCTAGGGCCATAAAAGCCATTTTACTCCCGCTATCGAGGCCCAATAAACAAGATTATGGATTCAAAATGAAATAGACATTGGATAATTCGATATAGTCATTATTTACAATTTAAATAATTTAGAACTGTACGTATATCAGCGTGTTTAAATTTGCACAATTTTATAGCGTTCACTATGCGGACTGCTTTTCCACGAACGGTAAACATACAGAGTGGTCCGTAGAAACCGGGTATTCAGCTGATTCCGATTTGGATGCCTATCCTCGAAGGACCCTCATTGCAGGTGCCAAAGGCGGACTGTCTATATTGTTTGTAACACCAAAAGAAGACATAGACTACGTTTGCGGCGATTCCTTGCAGGGGTATAAGGTAGCATGATCAACTTCGTCCAATCGTAGGCTAATTTCATCCCTCTTAGGTAAGTCTACACTCTCCAACGGAAATTCCACGTCTGAAGCAGAAGTACCTGAGAATTCCTCTCGATCAATCAGTGGTCGCGTCTATACGGCCGAATATGATGACCACTGCCGACGAGCTACTATCCTACAAGCCCGAACACAGGAAATGCTACTTTTCGCGCGAAAAGCCCCTAAAATATTTCAAGATATACACGCAAGAAAACTGTCTTCTGGAATGCTTCACCGACTACATGAACAAGTCGTGCGGCTGCGTGTCGTTTCAATTACCACGTGAGTATATTAGTTTTACAGCTGAAGTTATATATTTGGTAGATTGATCTCGTACGAGGAAAAAAGCAGCAGTTATTATAGATTCAGATTTACTTATTTATTAGGTGGAATTATGCAAAAACTATAAGCAACGTTTACAGTTCTTAAAGTTCGATAGTGTAGATACAAGAAACAGAACAGCCTCCACAAGATTATTTTGGTTTATGCCCACTAAGATTTTTTAGATTATATTCGCGTTTCTTGCTTTCATAACTACTATAAACAATAAAGTCCGTCTAACTGCTTGTCGGATAATAGAGCTTTTTGTATAGCCTTATACCGGGACTTGCTGCATATAGTCCTAACTGCTTCTAATACCTTATTACTTCTCTGATTTCTAAGGCTGTTTGCAAAAAATTATGGGAATTGCGCCAAAAGTCACAACAAACTTAAAGGCTGCTCAGTAACTCATAGAAGTGCCTTCAAAATACCCAGAACTCCACTACGCTTCACAAATAAAAATTGCACAGCAAATTTTAAAGATTCTATTTGAATAAAATTCATAATATTATAATTAAGCTGGTCAGCCTTACAGCTGTAACCGCAAGAAAGAAGAGTAACCAAAAGGATTTCCTAGAATTATACTTGCTCTTTATTAGCAAGACTAGCTGATGTGCTCGTCTGCAAAAGAAACCCACAGAAAAAAGCGGTTTTGATACCCTGGTGCAAGGCCCTGAAGGCATTACTGCATTACGAACGGGATACGCTCCAAATTTCCCAATGGTCAATTTATATATGAATTTGGCGATAATTTATGCATCCAAAGCAACAGGTTTAACATACTCTAGCACATCAAAACATATGTAACATTAACGGTAAATAGCACATGCATTACCCGGAATACAGTTCAATCGGCTGCAAAATGCGGAAACCAAAATCACGAATTTTTGTGTGATTTTACACGCAATATAAAACAAAGGTTCGTCGGCAAAGCGATAAAGAAGGGACAGCGGCTATTCAAATATTACGAGCAGTCAGTGTGAATCTACACACGATGTACGGAATGATAATGGTTTCGCTAAATCCGATACAATTTTTACGGTACTTCGTAAAGATACCTTTTAAAAAATAATATACCACTCTTCGTTTGGTTAATCCGGTCGACTTCCGTTTTTGTATATTCATCTCTAAGAATTATAAAACCTGTTTATATTTTCTACTCTGACTAACATAGGATTAAATCTATCACCATTAAATTTGTTGCACCTAAATTTGTTAGCTTCACATGCAACCCTTATATCTTTGCTCTCACCATTTATTAACCTACTTTCATATATTTATATTTGATATATTTTATTTATCCTAAAAAATTTATAGATCTTGTTTTTATTACTGAATTCTAATCTTCTGTCTTATTATTGCGAGAAATTTATTGAATTCTAATTTTGAACCATACATCTTTCACGTAGTTTCAATTATAATGAGGTGAAGTTCATGTGTTCACTACACTCAGTTTGAACAATTCTTTCTCAATTTTGCTACTCATCAATTTATTTGTCTTATTGAATTGTGAATCGTCTATCGTGATCACCAATTAAAATATTTTTGTTAAAAAAGTAATTAACATTGCAACATCGGGGGTTGTTTGACACCGAAAATCGGCTCGACAATATATCGGGTGCAGATTTCGGGATGGTTCTTGGGCTATGGGCGTTTTCTCGAGATGAGCCCTGCACTCAAGTTGTCCTGGTCAGGCCGGGTACGGGTATATGCTACGCAAGTACAGAAGTTCTTATATGTCTAAATTATCTAGAATCTAGTGTAGACATCCATAGTATGCATAGATCCATCCATAACAATTTTTAGCAGCAGCTAAAAACTAGTTTAAATATATTACGTATGACAAACAATCCTCTAACGAGATAACGATAGCCTTTACTGAAACGCAAATGAAAAATTATTTGATTTGTTAAAATAGCTAAGACTTCTGCAAGTAAACTCACATACAGTTTTAATTTAAGGGTTTAATTCGACTCGTATATGTGGACCTGCCAACAAGGGTTGCATTGAACAATCAAAAGGTAAATTTTATTAAAAGAGCATCACACGCGTTAACTGAATCACTTCTAGCTGATTTCCTCACGAGCGAAGTGCAAGAGAAGCTTAAGCTCTCCAACAAAAAAACAAAGTTGGCAGATGCACTTGAAGCTGAGCCTGACCAAGCAACCATAACCGGAAAATGCAGCTGCCTGCCTGCTTGCAATAATCTAGACTTTGATGTGGAGTCCTCGCAATGCGACTGGAACTGGCAAGCCGTCATGGAAATCGAACAGCAGACTTCCGGCTGGGATTCCAAGAAGAATACGCAGTCGGAAGAAGGGTACGTTTTTAAAATTTTATAGAGATATTTTCTATTTGGTTCCAAATGCAGGTCGCACGTTTCGCAAGTTCAGCTGTTCTTCAAAGACATGCAGTTCATCACATCAGAAAGGAACGAACTCTATGGGCAGACGGAGTTTTGGGCCAATTGCGGTGGCTTGATGGGCCTGTTCGCTGGGTTTTCCTTCATATCGTTCTTTGAGATTTTGTACTACTTGACGTTGAGGCTCACTTGTAACTTGCGGAAGTTCGGCCGCCATTATTGGTCGGGGTCGGAGAAATTGTTGCAAAATAAAGATCATGGTTCGTGAGAACAGTTTGTTGTAATCAGAAATAGATTATATTTTTAGCTAATGATTAAATCGGTATTTCCATAAAAAGTTGTTTTATTTAACTCATGTCGTAGTTTTTGCCAGTCATCAAGAGTGGTCATTATAAATGCCACAAAATGTGGTAGTTTTATTATTTGTAGCTTACAATCAACTTTCAAAGCTTAACAGATATGATAATTGTTTGTATTTGCAATAAGAAAAATATATCATAAATTTTTTGTTATTTCCACGCACGTCGTGAAATTCCTTATCATCAGTATCGGATATTTAAACCAGACACGAAATTTACCGATGTATGCAAATATATTTTTCAAGCTTAATTTGAGGATTTGATGTGCACCTAACAAAGCAATAAGGTGAATGGGTCGAATTATGGTAATGTATATAAATGATTTAGTGGTCATATATCTATTACTTATGCTAATAGGTCACACCCAGCATGATGTAATCCTTTACTTAAATATAGCTAGTATAAAGCGCTCCCTAAAATATAAAAAATTGTAAACTGACATAAATATGTATAACATATATGCAAAAAGAGCTTGATGTTATTTGCAGTTTGGAAGAAAGATATTTCCTATATGAACTAGGTTGCTAGCAACTAAATAAATATAAAACTTACTGCTTTACAACATCAACAGCCAGTCTTACAAAGGCTACTAATCTGACGTTAACTTCAATTCACTGTTAAAATAAACAAAAGCGCAGCAAGACGTTAGCGCTTATGACATTTTATTCATTAGTAAACAAATTTTGATACGCTTTTGTTTATTTTAACAGCGAATTAAAGTTAACGTCATATTAGTGGCCTTTATAAGACTGGCTGTAAGTGTAATTACTATTTAGTGCTACTTGAGAAAAAAATATTTAGGCAGTTATTTTAAAGTAACGCTACTGAAATAATAAATATAATAATAATAATAATAAATAATAATAAACGTTTAATTCCTGGGATTGTATATACAATATGGAAAAGTCACAGTAAAGAAAACCCAATAAATAAAACATGAAACAATATAACACCAAAACGGTGAATCATTAGTTATTCCAGTGAAAGTTATTCACCAAGTTGCTGGGCATCTGCGGGTGTAATTTTCCCAAGTGTAAGAGCTGCCAAGATAGTGCAATTAGACCAGCAAGTTTCCACCTGCGCGTCGTTGAGTGCGAGCCTACGTTGGTGAAGATTTTGGGGTAGTTCCAGACATCGGATGGCAGATCTTTTTGTGCTACATGGAGAGGAGGCATACAGCTATCCCTGGGTAGAAGAATTAGAACCAGCAAGCCATTTTCAAGCGAGTATTTGCCGTGGCGTCCTTTCAGTGTGCCAACCAACAGCGGAACGCCGCTTCAAAAAAGGTAGGATTCCATAAAAAATAGAAGCATCAGCCTCGTATAAACTGGGGCTCATCAAGTCAAGAGTAGACTTTTCCCGAGAAGTTCGACGTATTTCCAGAGTCCCAGCTCCATCGAACATCGAATAATTTAGGTGGCGTCCCTAAAAGGTGCGAATTGAGGCGACAGTTGCAGGTTTTGCCGGAAATTGAACGAAAGCGAATCACGCGTGGGCTTACGTCATACAAGAAACAAAATAAGGTTAGCCGTTACTACGTCACAGAATTAATCGTATTTACCTGATGCATTCTTGCCATTTTAGTGCTTAAAATTCAATTTTACGCTATTTTTGCACTGACGGATCATCTTGTTTGCTGCACTAAATTTAGAGGTTATTTAACTGTCAGTTGGAAACAGTGCATTTTCCCTAATATCACAAACAAAGTGTCATACAACGAATTATTTGTCATATAAAGTTTTCCACTTAATTTTATGAACCGACTCCCTGAGTTAAGAATTGTTTCATGTTCACCGGAGCTAAGCCCTAATTTATTGCAAATAAATAAAATAAGGAAAGAGCAATAAGCCATTCATTTTTGGTAATTATTATTACATTCTTTTAATTTTCCCTGAGTTTGAGGCAATTCTCAATTGAAACTTTCATTTCATAAAGTATAGTATCCCTTGCCCTAATTATAAATTTTATATTTTATTTAAAACCCCATTTTGAACGGGAGTTCTATTACAATATATGCTTCTGTTTAGCTTGCATGTACTCGTATATATCTAGCAACTCAGGATAACCGCATTTTAGAATGTGCAAGTCTTTCAAATTAGCACTAGATATAATCACATCGTCATCGACACATTTTTTTATTAAAATTTACACAAGAACTCTGTTTCGGGAAGTGTAAATCAAAATAGTGTACACATGTTGCTTAGAAAAACTTGAAAACATCATTCGTATGTATCAGTGATACTGTATAGGTCAATCCAACCTTCGCTAGAAGGCTACATTCGAAATTTAAAATATTATTTTCAGTAATAGTTATCTTATAAATGTAGGTCTTATCTGACCCAGACTCGCTGGTATCCAATTCCAATAAAACAGTTCTGTGATCGAAAATAAAATTATCAAACACACAACATGAACCAGCATTATCAGAATTCATAAATATCTCATCAACAAGTTCAGATTAAAATCGCCCCACAAATGTGTCAATATTAGGTTTATAAAGGCTCTGATGGAGATCTGTGTCAACTTACAATTCTAATAGGCTTACGTTAGGTGGGTTTCCATAAAAGCGCGCCAATTTCAAAATACTGTTTAACACAAGGCACGCTTAGAGCAAATTTCTTTACATTTAAGTTTTCCTTTGCCCATATGCCCATCCTGTATACCGTGTATATATGCAAGTGGATTAATTTCGGTAATCCTTTGACATCTGCGGTATCCTTTATTGCCCACAACAGTTCAACGTCTACGGTTTCTGTTAGCCACTTTAATCCACTCACCACCTTCTTTGACAAGAGTCGATTATTTTTGGCATCTTCGTTTAAATTGATATATTTATTAAACACAGTGAAGTTTCAGCTTGCAACATAACAGCTGATTGGTCTTTTTGTGTTTCAGTCGGAGTGGTTTTTGTGATTCAAGTTTGAGTCTTGGTTTTTAACACGTGCTGGCTTACAGTGTTTATTTATATTTTTACCCGATCGAGCACTTTGTACTACAAGATTATTACTTATATCGCTTGCTACAAATGTGTGTTTGTCTTTCAACTAAGCACCATCTGCTTTACAGACACGTTTGCCACACTTATTACTTGGATATGTTTGTTGAATAACTCAATTGTATCATACAATTAGGCTATTAAAGTTTTTTTTTATTTATAATATATTTAAGAATATGAATGTCTACCTTTTTCTCAGTGTTGGAAATTTCGTATAATGCCTTGAAAAATGCCTTAACATCACTATTCGAACGAAACGATATGAGAATCGAACAAATTTATAAATTAAATGTGTATTTTACAAGATAACAAATTAACACACAAATATAAAACATTACCTAAAATTAGTAAGTTGTGTTTTTCAAGGAAGAAATCTTTGTTTGTATGATTTCCTTGAGTGCTCCATTGCTGGACAGTCTCTTTGAATGTTCCAACAGTAGGTAGCCGGCCATCCCACTTTCCTTGATATCCCTCTTCCATAGTTAGTTTGCAAGTCTTGATGTAACCGTTCACCTTGTTCATCGCTTACCTCTCCTAGATTTTTAGGAAATTCATCATATTGGCTGTTCAGGAAAGTTTTATTCTCATGTTACAACCAAGGCGATAAAAACTTTTAAGCACTGTTTCAACAAGATTTTTATAATTTTCGGCACTTTTATTCCCGAGGAAGTTTTTAACGACCATCGCAAACGGGCTCCGTGGACCTTTTTCAATATTGTTCATAGAACTAGTAAAAACGTATCTTGGTAAGGACACTGTGCATTTAACACTTTTTCGCCTTTTCTCCCATTTTTAGTTCTTTTTCCGCTTGAGTTACGCCAAAATTAAAAATTCAGTAAAATGTTAAAATCCAACTCCGTCCATTTCGAATATTAACGTCTCCCAGCTTAGTTAGGATTAGTGTTTTAAATCGAAATTTAGCTTTGTCTTAGCATGCCATGACGCAGTGTGCCTTTATCGTATTTTTAATTGTTCTTTGGCATCGGAGAGTCGCTTGCTTTGCTTACAGGTGGTTCCCCTTTGTAAGCGAAAATATGTTGGACAACTCGACGTCATTCGTATGCTTCCATAAGTTGAACAGAGTACGAAATTAAGTAACACCTGCGCGAAGTCATTTGGTTTTAGGATTTTAGCCGGGACCATTCAATCAAAGTCCGGCACCAAGATCATCCATAAGTGTTGGTTGTTGATTCCCCAGCGACGGCCCCGTCAGCCCTCGACGCGTAAGTCAAAATTAAAGTAGTTGATAAATGTTTAGCCGAGGAACCCTTGTACCGTGGAGTAGGCATCTCCAATTACGCTGGAATCGGATTTTAAATGGAAACTTCGTTTGTGTGCTAAACTATTGTTATACTGGAGTTACAAGTACCGTACCGTAACCCTGCCTTTTTATACGTGCTCCATTGCTACCATTCCTGTGAATATAACTCTTGAATATCGCCCCTATGCAGTTTCCAGTAGTTCTTTTCCGTATATTGCAGGCAATATCTTGAGCGACACCCGCCATTTTGGTTGGACAACGTCACCAGAGCAGTTGAATCTCTCTAACACGTAGTGTGTTAGTTTATAGTAATTGTAACGCATATAAATATACAGTGAAGTGATTTCAAAGTGTCGCCATGGCACGCAGTGCCGTCGTTCATTTAAATGTTAAGATATTGACAGAAATTACCGCCTTGAAGTTAATTTTGAGTATTTTTTGTCAAGATTTAATGTCGTAAGGTAGTTTCTTTGTGTAAACTTAATGTAGTTACATCGTTTGTTGTCAATCGCTCAGCCTGTGTTTAATTTAAACATTGCGCCATTAACCTCACTAAGCTCTTTCGAGTATATTTTTAACTGTAACGAGCAATCTTTTAATGTTCATTGTCACCTACATATTTTTCTACATTAATATAGTTTATTTTTATATAGTGGTGTGTTTCATTAATAGATTTATTTTTGCATGTGCATTGTTTCGATGTACAGGGATTCAGACAGCTGTAAGAAAATTTAAGTCAAGGTAAGTTCGACTCAGCTGTTTGTGTTCACCACTCAAGCATTGTCAAGGTAGAATCAGAAAAGTTGAGTTCGGTGGTTCCACTTTCACAATGAACCTAGCTGTAGTGTTTTTCCCCCATTTGAACAGAAAAGTGGTGGCGCTTAGAAAATAACATCTTGATTTCGTTTACCGGATCGTAGCCCTAATTTCAATTCGCAACGAATTCCCCTTCTTCTTCTAAGTGAATCAGCAACCTTTGCTACACTCCATCGTAACGGAATTGGGGCAATCGATCTTAGAGTTTCCCGATTTTGTAATGCAACAAACTAACAGTCTTGTCGTAGAAACCATTTCGTGTTGTAACATTTTTCATCAGAGTTTTAATCTGCAGCCCGTCAAAAACACCAGCTTCTAGTTTTTCGTAACTTAGGTTTGGCAACTTGTTAGAAATATATTTAAAACAGTTACCTCCTCTATTAAGAGCGTTTAGAAACTGCTTCATGATACGCCATTTGAAGTGAAGAAGGGGGAAAGACGATGTTTTCTCTACTTATTAAAGGCTGGTTACTAATTTTCTTCTCCAACTGGCCAGTTCCTCTGAATCCTGTGTTTGTACCTAGCCCGGCAGTCCCAGAGACACAAATAACAGGGATATTTAGTGTATCCAGCCTGCTGACCAAGTAGTAAACTAACCATTTTAAGATCTACACAGATGATCCAGTTGTGGTCACCATATAGTATTAATTTTATAATCTTTTCAACGTCTTCATATCTTTTCTTTAAGTCACGTGAATGGCCAATGGGAATTGAGCTGTATACATTGCCATTACGAATTCAAAGACACTTTAAACTGCTTTTTGAACTACCCAAAAACACACGCCACTCATTTGGACCATAAGATGTCACAAGTCACACCCATTGCATTTAATAAACCTTGCACATTATGACAATAAACTGAATCACTCTCAACTCTAAAGAGTTTTAAAATATCTTGTTCCCGCTTGCGATAAAATGTTATGTTTGTACTAGAGATGATCCGAATACTCGTATTCGTATTCGTATTCGCGAGTATTCGCTATATTTTCAATATTTGTATTCGTAATCGTATTCGCCAAAATTAACACAAATATTATACGAGTATTAGACATTAAAATTATAGAAATATAGATAAGAATTTTAATAAAAATATAAAACAGGTAGGTATTCATACATTAAATAAAACATTTTTTTTAAATATTAAGCATTCTATAACATTAAATAAAGAACAAAACTATTTTCCATACTATTTCTAAAATGTGCAGCGCCTACAAAAACGATGTTGATGTTGATATTATTCACTCAAGGTCATGTATTCGTATTCGTATTCGTATTCGCGAATATTCATAAGAGTATTGGTATTCGGTATTCGTATTCGCGAATACGAATTTTTGTATATTCGGAACATCCCTAGTTTGTACCTCGCTTAAGTATTTTATTTTTCGTTTCTTGTTGAAGCAAGCCGTTCTGACGACACTTTTGAAAGACCAGAATCTCTCACTAAGTTATTTAGTTCTTTCTGATTAAAACATTGTGGCCCTAAGTTAGAGCATAAAGCATCCTCTTAAGATTTCGTATTGTAATCCTGTTCAACATCTTCTGTTTCACACTCTTCGTCCTCAAGTGAAGAAAGTCCTTCAAGAACTGGCATTGGTATTTTACCTGAATGAGGTACAGGGCGGATTGCTGATTCAAAGCTTCGGTAGGTCATTTTACTCTTATTTATTATTTTAAACGGAAGTCTGGACACAGAAAAAATTTTTCATTCTTTTTCTGCTTTCGCCATTCTTTCGCTTTCTTTTTTCTACACGGGTCTTGCATACTTTACGTGGAGCCCAAGATTTGTCTTGATCCCCAGGTTTTATGCCCAAAGTAAGCAAGGCACACTTTCTTCACAAAATCACTGATGTTAGTTCTTTGACTGGGTATAGTGAAGCATCCACAAATATAGCAAAACCAATCTGGACTGTGAGTACAATTCCGTCTACTAGACATGTCGCTAACTTGAGTCTTTGGACGGAAAAGTAATAACTAACACATTAAGCACATTGCGGGCTGTTGCCTAGACAATAACAAAAAAATATTGTGCACTATGTACGTGTAACAGTCAACTGACATAAACTTAGATGCATTTTAGGAGTAGAGGAAGATCCCATCTGCCCAAGATGTGGGAGGGACGAGAAAACGTCCTTTCACTACTTGGGAGAATGTGAAGCGTACCAGCGACTGAGGTATAGAACCTTTGGAGCACCTACGCTTCGAATGGAAGAGTTGAACTCCCTATCCTGGGCCGAAATTCTGATCTTCATTAGAAAATCAGGAAGGTTTAAGCAGGGAGAAGAGCCCATCGAAGAGGACGATAATGAAGGCGGTTGAGGGGATGGCATGGGGTTGGCAAAAAGGGCCTATGGTGGCCTACTTGCTAGACTTCGGTCTCCCCACAACTACTACTACTACTACTACTACTACTACTACTAGATGCATTTAAGTATCAGCATTACGTAAGAGAGCCGGACATAAACAGTGCTATATAAGCAAAACGTGACTTGATAAGAAAATACGAGTGTGATGTTTGAAATCAAAATAACCAAATTAATCGATAACAAGTCAGATCATGATCAGCAGAAAAAAATAACATTTATCGACTTGTATTAGTGTTTCTGTACTACACTTCTTGGCACAGCTCACATGAAAATGCACGTCTCATTTATTCCATTTAAAACCGTTAACTATTTTAGCTTTACAACGTTTACAACGGTACTAAAAGACGAGCTGTTTCCAGCGGCTGCCATGATAAAAATATGGAAAAATAAAGCTAGCAGTGGCTACTGAATATTTAAAAATATGAATTAATATGTAGTGTTTATGTAATAATCTTATTTGCGAACAACTAGAAAGAACTATAGAAGCTTATACGGATAGTGGAAGACAAAAACTCAGAACTTGGCTTAGTACTAAATGCATAAAAAAAACATAAAAATAAGTAAGCCCTATATAAAACAACTAAGTCGCTTAGTTTTCCTATCATTTCTTTATGGCTATTAATCCTGAGGCAGTTTAAACGAATAAAAACCAATGCTATGAATATTTTTATGTTTCTGACACCGACTATGGGACCAACCTCTCCCTCTTCCAGAAACTAAATATCAGCCAAATATTATCTACTGTTATTCAGTTAAGAATTTTAAGATATTTCGGTCATACCATACAAAAAGAACCAAACAACATGGAAAAACTCTTATTCAGAGTAAAGTAAAAAAACAGCAGAACACAATGGCGTTTCCCGACACTGGATCAAATTACCCACACTACAGGAAAACCCATGCACACACTAATAAATGAGGGACAAGCTAGTGATAGTTACAGATAAAGAGTTTACGATCTTGCAGTGACCAGTACACCCTTACAGGGAGGCAAGACTGAAGAAAGAGATTTATTAATATTTATATACTTTATTTCAAATCTGGCCGTAGCCGAGAATTTTCTCGGAGGTGCAGTGGATTTGAACTCATTAGTTAAGTTAGATGTAAGTTGTTGTGTGTGTGGTATGCTTGCATGCGGGAGAGCGTAATGTAAGTCGCGTCCGGCGCATTACCTCCGTTGCACTTCCCGCGAGGTATGAATGGTCCTCGACACCGAAAGGTAAAAGAGGCTATAGATTATGAATGAATGAATTAATTAATTCATTAAAACCAGAATATATCACATAATATCCTTATATCTAGAGATAAAAAATTAACTTGGTCGCAGGAGCCCATAAAAAATTCTGTCTACACTGCCTTTTATAAATTTAAGCACATTTGAACTACAATTAACTGTATTATTAGTTCATGTAACTAACAGTCTGATCATCAGCTACAAAAATATGCAAACATACGTATTTGAAAAATGACCAGAAACAGGCCAAGTTAAAGGTTATTGTGTTTGCAATGTAAGTGTACCGTTCCGTAACAGCTATTTGGTGAAGCTTTGCGCCCAGCTTTGGCAAAGTTACGAATTTTCCGGAAGTTTGCAATTTAAAATCCCGCATCATATTGAAGTATTGCAAACATTTCAAAGAAACCATCGACGCCTTGTATCGTAGCCGCTCCCATCTATCGACGCATCTCTGAAAAATCTTCCTCTACATCGCGGATAGGATTGACAATGGTTTACTGTAGATGCCTTGGGAGCTGTTAATTTTGCTCTGTCGCTTTTGGTGATGCTCGGGGTATGTGGCTTTCCTTGGTTTTGGTACTTCTGCCCTGATCCGACTGCACCCAGTTAAGTATTTATGATTTATTATTTTATGCATATGTGATCCGAATAAGCTACTGAGCATTCAATCAGCTTCTTACTTATCATAAACGGGGATTTAACGTTAACATGTTTCAGAAAACGTTAAACACCTCAAATATACCAAAGCAATGAAGAGTTAGCTTAACCATCTCGATTTTTAAGAGAGACCGCAAAACAACCTTAAAAAACAGAAAAATATCGTTTAGAGATGCTATGGGGAATTTATTCACTATACCTTCGACGTTTAACAAACAGATCAAACAGAAGTCTCTCTCACAAATGAGCGCTAAATTTTAATATAATATTGCTATTGTTTGTAAATAAAACAAGGTTTTCTCGTTTTCGATACTAATTTTATTTTATTAATGTGCTTCCATGAACCCACGAAGCAAATTAACCTGATGTATTATATTTTTGGAACCCTCAGTTGCTTATGTGTAAAATAAGAGATTCATAAATTTTCTAGCATGTGGTAACTGCTTCATGTGCCCTTGTTAAATTAATTTTTCTTACAAATTCAGGTATCTAAATAAATTCTAAGCCATAACGGGTATTTGTTATTAGCAAATCAAATTATTAATTTTAATATTTAATTAGGTGCATAATGGTAAGAGAATATCGCAACAATATATACAGCTTTTGAATTTTACAACTAAAACCTATAAAGAACTACCCTTCAGAATTTCTCTTCAGCTGAATAACAGGTAATTCAACTTTAGATTTTAGAAATGTCATTGGTGATTTTGCAAAGAAATATACGAAATGAAAAGATTTGTTTTTCATCCCTATATTTTTCTAGGTAATAAACTATAATTCTTCAATTAAAATGAAGAAATATATTTTGCAAAGAAAAAACTATAAGATGTTGTTTTGTCCTTGTATTTTGTTATGAATAAACTGTACATCTGCAATTCAATTTAAAGAGCAGTATGCAAATGTATGTAACGGTGTTTTGTGTCTCATTCAATATTCTTTAATACCTAACACCTTAACGAATTAACGAAGAGGAGTTAGGGTTTTAGATGCTAGAGGGGACACAATGTAATTTTACCTTGGTCACCAAAATTCCTACTTCCGGTTTCGTTAATTTGCTAGTATCACCCACCATCTATTATTTTTTGATATAGCATTTAATTCTTTATTAGTTAACTAGTGCGCTGTAAATTTCAAAGTTGTGCTGCTTTAACATGGAAAAATTTTAATGTGACAGCACTGACAGGTGAAAAATGCTGTTTCTTACATGAATTCATTTGCGGGTCAAAAACTGTCTGCAACAATACAACCATAATGCTGAATGCAAATGAATGTTGCTATTCACATTAAATTGGCATTTAATTTAAGGCAATCATGACCAAATATAAATACAATGTGTGACGGTAGGTTAAACGTAACTTAATTACTTTGAATCAGGATCGACAAGAAAAAGTATGGAATAAATACAGCACAAGAAAAATATATCGGAAAATCGTTATTGAAATAAGGCATACATTATAAATACTGTACAATCCCTATATATAAATTTATTTGAAACAGATGGGTATACAGGATATTTTTTAGTCAACGAGTTAATTTAGTAAATTTAGATATAAGCTGATTTACAAATAAAAGGGGAAGAAAACCACTAATAACTATTGTTTATCTGTTGCAAAACTTGTAGCTGAAGGTTTCATCTTCAAGTAGAAACGCTATCAGTTGACTTTCCTATGTTCTAGGAACAGCCTGTATATAAAACGAGTTTGATGTGTGGGAAGTATACATACTTAGGATTTTTTTCGTTTTTTCCACACAGGCACCTTATTTTTCTTAGATGTCGTGCGATAGTCGACTAATGACTGATAATTTATACACACTGCAATTCAACTCCACCTGCCACTATTAATGATTTATTAGTAAAACATGTCAAAAAGTCTCAAGCTGTTGTTCTGCTTTCTATATACGTGCCGGAATAGTGAGCAAAGGTTGGTTAGTGTTTGAAAAAGTATTAGTAGCTAGGAGTAAATTGGGTATGCGTGTCTCTTGTTTTCTGCTGAGATATTTTACAATCCCCGATTGACATTTATTTAGTTTAATAGCAGGGGATCATCCCAAGAATGCTTTTATGCCCAAGAAATGCCAAGGATTGGAAGGCCCCGGATGGTAATCGAAACGTGTATAAGAATCAAGTGAATTCTAATTATAGCCAGTTAGACATGGATATAGTTCACAGAGGAATACCTGGGCATTTTAATAAAGCATATGGTAGCGTACGGCATAGTGGTCAACTTGGATTTCCAAGACCGAAAAAATCTAAAGAAATATCACATGTAAATAACCAAATACAACCCATCACAGACAATCCATCGCGCTCTGAAAACGCCAGGGATTATTTCCAAAGCATCTCTGGCAATGCAAGCATTAATGGATTAAAGTTCCTATTGGAGAAAGAAAGAACTCTTCCGGAAAGGTATCCGGCTACAACTTAATCTATTTGTTCGAATAGTTGTGTTTCAGATTATTTTGGGCAGTAACTCTTCTAGTAGCTTTAGTATTTAGCATAATCCTCATAATTAAGACGTTCAATAAATGGATCAATTCCCCAGTGATAGTCACTTTTGCCACTAGCGAGACGTCCATCTATGAAATTCCTTTCCCTGCAATTACTATATGCCCTGAGGTAAAATCAGACAAATTTTTGTTCAACTACACCGACATTTACTTGAGGAGAGAAAAGAACCTTACGCTAACGGCTGACGAGTAATTATGAGTGCGAAATCTAATTCATGTTTGCTTACGATTATCTTTTGTGGTAGGGGCAAACACTTCGAGTTTATGTCGGTAGTCTGCGACACTCCTGCTGCACTGCTTGAAGGAAATATGACGCTACCCAATCAGGAATTATTCGATTTCCTGTTCGAGGTAGGTGTGTACACTGTAAGGAATAATCTTTAATGACACTATGTATTTATTTCTTTATTTGGCTAAATTTTGACATGAGATCGTCTGGCATTTGAAAATTCAGATCACAATGGCGTAAGCATCCCTTAGCTCGATGTAGTCGACAGCTACAGAGCATGTAAGCCAGTCGTTTTAAAGCGCAGTAACGGTTTACGTGCGTAGATTCTCTAATTACAGATGAATTTTCTTGGTGTTTGCACTTAGTCGGATACGAAAGTAATTTAATTTAGCACATCTTCAAAGTGCTTCGATGTACCTCATCCTTGAGATAATGTGAGGAATATCTTCTGACACTTGTATCAAATTCGGAACTGCGCCGGCATTGTAGTGTTTCGCATTGTGCAAGAATACGCAATTTTATTTGTTATTGCATCACCAACGTGAAGTCAGCGCAATTTTATTACGGTACACTAAAATTATTGCACCGATTTGACTCAGAATTTTCTGTAATTTGAGCCGACTTGAGACCATACTGGTTGACATAATGTATTTCTTGAGTAATATAACATTTTGATAATTTTCCACGCTTGTTAGCGATCCATAAAGTTAGTTTTTGTAATTCACGAATTTGTCGCTTTCTCGAGCCAAGTCTGGTCGTGTTCACTTGTTTAGGAAAAGTTTTGAGTTGCGCCGAACAACCCACCAACTCAGCAAAGGGCTTCTCGTTAAAAGAATGCGTGCATTCTGCAGATATCGCTTTTCCTCCCCGCGCTAGAGGAATTATGGGGGTTGTGGATTGCCAATTTCGTCTTTCGATCGACATTCTAGTGTAAGCCGTCGAGGCCGGCAAGTCGCCACCGGGGCTGCAAGCCCTCAACCTGAACGTGGGGCTTTACCAAGACACACCTTGTATCGAAATTCAGCCCATGGTGTCCGATCATGTCAGATGTGTTACGTGGTGCGGGAAAAATTCGTTAACTGCCTAAGAATTCACCCTCTTATCGCAAAGTAGCTCTTCGAAATCCAAAACATTATGAATAACAAAGGGTGAATTAGTGGCAAGTGCCAGTTGATTAAGTAGCCCTCCCATTAGCACCTTG
The DNA here is from genome assembly GCA_940337035.1 of Agriotes lineatus. Taxonomy (NCBI): domain Eukaryota; kingdom Metazoa; phylum Arthropoda; class Insecta; order Coleoptera; family Elateridae; genus Agriotes; species Agriotes lineatus. Next base: position 129,650 of record CALNHX010000453.1, on the reverse strand, counting down.
TGATTTGACAGCTATTGGGACGACAAATCACGGCACCCGTTTCTCAAGACAAATCGGCATCTATGTACTTTGGCTTCAGCTGCATAGAATTATTTTTAACTAGTTTGTATAAATTATTGCGTTTTCTAAAAGTTTTATTTATTGGAAGTATTCAATAGATAACTCTCTAAAATTACCATCTTGTTTTACTATGTACGTTGTGTTTATTTACTGTGTAATGGAGGATAACAAGCGTATTGAAAATCAACCAAGGTAGGTTCCCGTTGACAAAGAACTAGTTTACACATCACCGTGAAGAAGTATTTGATTTTTTACCTGTCTTGAATTTCAAACGGGTTAAATGCGGTGAGAATTTGTGGCGCCATGGCAACAACATCTTTCGAACTAATTATCTACTCCAAACATATGGTTCTAACGAACTCCCCCTTGTTCCGACTGTAAGATAGCGGTGACAATTTTTCTTGGTGCAGAGCCGAATATCTACAAGAAAGTGGGTCATGTCAAAACTCAGTTTGATCTTGAAACTGTTACTTTGCAGGACTAGTCACTTTTGAGATTTTTGCAAGACTAGTCATTTTTACTTTACTTCACTTAGGTGACCGGTTACCTTCTCCGCGCCTTGATGCGATAGAATTTAGAGATTTAAAATGTAATACATTACATAATATAAATGTGTCTATACTAGACTCGGAGGGTTTGAAGAAATAATCGGACGTTTCGCGTCTTCGTATTGTTCAGCAAGCCTCCTCATCTGAAAAGTATCACCTTCATGCCTTGTAATATAATATACTATTGCCCTGTAACATCCTGTGCCAATTACAGGATTTTAAAAGCATTATAAACGAGCAGGTACGTTCGATTTTGGACAGGTCTAGCTTTCCCAATCCTCTTGTCCTGTTGGAAAGTTTCACACATCATCTCAAAACTTAGATCAGGAGGTGTAGCCTAACATTTTTCGGATTAATATGTATTTTGACGCGAAGCGAACAGACATAAATCGAAGATTATCTGCACCCTACTGCGCTGAGCTATATCATCCCTTTTGCACTGTTGCTTGTCAAAAATCGATTTTAAACCGTACCAACATTTAATCGAATTTCCATCTCCATTCCCATTATGCCCGTTCAGATTTAAAAAAAATTATATTCCAATATCGTTTTTATTTAACGCAGAAGAAAGTATCGAAGATTTTTAAACTTTGTTACACATTAAAATGCATTTTCAATAGGTTCCAAAACCAAAAATACAATAAGTTAGCTTTAACAAGACTCGGGAAAGGTTTTATCCTGAAAACGTAAATGTTTTAAAAATAAATTTGGTAGGGACGTGGAAAGTATTTGTTAATAATATGTCGGGACTGAGCAGCGGTAATGCTAAAACGTGGTCTACGGCAAAGGCGGCCCATGAAGAAGGTAATTCAGCCGGAATCGAGGTAAGACTTCAAACTCAACATACCATATTCGAAATTAGTTTCATGCAAGAATCAAGTCCGACCAAAGTCGATTGATGGAGTCCGACGGCAACTTAATTATCGACACCGGAAACCCCAATAGGTTTGAGTAGTACAGAAAATTGTAAATATCCGGCGATAAATCGAATAGCCTTCACGGCAAAAATTTTACTTTCCACGCTATCGCATGGCGTATGAAGTCAATACGAAATTAGGAGCTGGCCACAAACAAGCGTTCGGTGTGTTTGAGCCTTCTGCCAAGAAAGGCACCATCGCCGACTCACGTTCGAGGCGTAAGCTAGAAATAAAGATACTCGTTCTCAGGACAACTTTCTACCTTAAGGCTTACAATCGGGCTGCTGACTGTGTCGTATGCTAACAAGCTGTGACGGCAATCGAAACTAAAACATAAATTAAACGCAACAATCGCGAGGCAATTTCAAAATTTTAAAATCCTCACAACTTGACAAGCGGCATATATTCGCACATGCCTTCTTTAAAAATTTGTCAGGAAACTGCTACAAACTTTAAAAGTAAATTAAGGTACAAATAAGACAAAGTGAAAGAGCCATTTGGGTACTAAAGCAATAAACACAACATGAATTTCCAATATTTCCCAGTAATCTCTCTTGGATCACCCTTGAGAATGTGATTAAATAGTATTGCATTAATAACCATCTTTAAAAGACGAAATAGTTAAAATATCATTCTATATTTAATAGCAAAGTATAGGATTCTATAACAGATAGTGGTCCTAAAGACAAATTATGATCATTCATACATTATTTTTTCAATTTATTTTATTTTACCTCTTGAAGGTATCTCCAAACTTCCACGACGCTGTTCTAAAATTAAATTGGAGGGGTAACGAATCAGACACTAGAGATCTATTTTCACCTATTCTAACCAGTGAGGGAGTATGCTACACTTTCAACATGTTAGATCGATCTGAACTGTTTACTAACATTGTGTAAGTACCTATCTCAGATGGCGAAAAGTTGAGCTAAAATTTAATATAATATTGTAGCCATTACGAAGGCAACTACTTTTCAACGAAAGGTAAGTATACACAGTGGTCGCTAGAAAATGGATACGATGCGGAGTCCAACCTAAACGCCTATCCTAGAAGAACCTTATTAGCGGGGGTAAAAGGAGGGCTTTCCATTGTGTTCACCGTTCTCAACGAACAACTCGATTACGCTTGTGGTGATTCCCTTCAAGGATTTAAAGTACTGGCTCTACTGTTCATATGGCAAAAATTAACAGATCCGGTTTGTAGGTCACAGTCCACCAGCCAGCAGAATTTCCTCGCGTTAAACAAAATTACTTCAGAATACCTCTCGACCAGTCCGTTGTAGCCTCAGTTAAGCCCAACATGATGACAACTTCCGAAAATTTAAGAAACTACAGTCCACAAGACAGAAAATGTTACTTTTTGCATGAGAAGCAGTTGAAGTACTTCAGGACATACAACCAGCAAAACTGCTTGATGGATTGCTTAGTAAATTATACTATCGAGTCATGTGGATGCGTTAATTTTCACATGCCAAGTAAGTGTTCCTTACGGTCTATTTAAATTTTAAAAAGCTCAACACAAAACCTAAAGATGTTCAATTATTTTTTCTACGTTAGCCTTTCTCTAGCTGTGGGTCGCGTCTGTAAAGGGACGAAATCTGTTAAAGAGACGAGGCACGTGGTAAACATTTAAAATAGGTATATATCGAACACAGTACTAAGCGTTTAACTTTTTTGCATAATGAATTCTATGTAATGGCTGCTAGTTGCTGGCTTTGAAAAACGTTTTTTCAGTTGGTTTATCTATTTGAAATGAATACTTTTCGTTTTTTTATTGTCTGATTTGCTTGATACTTACCAATCTTAAGCTATGATCGTTGAATTACAGTTGTGAAACAACCTGGAACATGTCGAGAAACTGTTTCTCGCAGGTATTCTCAACGATGCTTTTACTATTCCATCACTTGAGGACGTGAATCGATAAACAACAATGCTGCTAGAACGTTCGAACTATCTATGAAGTTAACAAACCGCTCTGCCGATACTTGGTCCTAAAAGTTCTCGGGAAGATTTGGGCACGCTCACTTTTGAACAACGCTGAGTCTCACCTTTTAAAGCTAAGGGCGATCATCATGTACTTATGTTCAAATCACACTGTAACACAATTACGCTCGCGTTCTTGCACGGCAAAGGCGCGGTATACGAACGCTTCTTTTTCGTCGTATTATAAGCGGAGAGCATATTACGAACTACACTACGTGTTACCGAAGAGCCCTCTTCGGTGGCAACTCGAGTAGGTGGCTAGCCTAACCCTTATAGAAAAATATCTCTTTACAGGGGTAACGAAGTTACGACCTCCAAAGGTGTTTATATGGTGGGCGGAGAGCAAAAGATGAAATAATGACATGGTGTGCACTCACTTTACTACATCTAATTATTATTAAAAATCTACTAACAAGCACTAAAGAGCATATCATGTAGAAATCGGCTACATTCTAAAATGTTATTCCAAGGACACTCAGGCCAGCAACATCAAGTTCCCGTTAAAAGGGTTGAAAAAGAAAGTTGTCAGTGCTGAAGCTGTTACAGGCTTCGTCTATTCAGATTCCGCAACTCTTCCCAAATTGGAGTTTTGATATTGTCGGATTAACAAAATGAGTCTAAGGTGCGCACCGTCGAAGTGTCTTTGGCGTACCGCATTAATTAAGATAATCTCATGAGGCACTGCGTATTCTTCTGGCTATACCCGCTTTTTGCTGTTTTCGTTTCTGTCCTGGAACAGCAGCCAGCTCCCCTTCTCTTCCGCACCACAAATTGAACATAGCAACCCTTCACTCTGGCACCGCACCGGCGAATTTATGACTGGTTGGTATACAAATGATGAAATTTCTTCAGGGAATAGTCTTGCAATATTCCTCCGTGCATTCAGTATAATTCGAGTATTTCTCGAGAAGGCTTTGCGTCATACAGAATGCACTAGGGATATAACTACTGAATATTACCATTATAATTGCTATTAAATTACAACAAAATTAGGGTACCGAGTTCGTTTTCGAATGGTTTATTTTTACTTGTTGTATTTAGTGCGCCTTGCACGCAAGGGCCATTAGAGAACATTCCAAACTGTAGATTGAATCGTCGTCCGCAAGTTATGTTTCTCGCCTTGTACGTCAGCGTGACTTCACTAACCAGAAGAATTTTAAGAATTCAGGTAAGTTTAAACCCATGTCGGCCAGTTTCCCCGATGCGAGGAAAATCATCCTAGAAAGCTTTCCACGTCACTTTCAGACTCAGATCAATAAGTGGTGCCTATGAACTTCCGGAAACTATTTAAAAATGTAAATCATCGTTTGGTTTTAGGAGAGAAATCGACCCCAATCTGCAGTGCTGCGAGCAAAGAATGCATGGAGAATGCCAAGAGTGGGTATATTTTCGTAATGAACTCAGAACACTTTATTCGCAGCTTTTGCAGTAATGTTTCTAAGGAGCGAAGTCGAGAACAATATAAAGCAAGCTCGAAAATCAAAACTTACCAGGAGTGACTTAAATTCAAACAACATAGACTCTAAACAATGCAACTGCCGGCTGTCTTGCTACTCGTTGGAATTCGATGTTCACACATCTCAGTCCAATTGGGAATGGGAGGAAACGTTTAAGATACCTAAGGAAGTCAACGATAACTGGAAAGCAGAATTTGTAGATACAAGGTAGTTTTGAAGCAATAATGAAGTGTAAATGTTCCTAAATTTTCTTTTGCAGAATGAAAGTCGCGAGATTGAAGATTTACTTTAAACGAATGCAGTTTCTAACTTCTGAGAGAAACGAACTGTACGGAGACATCGATTTTTGGGCAAATGTAGGCGGCATCGTCGGTTTATTTACAGGATTTTCGTTCATTACTATGTTTGAAGTATTTTATTACATAAGTTTGCGACTCTTCTGCAAGATGAAAACGTTTGGGCTCTTTGTTTGGTCGTGTGCTCGAGAATCATCGGTATTAGATTAGAGTAGAAGCTTTAAACCGCTGTAAACTATGGACATGAGTTATCTCTGTAGCGTTATTTATAACTTAATTTTTTATCTGTGTTCTTCAACCACTAAAGCTTATTTTTAAACGTGTTGTAGTGTACATAAAAAATTAAAACGAGCTAGCCAAAAAAGGACCTGGAAATAAGAGAGACCTGCACAATAGTAGATGATATTATGCAGCGGGTGAGACAACAATGAAGGCAGCGAAAAGAACACAAAAACGGAATGACGGAAAATTATTTCGTTAAGGTACCAAGAAACTTGCAGATATTTTAATTCCTGCAGTGACGTGTATTATCCATTTTTGGCAAGCGTTTGTTTGCGCTGCCGATACGCCATAGTAAATTTTCAGATGTCGCATGACTAATTTTACCACCATACAGATACGTAATCTGTTTATACTGTGTGTTGCACAACTCGGAACAGTGGGCACAGTCAACTGTGACACCCAAATTCCGTTACACTGCTCCCCAGAGTGCCCCATATTATGCTGGTTTTTATAATATGCTTACGCAAAGAGTTTTAGCTTTGATGTGAACTGACGAGCATCATCATCTTCATTGCTTGGTAAATAGCCGTTTACTTGCACTAAAATTTATAGCTGTGTTGCGAAGTAATGAACAGCTGATCATGGTCATTGTTTAGCAAATTGCCACATGTTTGCGTTAGATTTACTTGACATTCAATATACCATTTATATGACCTCTTTTGTTTGTAAAATAAATACATTTTAACACATTGGGTTTGATTGACCGATATTATAAGTAAGCTAAAGTCAACTGGAGTGTGTCCTTCAAGCAGATTATTTTGGACCACAGTGATTTTGTGAGGAAAGATGCCTAAACGGCATTTGCGACTTTCTTTATATAGGTATTTGTTGAGTAAACCACGTAACCACCGAGAGCATTCTCTTAGCAACTACAAATGCTCTAGATACTGGAAAGCTAGTTGATCGTCGTCAATGGAACACACCGAACAATTAATTTTAATATCGGTGTGTCTAGGCTGGTTACAGTATACCCGAACTATCGAGATTTAGTAAACCCTACCCAAACGCTGAGCTAGTCGGGAGCCAATGGGAAGCTATTTGTATCATTAGTCTCCCAACGCTCGGTACCTCTTCTAAAATTTTGACACGTAACAACAAATTTTCTGCACACTTATTAACAATAAACTGAAACTTTGCAGATACAGATATCACCTGAGACAGATAGCAATACCTAAATAGTAAATATTGAAAACATCCGGATTAACTTTTTTGTACCATCATTGGCCATTATACGAAGTTATTGATTAATATCAATATTGCAATATGCCATTAACGTCATTACTCGATTGTTTTACATTATTGGCCTGATTAATTTTATTTACTGTAACATATACTTTGTGTCCGGAAGAACTTTCATTTTTATTAATGTGTGTGTAGGTATAATCCAAGTATATTTTATTTATAAAATCTTGCATTTGCAAACCCTCCGATGTCTCAATTAGCCCTAACTGGGGTAAAATGGTGCAGCGCTAAACATCAATTAGTTAGGGGATTGTATCGTAAAAAATTAGCATACTTAAGATCTTTAAGCGCCTTGAGGGGCTGATTATTCTAGTGTTTCGTTATATAACGAACTGACGTCCACCTGAGGAGCGATCAAGCGTTTTGAGTACCGTTTAGCTTTGCACCACATTATAATTTTCAAGTTTCGTTTACCAGTAATTTTTTGAAAATATGTTTTTGAACCTATGACAAACTACCCATGACCTCCATTTCAGTTATATCCACAAAACTAAAAAAATTCAGAAATTGTATAGTACTTCAAACCTATTAAAATAAAGAGTTATACATTTATTACATCCTTTAAGATAGATAATATTGCAGAAACCTGCCTATTTGTATTATTATTTTCAGACAAAATTTAATAAGTTAAAATTAGGACAAATCCATACACAATTTTCAGTTTAATGTTTATATTGTGCTCACTGTCTGTCAGTAATTTAAAGCTAGTTAAAATGAAATGTAATAATTAATTGCACAAATAAAATGGTTGAATGCCCCTTTTTTAATATTTTATTTAATTGCAATATTATTTCAGCTAGCTCTTGGCAAACACAAAACTGCTTTACTCAGGTTGGGTTCCGAAATGGGCTATATTTAAAATTAGTAGCTTTACTGCGCTATTTTTAGTTCATACAAGCGGTTCTGGTAGATAAAATTTACGATCTGTTAAATGACACAAAATCCTTGCCAGTGCAAGAACGATTTTAATAATTTATAAAAAAAAGTGAAGTTTACAAGGAATCGTCAGGTTAATAATTTGATTATTCTGATTGGCAACAAAAACATCGCCTTTATTGTTCTAGGATGACGTAGGCCCCACGCCAACTTTTATTTGTTATGATCCTTGGAATTCTGCCCAAAACCGCAAAATCTGATGACGCCGTTCGATTTTTGAAACCCACGAAGTAATTGGACTTTTGGAAAAGCTCTAGGCCTCTTCAGCAAGATCTACTCTTGTGTTTTAATTTCTTTCTCGTACGCTGACCCTCAATTTACAGATCAATCCTACCTCGTAAAATTCTCGTCAATCTTGCTTTGATGCTGGCAGCAGTTGACGCTGCCGGATTCCTCTTCTGGAATCGCTCCCCTGTGTGCAGATGTTGCTCTAGGTGCTCTTGCAGACCCCGCCGACCTGTTGCAGTACAGACCTCTGGGTTCAGCTAGTTAATTGTGCTGGAAACGACTCAGATTCGGATTTAAAATTTTTTTATTTTTTGTCTTAGAAATTGCCAGAAACACTCGTACAGCTGCCTGAACAATTGGTGAATAAAACCGTACACTTTTTATATGGTAAAATGCTTGTTTATTATTTAAAAACATCAATTAAAGATGGAGCACAAATTCGACAAGCTTTCAAATAATTTAATTCAATTGTTCTCCTCTAACAACAAAAAGGCCTCAAGTTGCTATGTTACCGCGATGTTTTTTGTTAATTAGAAATTAGTTTTGATAGTAAAATACACAAATGGAGTAAAATTTGATTACATAAATCTTAATTTAATATTTTCGTAAATCTAAGAAAATTGTCTTTTGCTTATAACTATCATTGTTGCTTCTGTCACGCACACAAATGTTTTAAAATAACTGCTCTGCTTTTGACATTGTTTTACTAATGCACTGGAGATTGAGTTCCCGATTTACACACGTTGCTCGCTTTGCTTCTATTCTGTTGCCTAATTTCGGGATTGCTCTTTGAAATTTTCTATCTTCCTCTATTCCAATCTCATTTACCTTTCAGATTGCTTGCTATTTACTGACCTTTGCTTTGATTAATACTTTCGCTCATTTAGTCTGCACATAACAAACCTTTTGTGTCAATTAAATTTTGTTTGGTCTGCCTTTAAATATGCACCAACCAATTATTAATTATATTACTTTATTCAACTTCAAATCCTAACCCTCTGAAATATGCTTTGCTTATGCATTTAATACTTTTATTATTGTTTTAAATTGCAGTTTCATCTCAATATACATATTTCAATATTTAATCATTACAAAATTAATACAATATTTTTATTAAACCATGCGAACTATACCCATAAAAATTTAAAAAGATTAAAATTTCGTATAAAATATCTTCTAAGTGTGAAAATGCCACTTTAATGGGTTAGAACAGAATATTTTTTTCTATTTATATGTAGTTGATGAAAATTGCTTCTAAATTAAAATTACATTCTAAATGAATGGTTTAATTTTTTACGAAAAATAAAAAAAATAATAAACTCCACCAAGTATCTCTAACCACATTATCTAAAAAATGTCAACATAATTTAAGGAACTACAAAATTTCTATGTAGATTACTTAGCCTGATCATTGTCTGAGTTGAATGTGAATGCTCTCTATTGAGTCTGAAAATGTTGAGTTGATCCGTACATCGAAAGATATGTTATTTATAAATACAGCTATCCTTTTAACGATATAAGTTGGCTTATTTAATTGTAGGAGTGTATATTAGGCCTAGATAGAAGGGCTGTTTTCTATCGAGGCCTTATGAAAGCCTTGCAGTAGATCTAAGAAAGGTTCTGTTAAACGTACGAGTTGATGACCTATTCCATGTTTTTCCCCAAAACCAAATTGAAATGTGAACAATATATTTATTGTTTACTGCCAAAATAATAAAAAATAAATTTACTAAAAGAAGACCTTTGGCGACGGTAGGCATAGTCCGGTATATGCATGTTACAGATAGATTATATCATTAAAGTTGCCAATAATGCATTAATTAAGGAAACCTATTTTAGATATAAAAGTACAACATCCAGTCTTATTCGAAAAAGAAAAAAACAATACTATAAGCAAACGATGAACTGTATAAAAATAATTCCCATCAATTGTTGGCATTGGCTAAAGAGTCGCTAAATAACAATACTACTAAAAATATTGTCACCTCATTAACTGAAAATGGAATTCATATACATTATAAAAAAGAAATTTGCAAATAAGTTTAACCAATATTTTATAAATGTTAGAACTGATGATGTCATTTGGTTAATGTCCAGTTCTGCCTATAATCCACTAGATAATTTCAGGTCTTGCATTACTGTGTTCCTTGATCTGGCAAAAGCCTTTGTTACCTATCACATGTGGTGTGCCGCAAGGTATTGTAATTGGACCTCTTCTACTCTTAATATACATTAGTGATTTACTTTTATCTTGATAAATAAAAAGAAAACTTATTGCATATGCATACGTCACTGTCCTGGTAGTTGATGAGGATAATTGGCAGAGTAAATAATTGGGTATTGTCAAAAATTGCTTAGATGCTAATATTTATCATTCAACGAATCCAAACCAGTTTTTGTTTCTTCTAGTATCTACGACGAATATGCAACCAACTTAGTATACATAATAGAGACTGTTCTGGAGGTAGTTGTAGCTGCAATCTAAGGGCCGAATTCATAGACGTAACTTAACTGACACTAACACTCACCTCAACCGTCACTCATTGAGTACTCATGTTAGTGTGAGTTTCACTCAAACTCATCTGCGGTATTCAGAATGAGATAGCTAGGAGTGACTAATGTAAGTGAACGTTGAGTGGCGCAATTGTCAAAATGTTTGTTAGAGGAACGATTGGCAGCGGAGATTTTACCAAATAACTGTGAGGTAGCACTGGAAATCACTAAAACACAAACTTCATGACAAAGATTTCAGCTATATAATGTGCTATAACCTCACACGGCGTTTTTAACTTGCCAATTTGGCGTGCGTTTGTATTCGAGAATATCGCTTATACATATTTAGTTGGAAATTTTCCATATCAACGGCGATTATTGATAATCGGAAATTGACCGGTCCACTTACTGTAGTTTTGAAAAAACTCCGTTAAATTTTAGTATTTAGATTTTCCTTTTATTATTTAAATAAAAATGTTGACTGTTCTTCATTCGTAATATTTCCTATCAAAATATAATCACTTGTTATATTTCTACTGAAAAGAAATTAAATGTAAATAAATGTACATTTCTAAATATTATCTTTTATTGACGATAAAAACTGGTTAATTATATTTTCATTTTTTTTAAATTACAAAATACATTGTTATGAAAATTTTATATGTCGTCCCAAATTACTTGCTAACTGCACGCTGACATTTTTAATTATCCTGCAGACGGATGACTAGCTGACAGATAAAATATCACCACATATCCTCTGAAAATAATAAAACAGTATAGTATTTATTACTTAGAAAATTCTGGCACGTTTTTTACGACATAGCTGATAGCTACCTATTCCAAAACAACTCAAAGCTACATACAATTTCAAAATAGGTAAAATTGGAACTCCACGAACCACGATTGTTTTCATTTTCAATCTGTGGATACACAATTAGTAAAATAATGTCACTTATCGTTTATCTACCAAACCGCACTCGTACGAGCTCTGTATTTGTGTATCTTTCTAATAGATTTAAGTTATTCAGTAAGATAAATCTGCAAAAAAATGTCGACATAAAAACCTTGCTTTATCTATTTATCACATCAAACACTACCTTGGTATTTGTAAAAAAGCATCTTTATGGGCATAATCAACAAACTCCCAAAAATCATCCATTATAGGTAAAATGGTACAATGTAACCTAAATTTATGCTTTGAGTGGAACTTTAGGGTACCCCGACCCTAGCTTATATCTCACTTATCTGTCACTCACTTATTAGGCAAATTTTAGTCACTCATCGGTCACTATTTGACTGTGAATACCAATTGGTAAGATTAGGGTGAGGTTAGTATGAGATGAGTGTGAGTGTTACTCAATTTACGTCTCTGAATTCGGCCCTAAAAATTAATAAGGTCACATCTGTAAAATATTTGGAAATTACTGTGGATCAACATATGCGATTGGATTGTCATCATTTATTCCATAAACTCAGAAAAACTGTATATATTACTATGTATTATTTAGTTATTTAAAATAAAATAAATTACTCTTATCTCATATGGGTCGGGTCTCTACATCCTAGCAAGTACTCGTAGCATTTTTATTTGTAATAAATTATAAAAGATACATTTGCTATCAAATCAATTATCATGATACTATTTTGATTAATTTAAAAGTAAGCACTTTGTGTAATGTTGATTTAACTAACAGGATAGCTAACATACAGGATATTATTTAACTAAAATGAAAAATTATTTAAATATCGCGTTTCAAATTCACAATTCGAAAAATACAATTTCGTTGTATTCGACAATTATCTGTGATTACGTAATTAAATTATTGCCTAGGTGATAACAATTGCCATAAGTAAATACACGTCACAAACAAAACACACTCAAAGAATCAAAGAACGCTTATGCCGGGAGTGCTCATAAAACCGAAGCCACCAAGAAATTCACTAATTTGTATTTTTTAGGGTAAAGTTTTCTGACCTTTCTGTTGCTTTTGAAATCGAAATTAGGGCTTAACTCAAGTTCCTAGTCAGTCCCATGATGCATGTCCCTTCTTTCTCTATTGGGCTGCTGCAAAACGGCTCCTGCAGCTTGACCGCTGCGACATCAATAAACTGCTTCCATCTCACGTCGTTGTCTACACCTAGGGCGCCACTGCCTTTTATGAAGGTCACTGCTTAGTTCCAACTTCCAGGGGCTCCAATTAATCTGCTATGAAAACAACCACCGAAATACTAGCTAACACTCGATGCACAGATCAAACACTTTTTAAAACTTTTGCAGAGGTGCTACGAATCAATGCACTCCACTACAGCATACCCACAGGATATAAAATCAATTTTAAAACTCACTGAATTTGGAAAACTATTTTTTTCGCAATTTAACAATTATTGATTGGGGAAGCCAAATTAACAACACCTTTCAGCTTGGCTTCCTTTCACCCATTGTTTCTTCGATCTTACATTATTTAACATTGTTTCCAAGCTTACTCTGATTACATTTTGTTCAAATCAAGGCTAACCCTGTTTGTCATACCGTATAAAAATTATTACCAAGGGTAGTGCTATTTTATACTATTTACAAAAATTAAACTAGCACATTTTTGAAACATTTTATAAAATAATATTTGATATGCTTAAAATGTCAATAATTGCTATTATAATCATAACGGCTTAAACTGTGTTCATAACAGTACCATGCGTTCTTTTTAAAAGTATATATAAGGGATACTCGTTTGTATACTAAAAAAAAAATTCCATTATTTTTGCCTAGCATGCTATTTTTTTAAATTAAAACTCTTAAAATTTAAGTTTTCTGTATAGTTGGTTGCCTACATATAGAGTAAAACAATAAAAAATAAGGGAATTTTTCTTTTTAGTATACAAACGAGTATCCCCTATGTATACTTTTAAAAGGAACGCATAGTATATTAGAAAATGATAAGATATTTCAACAATATTACAACTGTATTCTTTGTATTATTCCATCATTCAATCTCATCTATCTTACGAAACAATAGGATGGGGAGGAGTAGTAGGGTCATATTTAAACCGAATAAAATTAATATAGAGTCACAATAAAATAAATGTTAAGAAAGCCGTTAATGTTTCCATCTTAATTAGTATATGCAGAAGCGAGAATTCTATCAATTACAAAACTGTATTAGAATTTGATTTTGAGATACATTCTAATAAAGTTTGTTAGCTGTAAATGTCGCAGTATAAAATGGAACCACAAGAAAAACTTCGCCGGATCCAAAATATTAGTGAAAAAAGATCTCACTAAAAGCTCAAATGTGAATATTGAACAGCTATGAATAAGCATATGTATTAATAAAATTAACATAGCCATAACGATTGTCTATAGATCTCAAAGATATCTATACGAACCCTTCTTTTCTGCATTGGAGGATTCATTTTCAGGTATTCTGCCGAGGTATGATTATTTTCTCTGCATGAGGGATCTGAATCTAAATGGATATAATGTCATGGAATCTCATGGAGTGAAACAGATTATTACTTCTCCTACACGTATTACGTCATCTTTCGAATCCCTGATTGAAATTAAATTCGGCCATGGTTTAAAGTACAGAAACTGTTCCAGTGCATAAGATTTCTGACCATTGTCTTGTTTGTTGTACCCTGGATTTAAATATCAATATTACTAGTAAAACTGCTGTATTTAAAACGTTCAGAAATTATAATTATATTGAGACAAATAATTTTCAAATGGATCTTGTTAACATTAATTGGGATCACATTTATTATCTCTCTTCTGTGGAAGATAAAGTGGCATTTGTCAATATTAATTTAATGGCTCCCATTGATGCCTATTCACAGTTACTTACTAAAAACATATCTAAAAGTCCTGCATATGTGAGAGCTAAATTCTCTAAACTTCCAGCTCCTTGGTTTTACTACAAATCTTTAAGAAATTATAAGGGTGCTGCAATAAAAAGAAACAAAACGCATTCTTGGAGTTGAAGTTGAGAAATGCCACTATCAAAACAACCTGGACCGAACTAAAAAAAATCAATCGGCAAACAGAGGTCGATTGAGCTACCTCCTCACTTGCAGAATGCTGATCTAATTAATGACCACTTTATAAACTCAGCTCAATCATTCCAATTTCTTATTTTTGACAATTTAAAAGATTACTATAATGATAACATTATTCAACTTTAAAGCAGTAACCGATTTGGAGGTATCCAAAGATATCTCTAAAATAAAAACAAAATCGGTCGGACCTGATGGCGTGGACGTAACTGTAATCAATCTATGTTTGGCAGTTATTTTGCCATATTTAACGCACATAATTATCTTTTGCTTAGTTAAGGGTAAATTTTCTTTAATATGGAAGCAAGCCCTAGTTCAGGGGTGGCGAACCTTTATTCATCTACGTGCCATTTTTTCTAAAGAAATGTTTAATGAGGCCATGACGTGCCATCAAACAATCTTGACTTAGTAATTGATGGGGAAAAAATAAAACTAAATACTATCAACTTAAAACTCTTTATTTTCAACAAAAAATATACATTTTGTACAGCAATAGTGACATTATGTTTATTTAAATGAAAGAAAAAAATTGTGCGACTTCTACTGTTGCAAATTAGATGCTAAATAACTTATATTAGCTCCATACTTTCTTACTTTTAGCAGAATGCAGGCTGGACTGAATTCATCTGAGAAACGGCTTCTACGCGAGTTATTCATTTCTGAAAATAATGACTCACAAGCATAGGTAGATGAAAATATTGTTAATATAGCAAAAGCCAGCTTCTTCAGACTGCTAAATGTGTCTGGAATTGAATTCCACGTTTCCATAATTTTGATATTGGCATTTTTACTTGATACATATAGTCTTTCTATTTCATTTAATTCCAACTCTTTCCTTGTTTCGAAAAATTTTTGAAACCATATTGAACTAGACTGGAAATCAATCAGCTGCATTTCAATTTCTTCAATTTCCAACCAATCAAATTTGGCCAAGTTCAGTTTATCAAGTGAAGTTACATCAGAATATATAATAAATTTCAGTGTTTCCGATAATTCTTTGATCTGAGAAAATTTCGTTGAAAATTCTTTGATTGAAGAATTAATTACCGAATTAAACTCTTCAGTGACTTTTGGTTGGTCTGGTTTTTCATGTAAATCCAAATCTCTGGAGATTTTTTTCAAGTTTGGGAAATACTTGTAGTTTTTTGGTAACAATATCGTTACTGAAAACTTGCAGTTTAGCTTCGAAAGCATGAATGAGATCTATCATAACAATAATTGTTTTATTTGCGCCTTGAAGCTTCATGTTCAATCCATTGTTAAATATAAATTGTTTCGATTAGGTACCTAAATTCCTTAATTACTGCCGTGCCCAAATTATTTTGTGGCGTGCCATCAATGGCACGCGTGCCAATGGTTCGCCACCCCTGCCCTAGTTATTCCTATTCCTAAAAACAGCTGCCCCCGTTGAGTTATTCTATTTAAGACATATAAGCATCCTGCACGTATTATCTAAAGTTCTCGAATGCGTTGTTAATACTCAGTCGTTAGTTCACCTTAACACTTACAAAATCTTGCCTTCTGTGTAGTCTGGATTTCGCTCAGAGTATAGTTGCACCATAGCGCTCCTTAATATAACTGATGATATTTTCAAATTCATTGATGGAGGCGATATGGTCGCTTTAATACTGTTCGATTATTCTAAAGCGTTTGACATGATCAATCACGCGCTCTTACTTGTAATTGTTCATCATATAAGAGCTGATGGCAGTTCGTTGCACTTTTTAATAGTTATCTCTCAGGAAGGATACAACAGGCCAAAATTTAAAACTTCGTGTCACTAACTAGACAGGCCACTTGCGGTGTCCCTCAACGATCAATTCTGGGCCTCACCCTTTTTGCTATATATACTTCTAACCTTTTTTAGCTCCATTAACTTTTGTAAATACCAGTTTTATGCTGATGATACTGAGCTTTATCTTCATTTCTTACCGAGCGAAACTCTGAGTGTAACCGCTCTTATAAATAGAAATCTCAACAATTAAGTAACTTTATCTAATGGCCACTGCCTTAAAACAAATCCTTTCAAATCGTGCTTTATAATATTTGGGAATCGCAATATAAAATCAACAATTGGGACTCAAGTAAATCATATTGGGGATGGAAATAGGATTGCACCATTTATGACAGTTAGAAATCTTGGGTTGCATTTGGACAACAACCTTTGTTTTATAACCTATATCAATAAGCTAATCCGAAAAGCATATTCCAATATAAAAATGATATACTCTAATAAAAATCTCTTAAATGTTAATCTAAAAATTATGCTTTGTGATACTTTGGTTCTATCTGACTTTAATTTTTGCAGTCAGATTTACGGTAACTGTCTAAATCGGATTGATAGAAACCTAATACAACGCTTTCAAAATTGCTTCTTTGATTTCTTGTTCGTCTAGAATACCGGTTCGCGAGGAAGAGCAGAAGGCACTTAGTGTCTTTCTGAATGCGGGCCTTTTAGTCCTTCTCGACATTTAATTATCTTAGGATTTACCTCATGAATTTTACCAATATGTACAGATTTTTCTATTGTGTAAATATAAGTATTAATGTAAATATTAATTAGGACTAATAAAGACCGTTATTATTATTAATAATAATTTGCAATATTCTATAACACATGCTAATTCAAGAACGGCCCATAAACCTTTTAATTAAAATACAAAACCACATACAACTGTTTGTTTCAGTTCCAGTGGTGTAACCTTTATATGAGGCGAAAATTGCTATTTATAATTAATGTAAATTGGGGTGTTTTGCTCTTTTTTGTATGTATTGACTTATTCATAATAAAAAAGAAAGAGGAAGGTTATTATATTATTATAACGTCGTTTAAACACTTGGTAACTACTTTGTCCAATAACTTGAAAATAACAAAAAGTATTTCTCGTCTTTCCTGGTTTGTTGAATAGGTAATTCTCCAGCATTAGAGAAAGTGACTTAATCTTAAACAGACGTTGCAGACGACTGCAAGGAAGCAAAGTGGTTTTCGTATTTTTAATATGTTGGTGTCTTCTCTTCTTTCATTTGGAGATGTTAGTAGACATTGATATAAATTTTGGAGCGTATAGATTTCTGCATAAACATTAAGCTCTTCTTGGAAATTTATATCAGTTGCTGGAACAGGGTAAAATGTCTTTTCAATTTTATCAGAAAGAATATAGCGTTTTTCTTGGTCGGCCATTTTTAATTAATGGTGGTATATCTGTTGGTTGCACTAAAATTATCTTGGTAGCATGCCAACGACTGTTATCCTTTGCTTCAAATTTTTGAATTTATTTTCGGTAGGTATGCAGTTATTCTAAAATTATATATTTCCTATTTGACTTGACGCATAAGTAACTTTTAATATTCTTCAAATTTGCGGCTCTCCAGTAATCTGGCATTTTAATTCTTAAGTTATTAACTCAACTATGTAGTTTGGGCGGGGGGGGGGGGGGTGTATACTTGGTCTAGTACGCGTTCATGTTCTGGCAACCTTTGCTGGCTGAAAACTGTTATTCAGATTGTTTCTATATGGGCAAAGAAATTACAAATTATGAAAACAAGCCAGAAACTAAGGTGAAAAATATGTGGATTAAAGAAGATTGCACCAAAAGAGTAAGAGAAAGGAGAAAATTGTTAAGAAACAATTAAACCTGGCGAGAGAAAGGGGATATAGAGCACATATTCTTAATAACAAACTAATAATAACATGCGAGCAAACGAAAATGAAATCAAGCTTGGTTTTGAAAATTTAAACATATGTCGATTATTAATTCATATTATGTTGGATATGGACTATTATAATAACTGTCATATTTCAATTAAAAACATCTGAAGTAATACAAAACAGCACATGACTTAATGTTTTCAGGTGGGGAAACATACTATGGGAGCTCTAAAAAACTGCAAAATAAAAGATGCATCAGCAGAATACGTAGAAGAAACTAAAAAAAGGTGGACTTGTAAGCCAAAGTCTACCAAAAAGGAATATATGAATGTAGAACATGTGAGAAATCCAAGAACATGCAGAGGAGAAAAACTATTGACAACTACGGCGAGAAAAGAACAAATGACAACAAAAATTAAAAACAAACGTTTAAGAAAATAAATGAACTGGATAAAAATAAGCTGATAATAGGAACAAAGAATATTATAACAATGAGAGGGAAAGTGATAGAAATGACAGAAGAGATGGGTAAATATCAAATTCGAATTACGGAATTAAGGAAAACAAAAAACCAAAAGGAAATGGAAATATGAAACTTAGAAGCAGACATAACCTATATGTACCGATAGGATAAAGGTGGGAGTAGGGATAATTGTAAAAAAGGAAATCGATTCGAAAGTGATTATATTTAAGGCAATAAGCTCTACAATTATATTATTACACATAGAAATAGATGAAACAGTAATAATAGTACGAATATATGCACTGGTAGAAGAAACTGGAACTATAATCAATAGATAGTGGATGAAGTAAGAGGAGATAATGAAAAAATAATAATAATGGGGTATCGGAACTCCAGAATTCGAAGAAATTAAAACAGGAGAATGAGGTGTATGGGCGGTTATGGAAAGGAGACAATAAACATAAATATATTTAAAATGTTCGAGTTTCACCAAACAAATGAATTGTTAATAGCAAACCCATTCTCGTACCAAAAGTTAGAAGTGAAATATAAGTTTGTGAAAAAATAGGAAAATTTAAAAAGAATGGTAGACTATATAGCATACACACAGGATTTAAGACAAAATATACAGCAAAACGACATGGAGAGTACGGGCAGAGAAGGTAGAGGAGAAAACGGAATTTGTAAGGGTGGCAATAAATAAATTAAAAGATGAATATAGAAGAAAGGAATATCGATAAGAGAAGGATAATGAATTCCACAAATTGGAAGCAGAAATTGACATTAGGAAAGAGATGGAAAATATTCACTTATAATACAATGAGTAGTCAAAGTTATGTCGACTATTTTTGCGGTGGTGTCACGAATGTCCATTGCGCTTTGGTACGATTAGGACGAGTGCGCTAGCACGAGTCCTAATCCCAAGCGCAATGGACATGAGTAGTGATACCACCGCAAAAATAATCTACTTAACTTTGACTAAGAATGGTATTCGAGGGACTATTTAATGAACCAAACTACTTTTTCAAATTAGTTTTCAGTAAATCTAGCAACAAACTACGCAATTTCTATAGTAACAGAACACTAATATTGACTTTTTCTAATAAAAATCACATTTGTTTAAAATAGTCACTTGAATACCTTCTAGAAAGATATATCCACTGATATTTTTTTGATTGGTCAAGAAACGTCAGAATTCTGGATTTTCATTGGTCACTTTTTGACAGATGACAGGTGAATTGAATAGTCAAGGAAATATTTCACGGTAGCAATATGTGAAATAAAATAAGGGCGGGCAAGCAAAACAAGAGAACAAAATAGTGGCGTAATGAGATAAAACAAGAGG
The DNA here is from genome assembly GCA_940337035.1 of Agriotes lineatus. Classification (NCBI taxonomy): domain Eukaryota; kingdom Metazoa; phylum Arthropoda; class Insecta; order Coleoptera; family Elateridae; genus Agriotes; species Agriotes lineatus. The sequence continues at coordinate 109,701 of CALNHX010000453.1, read as the reverse complement.
TGAAAGAAAAGAATAAAGCTTGGAAGAAATATATGCGGACTAGAATACAACAAGATAGGGAAGAATATATAAACAGAAGGAACAGAGCAAAATAAGTAGTAACGAAAGCAAAACAGAAAAGCCAGTAGGAGTTTGGTAAAGAGATAAACAAAATGTACAAGATAAACAAAACGGTGTTTTGGGCTAGATTTAGAAGAATAGGCGGAAATCAACAAAATGAAATTAGAGGAGTAAAAATAAAAATAGTCAGGTCAAGATAGATGAAAATAAAATACTGGAAATGGGAAAACATAACATTCATTTAATTTGAACAATAACTGGGCACTGACGAAATGAAGATAAATCAAGGACAACAGGAAGAAGAAATAGAACAAATAGAAACATTACAAGTGAGGAAGCTGAAAAAACGCGAGAAAAATTAAAACGGAGAAAGCATGTGAGATAATATAGAACCAGCAATTATACAATTGATGGGAGCGGAGGGAAACGAATGGTTATGTAGAATTTGCAGCGACTCATGAAGACATCAGAAAATATTAGAGGATTGATAAAACAACTTGATTGTACCGATATATAAAAAAAGCTGAACACACTAATTGCGATCATTACAGAGCAATATGTTTTTCATCAGATTGTTTCAAGATACATACCCGAATAGTTGAAGAGAAACTGAGAAAAATAATAAAAAATAAAATGGAAGTTGAGCAAAATTTAGACCTAAAGACAAACTAGTGGCCACACATTTATAGTGATAAATTTACAGAAAAAAAATAATAGAAGAAAGTGAGAAGTTTCTGTCAACATCCATAGATCTAAGAGCAGCGTTTGACACAGTAGATACAAAAAATATCTGGCAGTGTTTAGAAGAATTGGATGTATCAACTCAATTAATTATTTTGATTCGGATTATTCGATATGCAGTGGACTGGAGTAGAGGATCATTTGTGCTATACTGAGCCGTGTGTCTGCTGTTGTCTAATTTGCCTTCAAGTTTTCATTTAGATTTGCTTGGCTTTGCGTTAGTTTTTCTTTTTAATATAATGCAGATAAATATGTTACCCGATCAAACTCGACTTCCGAGGACAAATTAGTTCAAAGAATTGTAGAGAGAGTACTTCGTCATTACTTGAATCCAATGAAGCAGGCAGTAAGTATTTAAATACATACTTTCTTAAAAAAATATTAGAGTTTTTAAAAAGCATGACCCTTCGTTGTCGGATAATACTAGGCTACCTATGAAACTTCAAAGTAAAGCATTGTGCAGGTTTAAAAGAATTGAAATTGCTTGCTACCCACAGGAACTATTATAAACCGCTACGCAACCTTGCCACTAAGACGATAAAACTTGAAAAACGCTCTTATACGGAATATAAATTTGCAAATGTTCAATCTAAGAATACTTGGAATGAACTAAAAAACTCAATATAGTGCCTTCTAAACAACATTATGTTTCCCTCAATTTACAACAATCAAACGAAATATTTTTTTTTGTGGACAGCATACCAGATGGACTTAGTAATATTGTGATAGTTGCTACCATACACAATTACCGCAATCCTGATAAACAAAATTAAAGGAAACCTTTTATGTTTTCTTTATTTAATATTGCTGATGTTGCCAAAATAATTTCTAGTATAAAAAGTAACTCTTCTGGATTTAATCAACTGAAGATTACCATAATTAAATATTGTTGCCCAATAATCCATATTTTACTAATATTATTAATTTCCGTCTTATTAACAATACTTTTCCAAAGGACTGGAAAAAAGCTGTTGCAATCCCTTTACCTAAGATTTCAAATCCTACTGATTATAAACAGCTAATAGTACGCTGCAATTAGACGCAAACCTCAACATCCAAAGTAAAAGTTTCCCTCCAGCTCCAAATTGTTATATACATTCCACATATTGTTTGGTAACAAGTTACACCATTTTAAGCGTCGGGTTTGGGGGGGGGGGGAGAACTTAGTAAATTGGTAGTTTTTATCAGTTTTTCTTAAATATTTCGAAAACTATGCGGTTTAGCGCGAAAAGTGTTATATACAAAAATAATCTACATTAAATTGCGAACAAAAATGGTCCTGTGCATAATCTTGCTAAAGTAAACGGTTCCAGAGTTACGGAGGGTGAAAGTGTAGAAATTTTTTAGATTTTTTGGAAAAAATATGACTTCACTAAGGAAACTATTTTTTTTTGTTCTGCTGTCATATTTGTTATTGTTCGTCTTTGGAATACTGTGCGAACCACAGAATAAAACAATTGTTTTATTCTGTGGTGCGAACTATGTGATAATCACAGGATTGTGTTTTGTTAAAGCAAATTGCCGCCTTTTTAGTCAGAGTAATTAGTTCACCACCCTTGTCCTTACAAGGTTTCAACACACACTCCGCCATAATTCACACACTTTAGCAAGATTATGCACAAAACCGTTTTTGTTCGCAATTTAATGTAGATTATTTTTGTATATAACACTTTTCGCGCTAAACCGCATAGTTTTCGAAATATTTAAGAAAAACTGATATAAACTACTAATTTGCTAACTTCTCCCCTCTCCCCCCCCCCCCCCCCAACCCGACGCTTAAAATGGTGTAACTTTTTACCAAACAATATGTGGAATGTATATAACAATTTGGAGTTGGAGGGAAACTTTTACTTTGGATGTTGAGGTTAGGCCGTTTTTTGGACTAATTACACCGTACTACCTCCGTAACTCTGGAACCGTTCACTTTAACAAGATTATGCACAGGAGCATTTTGGTTCGAAATTTAATTTAGAATATTTTTGTATATAACACTTTTCGCGCTAAACCGCATAGTTTTCGAAATATTTAAGAAAAACTGATACAAACTACTAATTTACTAACTTCTCTCCCCTCCCCCCACCAAACCCGACGCTTAAAATGGTGTAACTTTTTACCAAACAATATGTGGAATGTATATAACAATTTGGAGTTGGAGGGAAACTTTTACTTTGGATGTTGAGGTTAGGCCGTTTTTTGGACTAATTACACCGTACTATAAGACAATAATTAGTATTCTTCCAACGTTATCAAAAATCATTGAAAAAGTAATCAACATACAGTTAAAGTCGAAATAGAATTTAATTTAATTTAGATGTTCAATTAAGAGTAGAAGTGTATGTAACACCTTTTTGAGAATATATTGATTCAAGGGTATGATGGAAAGACGAAACATTTTTTTAAACGATATCCTTGTGATTCTCACATATTATTTTGTTACGCACAAACACGTAATGTTGTATTTTTTATTGATCAGATTTAATTTCCGGTATAAGGCTCAGGAGGTCAGGTTGTGAAGTCGTCTGAAACTGTTATCTGTACTAATGGCTTGATTAGTAGAGATAGTATTAAGTTTTAGCCCGCTTGGGTTATTCTTTCGACGATCCCAAATTATATTTTTACTATAATGCACTAAACTACACAAATCCGCTGCCTCAACTATGCTACGATGTACTGTAACAAGATTGCCGGCTAAGCTTCAGTGAGAGGGGTGGTTCGTTACGATGCTAATTAGGACAACGACCTGTTAAACGAAAGAAAGATGTTAGAATGCCACAGACGCCACCACTTTTCTACTTGAAGAAGAGAAATCTCACTTCTCTTTTAAGATGTTTGCAGTGCCCGATGCCAGCTAGCGTACAGTCTCAGTGAACTTACCCTTCGTTAGTTTTCTACAACTCTCTCCTAAATTGCTTACAAAAGAAAAAATGCAACGCATAATACAAAAATTCGCATGCAGCATGTGATGCAAGAAATAATAACGCACGAATTATTAATTAAAATAAATCTATTGACTTGAAACAGACATGTGAAATATCTGTACAAACGTGAAAACAAATAAAAACGTTAGTTAGTAGCTTTAACATTACTTGACATCGAAAAGGTTTGACATGAACATAGTCCGCCTGCAATAATTAAATCCGCAATTGGCGAAAGAACAATAAAATCTACATAATTGCCTTCGACAACGTTCATTGACGACGCGCCCCATAATCTAAAAATAGGTACTCTAAGGCGGCAAGTTGATTACACGCACATGTTCTAAACGATGTCGCACAAAATTACTTAAAAACTTGCTTTAACAAGTAAGACAATACCTGATTTGGGAGAACTAAGGACTGTTACCATTACCGTTCCCTGAAGGTACTGGCCAGCGGCAAAACGGTGACTGCACAATAAATTTTTGCGGTACGGGAATGGGGGCTTCGACAAGCCGGCATGCGATTCTAACGAGCGGACATGTTTCATCCTCCAACGAAGAGTATAGGAAGATGCCATTGACGATATTTGCAGTATTCCAACTGGCAACTTTCGTAGAAATAGGTGAGTACAAAATAGAACCCAGGAGATAATTCGCTAGACGCAATAATTAAGGCCTGCACAGAGCCTCCGACAGGGGTCCTGGTCCTATGGCTGCCATAATTATCCTCAACGTCCGTCGAATAGCTTACACAGCGACTTGAGAAAGCACAAACAAGTCACACATAATAAATACAACGGGCTGACGGCACACAACTAATTTTAACTATTACAAAAGGTACCTCGGCGACGTAACGGCGTCACCGAGGCACGTGTTCCAAAACCACTTGTTCACTCTATCATGACGAGAAAGAGAAAATCGGAATTGCTTGAGACCTTGAGTGTCGAGACGCGGGCTGAAAACCAAAGGGGTATGAGGCGCTTTCGCTTGCTTTCCTTGTCTCACTCACGCAACCGATTCGCTTTAACACGACATTACAACCGCTTCTCTGAGTCAAAAGCAATGCGCCGTGATAACGATGTGTGGCAAACCTCGCACGCAGCGATCGATATTAGGATTTCAAAAGGGAGTGCAGAATTGCCAACATTTGAAATAGAAGATGTGGGAAAGCGTGGAGATTTGAAATGCAAGTGCGGGATTTTGAACTGTTCTTAACACGCACTCTCTGAAAAGAAGTTTAAATGGCTTTAAAATTCTTTTAAATATTTTAGATGATAAATATTTTAAGTCATAAGGAAGTTTACTGTAAATGCTTACAATATTAACACAAAACGACTTCTTAAACATTTCTGTGAAACGAATAGAAGGTATTAAAGGTCTCTTAATAATGGGCGTCTGTACTGAAACTTAGTTTGTTGTATAAATACGGTGGTCAACTACTTAAAATAATCCTGTGTTATAAACACGTCGCATAAAATTGCATATGTTGGCTCATATTTAGCAAATTATAAACTCTTTTAATTTGTATGAAATACGTTCTTTTATTTCCGAAACCAAAATTAATCGCAAACACGCATTTTGTAAAGTTTAGATCTTTACGGAATTAACAAAGTACAATCAAGGACCATAAAGTACATCGAAATAGTTGAATTTCGACAATATGAGAGTTTCACACCAATTAACTTTCAACTTTTGGCTAAACAAATACCTATTTTGAAAAATGAGTTTCAGACTTGCGTGAGCTGCCTGGATGCATTTTGACACATGACGATCAAACCGAAATTCCTGAACCACAAACATGCCCAAACTTTTTACAGTTTTAAATAGGAGCAGGATATTGTCTTGAATTTTGATATTAATTTCTTCATTTATTTGTAGACAGTGTTCCGCAGAGATATGAAATATATCTTCATGGTCTTTAGTTCCAAGTTCACAGGCTACATGTACATTGCTAGCATTAAATAAGTGATAGATCTGCGTATCATCTGCATAAATCATACAAGAATGATTGCAGAACAGAAGGAAGATTAGATATATAAATAATGTACAACAAAGGGCCCAGGATGGAACCTTGTAGTACTCCAGCACTTACTTCACAGTCCAGAGACCTGTCCTGCTTCGCTCACTGCTTATTTACGATTCTTCAAGTAATTAGCGAGTAGTACGATTGAACTATCACTTAAACCAGTAAAATGTAATATAGCCAGAATAATTTTATGACTTAAAGTATCAAAAGCATTATAATAGTCTAAAAACACTAACAGTGTGAGTTGACCCCTATCAGTAGACTCAAACACATCATCAGCAGTAAAGCTGTGCAACAACTGTAACCTGGTTTAAAGCCAGAGTGTATAACAAGTAAAATGCTATTACTGTTTTACTTGAGTTGCAACATTTTTTTTTCAATACTTTTGACATTGTGGAGAGAATACTGATAGAACGCAGATCTTTAAAATTATTAGGTGTCACATAAGACATGCGTCAGAGATAAAAAAAAAGGAATTAACAAAAAAAATTACTATATGAGTAATGTGGGGAATAAATACGGCAGCACTAGTTTGATAATTTGTATATCAATCCGGTCAATACCTGCAGCACTAGTTGTGGTTTTTTAAAATTACAACTTCATCGACAGGATGAAATTCCAGTATTGAATTAACTGATCGCTTAACATTAGTATTGTAAAAATTCAATAAGTTCAGATTATTAGAAGCGATATTTGGTGAAGATTCAATATAAAAGTCAATAATGTTCTCTGTATCTGCCAATTCCTGGGGTAACGTTAAGTTGTTTTTATTTTTAGTCATATTCAACTGTTTAAGTTGCTTCCATATGAACTTTGAATCAGCACTGCGAAAACGCTTTTCATAAGACTTTTGCTCTACGTATGGCAGTAGTGACTAAATTCCGCATTTGTGTATAGAAGTTCCAGTGCTGAGGGGCTTTAATTCGTATAAAACTGCGTAATGCATATCACGCTCGAGTTAAGTTTATTTAACGACGATTAGTGTTTTTAAAAAGCATTTATTTATACTTAGTACACTAATCACTTTACAGACGTCGGAGCTCTGCTCCACACACTTGATTCAGGACAGGCTAACCTGAGTGTCGAAACAGAACTGAATGCAAGAAGCATCTTAACACTAAGGAAAACTCTTATCCTAAAGAAATGCAAGCTAGTTTCCGTTCCCACAGGCGTTATCATAAAGTTCTAGGAACAGAGTACAGATATAGCGGGTTCTAATCTTATTTCTAAGCTAGTAAGCGTTTCTAGTCACGTAACTCCTCCCATCCGAGAATCTTAAATACCGTGAAGCTGTATTTAAGTTATATTTTGACATTGAAGTAAAGAATTTTGAGTATCGTTTAATACGATGGCTTCATTCTGCGATTTTCGCAATAGTTTTATTAGTTTTGATTTGAAAGAGTCACGTTTACAATATAGATATAATATAATGATTACGAACATAGTGATTAATAATCTTAGTTTATTTACAAAATGGATATCGTTGTTTGTCAACTTATCCTTATGGTTTGTCAGTTTTAATTGATTATTGACTAACTCTTGTGTGTTAATAGGGGATAGGTCAATTTTTGAAATATTGATTAGTTTTGTTTCATCTATTCGCAATTTACTTATACTGGGCAATTGTAAAATAATCTGTTTTGTGGACGTAGATTTCATGGTGAACAGTATTTCGTCGTGATCTATTAGAACTGAACTGTCAGGAGTTAGATGTATTAAATTTGATCCTGTAATTTCTCTCTTTGCAATAACCTGATTGCATTGAATATCTAAAATTGTTTTAATGGGCGAACTAATAAGCCACGTAGCTGAATCTATCTGCAAAATTTTATTTGTGGTTAAATTGAAAATATATGGTCGACAAGTTTGATTGTCGTGAAAGGACAACAATTGTGTTTCACACAATTTCGAATTTGGGATACTGAAATGATTATCTCGAGAACAGAAGTAGTTATTTACTGAAGTTTGTTGACATTGATTAATATTGATAGGTACACTAAAATCAGGATTAAATAGTAAAGTGTTGTAGGAAGGGATTATCATTTGAAATTCGTTATTCGTGTTGTATGCCGGGAAGGGAATCAATTTAATTAATTGATATTCTGAAAATGTTCGAATTAGCGGAATTTCGAAAATGAACGTGAAGATTTTATCTTTCTGGTATATTTTTGTCGTTATAATCGATTCGTACAAATGGAGGTTTTCGTATTCTCCAGGGTAAGGAAGAGCTAAACCCTTATTATTATTACTTTGAAGTTTGGTTAAAGATTTTGTTATTTGATTAAGGGATTGGATTAGTTCATTATTGTCAACTAACTGAAACCCGCGGCATATGCCGCATTTAAAATGTACGACAAATGTAATAACTTTTGTTGCACTAAAGACAGTTTTAAAAGCACGCTAGAGATTGGCAGTAAGGAAAAGTTCCAAAAAATATATTTTCAAATGGAAAGTCTCTGGAAAGGAAACGCTCGTCTCTGGAAGGCGTCCTAATTAATACGACGTTGTTGGATGCAGTAAAAAAAAATCAGGAAAGAATTAATACTCTTATGAGATTATATGTGAGAATTATTTGTGCCACCGAAATAATTTTCAGCTGCTTGCAATCTGTGTTTCTTTTCAGGTTTAATCTGTTGAGGCGTTGAGCGTCATAAAAATATAAATGCGGTAACTCAAGTCTCCAGTTACGCCGTTACTGTTATTGTTAAATAACTCGATTAATTATTATTTCTTTGTCAGTTTAAACTGGCATTATTATTATTATCTCTATAATAGCAACCATAAGTAACTGTTTATAATGTTTATATGCTAGCGAGTTGTTCTTAAATCGCTAGTGAATTAATAGTAGATTGTTCTACAAGTTAAGAAAAGTGAGAGTTTTCCGGCGAATGTAAAAGTTTTACGTGAGCATGGAAGAATAACTTTTCCAATGTGTTGAACATGCAATGTTTCCGTGTAATTGACAAAAATATCTTTTTAAATAATTTTGGTCAAAGTATGGAAGCGTAATGTTTACTGTACTGTATAAATACAGAGTCCGGCAACAAAGCGGGGGTGGAAGATATTTCTAAAACGATGAGAGTTACATGAATATTGTTTACATAAAAGTTGTAGGTATGAAAGTGGTGCACATTACTAAAATAGTTTTGATTATACAGGGTGTCGCAAAAAAGTATGGCGAATCAAACTTACTTTTTTTTAATTAGAATGCCCTATATTTGGGTAGCTTAAAAGTTTTGTATTAAAATACTCATCATTTTCAGATAAAGTTGTATGGGTCTAACGTCAACTGTTTTGGAGATATTAACGATTTTATGCAAAAAAATGCTGAACTTCAAGGCGACTGCTTTAAGCGACAGAAAACAATTGAATGAAGGAAAACGTTACCAAAAAATTATGATTTTTGTAAACTATCTTTCAAGTGTAAAATGGTGGATCTGGGTATTAATGTTATATAGGGTGCTCAATATTTGCAAATTTAATAATTTCGATTATTTTTCAAATGGAACGCCCTGTATATTTTTGTATTTTTGAAAAGCCCTTTTAATGAGCTTTCTTTTGATATGTTACTGCATACTTCTAAGTTCAACTGTTTTTCAGATATGCCTGTTTGAACATAAAAACAATTTAAGCCCCTTAAGATGCTTTATTTCAAGGGATAAAAACAAACGCCCTTAAAATAGTGATTTAAACGCATGATCTCTCTAAAAATAAAAGCACAAAATCCAGGTTTAGAAAATATAAATTCAGTCAGTGTTGATACAGGAAATTATAAACACGAAAAAAAAACGATAAATGCAGGAATAAATTAATTCCACGGTCAAATTAAATCAGATAAAAAAAAAGCCAACACACCAAAAGCTTATACGTAATTACACTAAATGTTCAAATAGTTCTCCTTTCCTGCTCTGAGTATTAAAGCTGTACAGAGAATTCATAATCTGCAAATATAATTAGTTTGATTTATTTAAATGGAACACCCTGTATATCCCTGTATTTTTAAAAAGTACTTTTAATGAGCTTTCTTCTTCCACTTCATTTCCTATCTCAAAATTCGGTCGTATTGATTATTTCTAGTTTTGAGTTCTGGTTCAATTTTTGTATTTTAAGCTTGGTTTTATCTTTTGTTTAAAGAATTCAAGTGTTTAAATCATTATTTTAAAGGCGTTTGTTTTTTATCCCTTGAAATAGAGCATCTTAAGGGGTTTAAATTGTTTTTTATGTTTAAACTCGCATATCTGAAAAACAGTTGGAACTTAAGAGGTATGAAGTAACATATCAAAAGAAAGTTCATTAAAAGAGCTCTTCAGAAATACAAAAATATATAGGGCGTTCCATTTGAAAAAAAAATCTAAATTAAATTTGCAAATATTGAGCACTCTGTATAACATTAATACCCAGATCCACCATTTTACACTTGAAAGATAGTTTACAAAAATCATAATTTTTTGGTAACGTTTTCCTTCATTCAATTGTTTTCTGTCGCTTACAGCAGCCGCCTGAAGTTCCGCAATTTTTTGCATAAAATTGTTAATATCTCCAAAACAGTTGACGTTAGACCCATACAACTTTATATGAAAATGAAGAGTATTTCAATACAAAACTTTTAAGCTACCTAATTATACGGCATTCTATTTAAAAAAAGGTAACTTTGATCCGCCACACTTTTTTGAGACACCCTGTATAATCAAAACTATTTTAGTAATATGCACCACCTTAGTACCTACAACTTTTATATACACAATATTTATGCAACTCTCATAGTTTTAGATATATCTTCCACCCCCGCTTCGTTGCCGGACCCTGTATAAATTAACCATTATACATTATAGAATAGAGCTTACTTGAAAATGGATGAATCTGTTATTAATTCATTTAGTTCATTTTTAGGTGAAATCAATATGATTTTGAGCAGTTATGAAAAATATCGAAAAGTCACTTTTTTTAATGTCACCAATGGCAATGTGAAAAAATAATACATTATAAGAAAAAGAAAAGAATAATTTTTCCCAAGATGTGAGTTTGCAGCTCAAGGGCGATGCCAAGCACTACAAATACACAGAGGGAAAAATGGTGTTCTGCCCTGCCGTGTATATACAATTTTTTCAACCGCCAGGATCAGAACCATAAGAAACATATTTTTCGACGACTGACATCGAAAGTAGATTTTTCTCACTGTCATTTGACAACAGAAAGTTGACATTTGCCGCTGAGCGTGCGTTTTCATCACTTTGCCGCTCGCCGAGCGTTTTGGGTTTCCGCGTGAACAAAATAGGTAGCCACGTCCGAATGTTTCCTTGACAATGCCCGTCATTTGTCGAAATAATCGCGTCACATGTCTAATAGACTGTGCGAGTAATGTTAACTTGATTGTCAATTAATATTTGCAATAAAATGAAATATGATATTTTCCATTAATAATATGCTCAGTCGTCGAAAAAATAGTATGTATGTTTCGAGCTAAAAGTGCGTGTGCTGCTTTTGCATGATTGTTGGTTTCGGCTTTGCCTCAACCAGCAATATTCATGTGCAAGCGGCAAGAATGCACTTTCAGCTCTTAACATACAATATACTATTTCATTACTCTAAATCAAAATTATGCTGTAATACGGATTGGGCCATAATTATATATAACACAATGAGATAACATGTACAACAAAATAGAATGCTTGAGTATGTAAGAGATGACCATACGAAAAAAAATTATTTTAGTAGGCATGTGTGGTTGACATCTGTCATAATTAAATGTACGTCAGGCCTACTCGAATATTTGCTATTATGTTTATCTCTTTCTTACTCAAGCAATACGTGTTATTTTCTTGTTCATGTTATCTTATTGCTGTTACAGTGAAATTCCTCTTCGCGGATACACGGACACCTCCCTTGGACGGACTGTTTCTCATGGTCCCGACCGACTCTCATATAATTTGCATTATGTTAACTCCCTCTTGGACGGACATTCTCTTGAACGGACGCGGGCACAAGAAAATGTTCTCTTAAACGGAAAAAAACAAAATAAAAAATAAACGCCTTGTCTCATTTTTCTGTCGCAAGTGTCGCTGTTGCATTTCTCAATCGCGCCGCACGCCAACTTCGCTGCCTGCCTTCACTGAGGGTCTTTCCCGAGTTAACCGGAGATTCACCGACTTCAATCTTTCGGTGCACGCGGGGATTCAGTATTAGTCTGACGTCTATGCGGAAAAGACACAGTGGGGCGACACATTCATTGTAGAAATGGCGCCAAATATTAAAATTCTCACGCTTAAGCAAAAAATTGAGATTGTTGAAGTTCACAATAGGGAAAAGTCAAGTGTAAGGAACTTATCCAAGCGTTTTGATATCGAAAAAACACAAGCTGCTGATATAATTAAACATAAAGAAAGTATTTTGTAAGGTAACAAATCCTTATCTTTTCCTAAGTTTTAAGTTTTTTGTTTATTTTAAAAACATTTACACACACGATCATTGAAAATAAACAGGGTTATGCAACACATGTTACACATTTGAAACAATGTTTTTAGAAGGCTACTATAATCGTGTTATCCAGGTAGTACTTCATCTAATGCAGACGGTTTCATAAAAGTAGCCCGATATTGCTGAGATTTTACAAGGGGCGATAATATTGGTTGCATTGCATTTTCAATGATTCTTTGTGTACATACATATACGTTTTAAATGTCCCAATTTCTTTAATTACAGTTTTCATTAAAAACCGATTTTTTTTCGTATTTCTTTTAGGCGGACACCCCTCTTGAACGGACACTTTCAGTCGGTCCCGTTGGTGTCCGCCCAAGGGAGATTTCACTGTATACAGACAGATCAATAAAAAAACCAATTAGGGCAGGCTGTGATATGTGTTATACGTTTGGCAGTACTGAAGTGTATTGTCAGTCTATGTCAAATTCAAGCTTTGCAGGTTAAGTTTTACGTCGGTCTGTGTCAAACAACGAACAAAACTTAACCTGCAAATCTTGAATTTGACATAGACTGACAATACACTTCAGTACTGCCAAACGTATAACACATATCACAGCCTGCCCTAATTGATTTTTTTTTATTGATCTGTCTGTATATAATTGTGGCCCCATCGGTATTTAGCAGTCTTTGAACTTATTTTACGAATACCATGACAATAGATATTTTAATTTTATTTCATATTGTCCCTTGAGAGAAAATGTGTTCTTTCTGTGAAAATCATACGACACTAATTAATGACCAATAGAAAAATTAGTTCACAAGCCGTAAGCAAGACAACAACAAAATTTCTTGGAAATTTATTGTCGGTAGACCAATCTAACTGTGAGGGTTTGTGTCGTTACAATTTTCTTACTGAATCTGCATTCGAGCGTTAATTCATATCCGGAAATTATTTTTCGTGCATTCCAACAACGTCGTAATTTGCCCTCGCGTCCCGCTTGGCAAATTAATACGACGTTGTTGGAACGTACTCAAAAAAATTTCCGGAAAGAATTAATGCTCTTATGAGATTATATGTGACAATTCTTGTAACCTAAAATATGATTCACCTTTGTCTATTTGTGATCGCCAACTGTCCTTGTATCTTAAAACAAAAGCAATTAAAACTTGTAAAGAAACTGTGACAGTAAGTACCTGAAAAAATTAATTGTGATTTTTCCCTCTTTATTGTTATTAGTCTTCTTCTTCTTCTTTGGTCCATTAGCTGGCGGTCCGGGCGGGACGTCCCCGCAACGAATACGCTGCTGTCGGTGCCGCTGGGTCTCGAACTCCATTTACGATTCGTTTCCATTTTTGACGATTTTTGGCGACGTGTGCATCGATAACCGATAATCGCTGATTCTTTAAGTTGCCCTCGATATTCTTTAGCCAGGTTTTCTTCGGTGCCGATCGCTGAATTCTCCAGTCTGCCGGACGGTCTTGCCAAAGAAGTTTACATGGCAAACGGTTATCATCCATTCGGCAGACATGTCCGAACCATCGTAGTGTCCACGTTTCCGATCCATAAAGAAGAATGGGAAGGATCAGCGTTCGGTATAAGCGTACTTTCGTTTTGATGGTAGTATTTGTTTTCTCATACGCACCATTTGAGCAAGGCGAATGTTGATGTTGCCTGCCCGATGCGGCTGTAAACGTCGGCCGTCGATGCCACTTTCTTTTCCTCAACCAGCAATCCCAAATACACTGAGCGACAAAAGTCTGGGTTTACGAATAATTTTTCCAATTTTACATACTGAAAATGGTTTCTGGCGCTTAAAATCTGATGTCGATGTTTACATAGCAATAATAGTTATTTATGCATCAAGGACGAAAAATTGGCTTTTTATGGACGATGCCTGCAATTGCTGGCCGAGGCGATGGCCGAGGCAAGCAATCAGGCAAGGCCATAAAAAGCAGTTTTCGTCCGAGGTGCATATTAAATTTTTCCGTCGACCGTCATAATTTGAAAAAAAATTAAAGTGAAGTCCGAATTATAAAGTTGTTGAGAACAAAAAGCGTTTACGGACGAAAAGTGTTTACGGGCGAAAAGCGTTTGCGGCTGTAAAGTGCGACCGTAAAGTGTTTGCGGACGAAAAGCATTTACGGACGAAAAGTGTTTGCGGACGAAAAATTAATGGTGTCCAAAAAAGTGGCATTTTTGGTACGCAAATGCGTCCGTAAAATCACATTTTATAGTGAGGTCGACGGAAAACAAGTTTAGTGCTATAGTGGGCTAACTCATAACCATACAATTGTTGAAATATTGCGATTTTGTTTCTGTCGTACATTATTCAAGTTTTTGATAAAGTTTTGTTAAGAATCGGGTTGGCGTCAGGGATATGTTTACAGCATGTCAATTGTTTCCGATAACTGTCAGTATTAACTGTTAATTCTACGCCACGAGCTCTAATTACACATTCTAGACGTCTAGGCATACTGCTAATCAGTCGTGCAAGATTTTCTTGTAGTAACCTATCCTAATGTCCGAGGCCAATTAGGGCGAGTACGAATTGTTCTTCTCAGTTGATCCCACATGTGTTCTATCTGGTTCAGGTCTTGTGAGCAGGCTGGCCAATCCAAAAGTGTAATTCCAACTTCGTTTAGATACTGCAGAGTAATGTTGGCTACGTGTGGCCGTCCATTATTTTGCATTAAACGGAAGTTGTCACCAACAAAATGACTAAACGGAACAACATATTCCTCAAGAATATTCCATATACCTATCTGCATTGAGCGCTGCTCTATCACAGATGTTAAGCTCTGTGTGAGCATCTGAAGAAATCCCTCCCCATACCATTACCGAACCTCCAAAAAAATATGAAGTTGTGGCCATAGCACAAGCAGCATAACTTTCTCCTGGTCTTCTTCATACCCGTGGACGACCATCTGGAGCATCCAAAGTAAATCGAGACTCATCTGTCCATAATACGCATCTCCATTCGGGATCCCCCCAGTTGTGGTAAGTTCTAGCAAAATTTAGCCCATTCTTTAGCCATTCTTAAGCCCATTTTAAACGTTTTCTTTTTGAAACTTGTATAGCCACTTCCGCCGCCACTGCCAACGTGGTCGTAGTATCCATCACAGTTGATGAAGCGGTGATATCAGAAAAACTGAACGAAACAATCCGTTCGTGTGTGGCTGAAGTCGTTGTTCGTTTTTACCCGTACAGTTTTGCCCGTGCAGACAAAACTGCCAGAAAAGAACAACGTCTGTTGGGCCCTTAACTTATTGATATTTCATCACCATGCGGTACATAACCGTGGATTTTTTGTATTATAAGTATGAATTTAGTTGTGTTTTATATAAAAAGAAACAATATTCACCATTTATATCAAAAATAAAGAAATTGTAGCGAAAAAATGTAGATACCGCCTTTTGACTTTAAATTGCAACAATCGACCGAACACTAAATACAGATTGAAAAAGCGGCATCTACTTGACAATGTTGTATAATGGAAGACTTGATACTATTAATTTAATGAAACGGCAGTTGGCCGTATCTGAACATTTGCGTCCACGAAAATAGACAATAAAGGCGGTATCTAACAAAAGAAAAGAAGAAGGCGGCTTCTACACGCAGATACTGCTTTTTACTTTTGCATTTTACATATGACGCCTTCTTGCGCTTTATAAGTAACAAAATTTCTGTAGACAATTTTTTCTGAAATTTGTGATCCAATGAAATTAACTCTTTTCTAGTCATGTGGGAAAAATTAACCAATTAGATTATCCTTACATTGAAAACTACCCATGGGTTGTTATCACTTTGTGTACAGCAGTCAGTGCGGGTTGCTATGTTACGTCAAGTTTGTGACAGTTTGCAATGCAGTATTTTAAGATGTCATATTCTTTTTATAATTGCACTTCCACTAAATAAATGTAAATAAATGCTTTCAAGAGCAAAAAATTGTCTAACCGAATATCCCTCGACCGCTGGCGTCGGGCTGTTCCCAAGCAACGTACTTTCGAAACCTGCAATAAAATTATTGCGTAATTATCACTGTCCTTGGGATATTATAGCTGATAAGTACCGCATTTTTTCATCTGAAAATCATAGTTACAGTGCAGATATCGATTTGTTACTTATCTAAAATGATTGGAATTTTGTACCAATTCCAACGATACCAATAACTCAATTTCGATTTTTTTGTAGATACCGCCTTCTTGCTTATGACGGCAGTATTGAGCTATACACATTTCAAACTAAATTAATCTTAATAGTAATATACGTTACGAGACCGGAAAGTAGTGTTTTGCAGGTCGAACCAAGTAGATTCCAAACTTGGGTTTTCTGTATTTCTTAGGTAATCTTCAAAATGTCGCTATAATAAAGGAAACAAATTGTTATTCTTCATGTATCGGCATACCTGAAAATCAGCACGTATGCAGGTTTATTACCGACATCGTGGTACAACGACAACTCTTTTTACTGCAACGTTTCATGCTCTCAAAGAAAGTAGATGTCTTCCAAGCATTAGCATTCAGGATGTTGCTGAGCAGCAGTTGTTGAATTATAGCTCAATGGTTTTCTGTATTTCTTAGGTAATCTTCAAAATGTCGCTATAATAAAAGAAACAAATTTTTATTCCTCGTATAATCCTTCGTTGATCGGCATACCTGAAAATCAGCCCGTATGCAGAGTACAACGCCAACTATGTGGTATATTTGCAGCGCAATCAAAGCGATGCACAACAATTTGCAAAAGTTTTGTAGTCAAAATAATGTATAGGTTATGTGTAAACATCAGAGTCAAAGACACATTTAATACGCTCAAAAAGTACGACTTCAATATTTCCTTGCTTCGGCCGTTGGTTGCATTCAGTAACTCTCATTATTATTAACCAAAATTCACTTGCCTTTGAAGCTGTGTCAACAGTTTTGAAAAAACACAGGTAATATGCATAATAAATAATTGTTTTCTGTGATAATATCGCTATTAAAAGTTAAGGGAAGCTTGTTTACAAAAACCCGAAAATAGAAATAAACGAATGCAACCGTGGTACTTTTAGTTGTGTAAACACGGCTTTTAGTTTTCTGCATTATTATAGGTGATGAGGGAAAGATGAAGTTGTTGTTTTTGTGCGAAAGTTAGTGCATTTTCTAATTCAAGCCAGATATTAATAAATAGTTGTAACGATTGGATTGATTGATTTATCACTGAATAGGTAGAAGTTGCAGCTAATATTCGTTCAATTTTTACGTTATCTAGTAAGATTTTATTTAAGTTACGATTTAATAGTTTTTGGTTCTCGGAGAGATCGGGTATTGTAGATAGGGTGTTATTAAGGATCTGAGTTTGTTCTAACAAAACATTCTTTTGGGTTTCGGAATTGTGAGTCAATTTAGAAATTATATCTTCGTATCGTTTTCCATCTTCTTGGTCTAAGTTACCGGTGATGAATTTTATTACTGTGCCAAGTCCATCTATTAATCCACGTTTTTGTCTGGTGTTTTGCATTTCGGGAAATAATTGAAATAGCAGCTGATCTGCTTTATTAATATATTGTTTGAGAATTAAAAGCTGATTGTTATGATTAATTAATATGTCTTTTAAGTCTACAAAGTGTCTATAGCCTTTTGGAAAGTTTTTGTTTTCTAAAAGTGAAATTGGCGCTAGAAGGTTATTTTTAAGAGTTTGGTAGTCAGTCAATAAAGGGGTGTAGTCAAGGATTGTTGTTTAAAGTCTCGATTGTTATGTCACATTTGAGGTGGTGCCAGGCGATGGCGAAGAGGATGATCGATAATGTCCTGTAAAAGGCATCAGATCATTGGCATGTCTTTTTAATATTGTATTTTTGTGTACGTGTTTAACATCGTACGTGTCATGTTCATAAATTTTGTCTACTATATAGGGACCTGCAAATTTGGGATCTTTTTTATTACGTGCATTTGTCCTAATGTAAACTTGGTCTCCAATTTTGAATGATTTGGAATTTCGGGATTTATTGACTTTGTCGTTTCGTGCTTCTTTTGTAGAGCTTTGTTTATTTTGAAGAGCGTCGTAAAGATGTTTCATTTTTTCTCTGTGATTTACTACATAATTTTCGAAAAATGATTTTTCATAGTCTAGGTCAAAAGGGTTCTTGTTGTCGGTATGTCCAAATACTATTTCGAAAGGTGATAATTTTAGATTCGAATGGATAGTATGGTTGTAAGCCATTACACAATATTGTATTTTCTTGTGTTCGGGCATTTCTCCTAAAAGTCTATAGTGTTCTATTAATGTCGAATGAAAACGTTCTACTGGGGAATTTGATTCGTGATGATAAGGTGTTGTTGTATGCAATTGAATTTTGTGTACTTGTAAAAAGCTTAGAAAAGGTTGTTTATTAAATTCATTATCGTTATCAATGTGTTAGGGGCCGTAAAGGTTGTAATGAAAAAGAATAGTCGATCTGTCACATCGATCATGTTACTGGATCGTAATTGATAGGCTTGAGCGAATTTGGAAAAAGCGTCTATTAACGTTAAATATTTAATTCCTTTTATTTGAAATATATCCATATGAATTGTATGAAATGGTCGATTAAAAGTTGGAGTTAATTGAAGGGGTTGCTTTATGGGATTTCTGCTATATTTTTGTGTTCTACAGATTTGACAATTGTTAATAAAATTTTTAATGTCGTTGCTCATACCTTCCCAAAAATATTTTCTTTGTAGGTGTTCTATTGTTTCGGATATTCTTCTGTGATTCGTTTTACCATGGTGATAATTAATAATTTGGTTGTGACGTTCTTCAGGTTTAATTATGTATGTAACTTGTGTCGTACATCTGTGGAATTTGGGGGTGTTTTCATTTGTGATTGAATTGATATATTGAGAAAATTCTTGGTATAATTTATCGTTAGAGAAATAGCAATAATAATGAGTTTTGGGTTGACAGTGTTCTATTAGTAACTCGTTAAATTTAGAATTTTTATTATTAGAGTTCACGAAAACTGAATAATGAATGTTTCCGTCGAATTTGGTGATTTGAATTTGTCTAGGCAAATTGGCTTCAATAAATTCTATTTGTTTACTAAAATGTTGCAAAGGTTTGTCGCAAATATCTATTACGGGTGCTGAACTTAATTGGGTGTGTACTGTGTCTACTAAGGATTCGTTTCCATTATTTGATGGTGTTCTAATAATCGGTGTATCGAATAAATCTGATAAGTTTGGTGTCTCTGCACGATTCGGAATTATGCTAAAATTATCTGGTAAGGTTTCAGGTGTGTCTAATCGGTCAGAGTCGTTTAAAATTTTGTGGATGTCTTCAAATATATTATCGTCGATGCTTAAGGAATGAATTTGAATTCGGGAAAGAGCGTCTGCTACTTTATTTGTTTTTCCAGGTAAATACTTAATGTCAAAGTTAAATTCTTCTAGTTTTAAGGCCCATCTGGTAAGTTTTGAATTCGGTTCTTTAAGATTACGGAGCCAAACTAGAGGTCTATGATCCGTGAAAAGTGTGAATTTAGTTCCAAATAAATAAGGTCGGAAGTGTTTTGTAGCCCATATAATGGCTAATAATTCGCGTTCTATGGTACTGTATTTTTGTTCAGTATCGTTTAATGTACGTGAGGCGTAACTAATGGGTTTACCATCTTGTGAAAGAACTGCACCAAGAGCATATTTTGAGGCGTCAGTAGTGAGTTCAAACGGCTTGTTAAAATTTGGGTATTGTAAAATTGGTTCGTTGATTAAAAGGTTTTTACAATAGTCGAAAGAATCTTTAAAATTTTGGGTATGAATAATTTTGTTGTCTTTCTTTAAGCAATAAGTGAGGAATTTAGTGATTTTTGCAAAGTCTTTTATAAATTTTCTATAGTATCCAAAAAGTCCTAAAAATGATTTGATTTCTGTTCTAGTGTTAGGTAATGGGAAATTTTTAATGACTTCTATTTTAGAGGGATCTGGTTTTATTCCGTCGGGTGTTATTATATGGCCTAAATATTTTACATTTTTCTGAAGAAATTCAGATTTGTCGAGTTGAATTTTTAGATTGGTGTCCTTACATTTTTGAAATACGTTTTTGAGTCGCTCGATATGTTGTTGTAATGAAGTCGAATAAACAATAATGTCGTCGAGATATACTAAACATTGATTTAGTGTCAAACCTGTTAAAGCGGTATTTATGGCTCTTTGTAAAGTAACTTGAGAGTTTTTTAAATTGGAAGACATTCTTTTGAATTGAAATTTTCCATCCTCTGTTGAAAAGGCTGTTTTTTCTCTATCTCGGGGATCCATTTCAATTTGGTGGAAACGGGAGGCTAAGTCGAGAGTTGTAAAATAGTTTGCTCTGCCTAAATTGTCTAAAATTGTCTCTATTCGGGGTAAGGGAAATTTATCGTCGATGGTCTGTTCGTTAAGTTTTCTATAATCGATAACGATTCTCCATTTTTGCTTGCCTGAGGCATCACGTTTCTTTGGGACTACCCAAATTGGAAAATTATATGGCGATTCGCTAGGTTCGATTATATCTTCTTTTAGCATTTTGTCAATTTGTTGCCTGACTTCTTGTCGGTGTATATGTGGATATCGGTATGTTTTAGTGAAAATCGGGGTGTCTGTTTTCGTTCGTATGCGGTGCTTGGTTAAATTTGTAGTCGATAGAGGAATCTCGGGGGTATAAAATATTTCTTTATAATCTAAACAAAGATTTGTTAATAAAGTTCTTTCTTCTGGATTTAAATGATCTAATCTTAAATTATTTTCTAAATTTTGAAGAAGTATTTGTTTCTGACGAGGGTTTGAATTAAAATGACTGTTTATTTGAATTTTTTTCTTTACAGGAGTGTAGTCTTCTAAAATGAGAGGTTGTGATATAATTAATGTTTGGGATGTATCTGATGTGTTTATTAAACTTGTTTGGAACCAGTTGGTTTTTAATGTAACCATTGCTGAAGGCATTATTATATTTTTGGTAAAATTTAATTTAGGAGCTAATTTATATCCATCTTTTCCTACTGCGGGTAAAGTAACAAATTGTTCTGTTCGCGGTGGTAACGTAATATGTCTTAAAATGTCCTTAGAGGGTTTAATTTTGGAAAAATTGCACTGATTGCGTTTTTGTTCTTCTTGTTTTAATTTGGAATGGTTGTAGTAGAATGGTACGGTTGTCTTTTCAGTTTGAATATGCATCCATCGATAGTCGATGTTTGAAGGGAGGTTAGCTAGGAGGTCTGTGCCTATTAGTCCTACATATTCTTCGTGAAAGTCGAACAAATAGCAAAGATGTGTTCCATCTTCTGAAAATAGATTTTGAATAGGTACTTCTGCTACCAAATTGTGATAAGTAGTTCCATGAGAAGTAGAAATTTCGAAAGGATGTTCGTAAATTGAGTCGGGGTAATATGTGTGTACAAATTTTGGTGAAAGAATAGTACGTGAACTGCCAGTATCGATTAGTAATTTATCGCCAGTTTGCGGTATAATGATATAGGGTAAATTTGATTTTGGGTTTAATGAAAAAGTTTCTACCGAGGCATTTGACGAAAATTTACGGCTTCGCCGGGGTCTGCTTCGATGTCTGAATCTGATTCGGGTAAAGAGAAAAAGTCTGTAGTTGGGTCTAATTCGTTGAAGTATGTGTGACAATTATTGTCTTCTGTTATTTCAAAGTTTTCGGGAGTTTCCTCATTATAGTAAGGTTGTTGGTCATATTCGGGTTCATATTGTGATTGATTGGCGACATGTTTGTTAAATAATTCTTCGGAATGGAAGTTTCTCGGTTGATTAGATTGTCGAATGTAGTTATTTGGTCTAAAATTGGGTTTATAATTTTTATTTTGGGTGCCTAACTGTTGTGAAGCTGGGCGTTTTTGAATGGTACTAGTTTCCATAGGTACGGGTTTAAAAGTAGGCTTAAAATTTGGCTTTGGTGCAAATGCATTTTGTGTATGTATCACGTTAGATTTTTGATAAGTTGGAAATCTAAAATTTGGAAATGGGTTTTGATTGGTTTGAAATCTAGGGTTTGGTTGAAATTGTGGTGGCTTTTGATAGTTTTGTGAATGATTCGGATAATATTGAGTCTTGAATGGTGTTTTAGATTGATTTTGCGGTGTAAATTTGTTTTGTGGTTGACTAGTATTATTACTAAAAGAGAAATTCTTTCCTTGAAAATAACGAATGTCTAGTTTATCTTTTACAAATGTTAGTGCTTGTTCTAAAGAATTTGGTGCACGACTTCTTATGAAGCTGCCAAGAGGTTCTAATAAACCACTTATGAAAACTTTTAAAGCTAAACTCTTTGAAGTTTGCAATTTATGATCTTTGATTTCTTGAATTTCATTTCCTAAAGATATTTTTGAATTTAGGATGGCTAAAAGGGATCTAATTTTATTGAAAAAGTCGATAGGGGTTTCCTTTTGATTTTGTCTAAGTCTGGAAAGATCCATTTGAATATTTAGTTCGGAACGTTGGTCACCGAAATTATTTATTAAAACTTGTTTCAGTTCTAACCATGAAATATACGTGTGTCCTGTCACAATTTCTAAGGCTGCACCTTTTAAACGGTTGCGAGCAGCAGATAAAAGTAATTTATTGATATAGGCATTGACATCTGGTTGCCAAAATTGATTGAATATGTCCTCTACAGCGCGGATATATTCGCAAAGTTCGGCGGGGTTGCCGTGAAATGTTGGAATTTCATTTAGCATACTCATATGGAAACCTAAAGGGTATCCATTAAAGACTGGTGCTGGCGGAACAGCTTGATTTAAATTTTGATTCTCATTTGCCATTGTTAAATTTGGTATTAGACGGGGTGGTCTTAAAGTTATTCTATTTTGAGTTAGATTATTTTGAGTTAAGTTATTATTTCGAATTGTATTTTCGAATTCACTTTCAGATTCGCTTTCAGACGATGTGTCTGTATTAATCATTAACACTATGATTTTAAAAATTTGTTTATGTTAGTAAACAGTGCTTAAGATTAGGGGTTCCTAATTGAATTCAGGGTTCCTACGCATGATTGCAAAGTCGGTTGGCGATTATTAAATACACCTATCGTGTACGCCAGTACCTCATCTCGTTTGCAACCACCTGAGCTTATAATTAAAAAATTGTAAAGCTATGTTAGTAGCTGTTTAAAATATTAGTTTAAATTCACTTGTAACAAAATAATATACGTAATTTTCTTACTTATTCATTGTTGTTGATCTCGATGGATCTAGTTGTTGATCTCGGCGGATCTAGTTGTCGATCTCGGTGGATCTAGTTGTCTTCGATAGACGGAGTTGTTCCCAATGAACTGAATGTCTGCAATAGACAGGGTTGTTCCCAATGAACTGGATTGATCGCAATGATCGGCTTGAAAACTGCAACCAGCGGGCTCGACGCTTCGGCGATGCTTGTCCTATGGTCGGCTCGAGGGTACAGGTGCGGTTGTAGATCTTCGGAGGCAGGAATCTTGCAATTAAGGGTTGAAACCCACGGTGCAAAATTGGTTTTAATGGTCGAAAACTCTTGAGACCGTTGCAAACATCCGAAAGACTGCGCCAGTTAAGTTTATTTAACGACGATTAGTGTTTTTAAAAAGCATTTATTTATACTTAATACACTAATCACTTTACAGACGTCGGAGCTCTGCTCCACACACTTGATTCAGGACAGGCTAACCTGAGTGTCGAAACAGAACTGAATGCAAGAAGCATCTTAACACTAAGGAAAACTCTTATCCTAAAGAAATGCAAGCTAGTTTCCGTTCCCACAGGCGTTATCATAAAGTTCTAGGAACAGAGTACAGATCTAGCGGGTTCTAATCTTATCTCTAAGCTAGTAAGCGTTTCTAGTCACGTAACTCTCGGTCATTATGGATTTGATGTTGTAAGTGAGCCAGGAAGCAGGAGATTTGGTAATTCTAGACGTAACAACAGGTGCAAACAAATTAAAGATGGGAGTCCAACCAGTGGTACAAACGTTCAATTTATGGTCTTTATTATGAAGGAAATATATATTGTTCTAAGGAATTGAACGTTGTGCTGATTAAATGAGTTATAATCAAGTCTCAATAGGATATTATACGATGTTTACTTATAGGCTATGGATTTTACAAAAAATAAAGTAAGTTTATGGTCCGCAACTTCGTCGACTCAGTTCCAGAATTGACTATCAGGTCATTATTACTACATAAAAGAAGATCGAAAAGATTTATTTAAATTAAAAATCTCTGTGGCGTTGTACAGATTACTAAACAGATTTTAGTTCTGTGGAGCAGATGAGTATTGGAATTCTATCTTTACAGTAGTGCGATCTTGTCAACTGGATAACCTAATTTTATTAGTTTATTTTACTTTCTGGTATGGATATGGGTAAATTACATATTATAACTGCGATCCAACTTACTTCAACTATTATGGCAAAATTATTGAAAACGTAGAAGCCGAAAAAATAATGCTAAACTCCTGACGTATTACAACAATGGTTTGGTGCATATACCGGTTCACCGGCCACCTTGAATGATTCCCAAATCCGCTGTGGATCAAGGCCAACACGTTTTTATATTAATTCTTAAATAATAGAAGGCGGCATCAGCTGGAGAACTATTACACACTACACTCAGCGAATGCCAAAGAATAGCACGTGGATAGTATACAAACAACTTTTAGAGGTGAACTGTAGTTACTCAATTAAACATGGACGCAGTCAGTGAAGGAATACCGGGGAATTACAATGGGATAAACGATGCCGCATGGCAGAGCCAAGTTAGCTTTAGAAGACCAAGTAAATCTAAACAAGAATCCAAAGCAAACAGTCCAATCCAGCCGATAACCACCAACCCCACGTGCTCGGAAAACGCCGGGTATTATTTACAAAACTTCTCCGACAATGCAAGCATCGACGGGTTAAAGTTTCTTGGAGAGAAAGGAAGGACGATTCCGGAAAGGTATTTAGCCAAAACGTCCTATTTTACGATTTATTTGTTGGAATAGTTGCGTTTCAGAATATTTTGGGCTGTAACTCTTATAGTGTCTTTAGTGCTTAGCGTGATACTTATAGTGGAGACGTTCAATAAATGGATCAGTTCCCCGGTGATAGTCACTTTCGCCACCAGTCAGACGTCCATCCACGAAATTCCTTTCCCAGCAATTACCATATGCCCTGAGGTTAAATCGGACAGAGACTTGTTCAACTACACCGATGTTTTCTTAAGGAAAGAAAAGAATCTTACGCTAACGCCTGAGGAGTAATTATTGTGAGTGCGAACTCTAATGCGTGTTTGCTTACGATTACCTTTTGTGGCAGGAGCAAACACTTTGAGTTTATGTCGGTCGTCTGCGACACTCCTTCTGAGCTACTAGAGGAAAATACGACACTACCCAGTCAGGAATTGTTCGATTTTCTGTTGGAGGTAAGAAACACCAGAAAAGCTTAAATATGTATAAAGACAGTACCTACACAAGGTGTTGCATAATTTCTTATATTTAATCGAATTTTATTGCTATCTCTGCGAGATTTCTATTCTGCGCATTCAGGTCTTAGAAAAATTGTATAACGTCACTTTTTATTTGACAATGAGAAGAAAGGGTGGAAGGTTTTGACACTGATAAATTCGCCTTGTCAAGCAAAATTCATGCCTTAGATATGTTTTCTGTTAAAAATGGGCAAAACATGACTGAAACCTTTACAAATAAATGAAGGTAAAATAGGGCAGCCCTTCCAATACTGTAATTTTTAAATATATCCCTAAAAACATCAGACATCTAGAATATAGTGCTGACGTCTCTGTTGGATTAACCTTAAAAAATATAACTGGATATTAATATACAATCTAGTAACAAACATTTTACAGTTTTCTCTTATTTTATTTTTAAAGGTGGCTCCAGACTTCCACGACTCTGTGCTGAAATTTGATTGGAGCGGCAACGAATCAGACACTCGAGATCTATTTTCGCCCATTTTAACCAGTGAAGGAATCTGCTACACTTTCAACATGTTGGATCGCTCTGAACTGTTTACCGACAATGTGTAAGTACCCATCCGGTGAATAACACATGTAAAACTTAATTTCGTTATAGCCATTACGAAGACATTTACTTTTCATCGGAAGGAAAGTACACCCAGTGGTCGCCAGAAAAGGGATACACTGAAGAATCCACCATAAACGCTTACCCCAGAAGAACATTGATAGCTGGGGTGAAAGGGGGGCTTTCGATCGTGTTCATGGTTTTTAAGAGCGAACTCGATTACGCTTGTGGCGATTCTCTTCAAGGATTCAAGGTACTGAACCTGCATGTTTGTGTAAGGATAATGAGGAAATTATTACACAGGTCACCCTCCACCAACCAGCAGAATTTCCTCGTGTTAAGCAGAATTACTTCAGGATACCTCTCGACCAGTCTGTTGTAGCTGCTGTTAAGCCCAACATGATGACCACTTCCGAAGACTTAAGGAACTATGACCCACAAGACAGAAAATGCTACTTTTCGCACGAACGACAGCTGAAGTATTTCAAAATTTACAACCAGCAAAACTGCCTGATGGATTGCTTAGTAAATTATACCATAGAGTCATGTGGATGCGTGAATTTTCATTTGCCAAGTAAGTTTTCCTTGCTGTTAATATCTGAACGGGACGGCAATAGCTGACTCTATATTGAGTTTTCGTATGTATGTACCGACAACAAGATAGCAGGAAAAGCGGATAGTAAAAATAAAATTACGAAAAATATTGTCTCTCTCATTAAAAAATCATTGATTAATTGCATTTCGAAATCTGTCACATACTTAAGCAATAGATCTTTCAATGTATTTCTGATTCTTGTAGAGACCATAAAAACATTTTGCAACGCAACAGGGTTCTTGAATCTATTTCTCCCGGATATACTAGCCGTTCTATGTAGCTCAGGAACCAGGGTTCGAGATTACTTGGTTAATTAAACAGAATAGAAATAAGTTGATTTATTTACTTACCATTAATACATGTCACTTAATTCTAAACTTAAAAGTAAAGTTCACAAGCAAAGGATTTACAACCAAAAGTACCTATATAAATATGTGTTCGTATAATTCTTCTCCACTGTGGTCAACAGCGTCTGGACGTAATGCAAACCACTGTACACGGGTACGTAGCGGTGGAGCTTCGGTTGGTATTGTCAAAGTTTCCAACTCATCTCTATGACTAAAAATGTAGACACAAAAGTGACAGGAAGTTTATTCCTTGTGCTTTAGACAAAAGTTTAGTATCGTTGTAATATGGAAACATGTGTACAATGTTTATGCGATATTCCACAGCAGCTTGCTGTTTGTTCGCTGTGGGATCCTCTCATCACGTAAGTTGAATTTTAAATTACATTCTTGGTTTGCACTCAGGGGTCGAGGTTCAAATTAGCCGGTTATAAAGGAGCTATGACTCGAAGCGTTCTTTGCTCTTTAACAAGGAGCCCTCGGCCCGAGACGAGTTCAGGGGGATGTTTATCGCCGAATATTGGCTCGACAAAATACAGGTTTAGAAGATGGTTGCCACCGAATAGCGGATGACTCATATTGCTGGATGAAGCGGTGCTCTAAGTGTTCTTGACTGGCCTGCTTGGTCGGATAAATCAAAATCTCAAAGACGGGTCGGATATTATCCTTTTATATCCGCATTTAGCGGCGTTTTAATAAATTAGCTGAGGAAAAACAAACGTCTATGGAACTAATATAACAACTTGCAAATTTTGATATTGCTATTTTGCAAACGGTACAGTTCTTAAAATTAAAATCCAGATTTTTCCCTTTACTTACTCGTACCCATTCGATTCGCTCTCTAGACTATAATGTTGAATAATACAATGAAGGATAGAATTCCAAATTGAAAAATCAGACAACTTAAAGAAAACTGGTGTGGCCACATCCAAAGAATTCAAAACAGATGGACGCAAATAATCATTGATTGGGGACCAAGAATGTACAGTTTTTGTTCATATTTCATTTCTTCGAGTAAATTCCGCTATATACTAGGCGAATACCACTTTTTAATGTTCAAACATGTTAAGGATATTAGCAGCTATTTGTTGAAGAAATCCATCTTGAGGTTAAAGAATAGGTTAAAAGTGTAAAGTCGTAGAAATATATTTCAGCACCTTGTGCCTTCTTCAGTCTGCATAGTTTTAAAAAACACTTTAAAATCTGAAAGAAAATAATAGGTTAGTGAACAATCATCATTTTCTCAAATCTCTTTTTTACCTTGCAAGTTTTAAAAAGACAGTGCTTACATCAATAAAATGTTATTTTCCTCCTTATCTATTTATAAATCTCGCTAAATAAGAAAAACCAAAAGGGTTTCTGCGTATTTGAGATGAGTATCTGTAATAATTTAAATGTATTAAGAACATTCGATAAAGTTAAGTAAGTTTTATAATTCACCTGGCGTTATGTTAAAAAGCTAAATGGAAAATGTTCAAAAGTTGAAAAATGAGGACCATTTTTAAGGCTCCATGTTGAAAAGTTACAAAGATAATTGTTGATAATTTTTATGTAATTAAAATACCACTGAGTATCTACAATCTGCTCTTGGGCAATAAGTGGATGTTGTAACTTACAATAAAAAAAATAAGCTAATATAATGCACTAAATAAACTAAATAAATAAATAAATCGTAATAAAGTAAATTACCTAAAGTAAATAAAGTAGATTAGTAAATAAATCGCAATTAAATAGTAGAATAGGGACAGATTTCCCCCACTACTTTTAATTGATTAATCCCTGCGGCCATAATAATAAAATTGCCCGGGGCCTCGGCTGATGTCGTCACGTAATTAAATGGCCTAGGGCTTTTTAATAATTAAATTGCCTGGGGCGTCCATTTTGAATTCCTCACACGGCGGCCAATTTGGATTTTGATTTTGCCACGTGTTGCTAGGAAGCCATTTTGTTTTAAGCAGCCATTTTGGATTTTTAATTGTCGCCATTTTGTTTTAAGCCGCCATTTTAGATTTTGAATTAGCCACGTGAAGCTAGTGCCTTTTTGGATTTTGATTTTACTCGCGCATTTTTGGATTTTGAATTAGCCACGTCATTCTCTGTATACGTCACGCCACACACTCATGCTATCTTATGCACGTTCTAAAGTCACATTTTATTTAAAAAAATTTATGCTTTAAGCCGGATTCGAACCTGCTGCCAACGTATTGCGATCCTTATACCCTAACCACTGAGCTATCGCGACTGGTTATAACTTTTTCTTTCGAAGTCCATCACTATGCAAGCTGTTTGAAGTGTTGCCTATCAATCCTGTGATTTTAATATATTGTTTTCTTTATGAAAACTTGATTGATTTTTAGACGGCACGTTGTATAACATAATGTGAAATGAAAGAGTTAAATATTGTAAAATAGTTTTTAATTTATTAGTATATGTATACATATTTATTCATATAGGTACGAAAGTCGGGTTGAGTTGCTTTCAACTACAGCACTTTCAACTACTTTTAACAAATGTTCCATTTTTTGTGAAATAAGGCTGAAGAGCCTTTAACGGTTATTATACAGCGAACCCCTTTAACTTTAATAATTATAAAATCAATTATTTCTCTCTATACATTGACGGACAACAAAAGAACATAAAGGCAAACATCCATTAATTAGTCTTGCTAACTCGTCGTTCAAATTAAAAACAGTTTATCGATATCACAAGAAATAGATTTTTAGGAAAAGTGTTGAGCGACAAAACTAACTAAATAAATTCAAAGCATTGTAAATCCGCTGCGAATAATTCGAAAAAAGATGTCGATGCATTCTTGAAAGCTATTATTTATCCTTGTCGTACTAACTGTAAGGTTACGTCTTGCAAGTTCTAAAGTCGTATTTTTTGGGGTGTTTCATAAGAAAGTACATGTAACTAGATAAAACTCCTAGATTTGGGAGCGTCTGCGTCAGCGGTAAGTGCATATAACTAGAAAAATCCTCTAGATTTAAATAAACTGTTAGATATGAGAGTGTCAATAGCAATGATCCTTGGATTTGAAAAAATCACTATCTATCTGGTGAAAACATGAACACGCGGTAAATTTAAATTTAGTAGTCCCTGTTATCTAATGAGTTACTCGGACATATGTACATCATCCTACAACTTCCTTTCTTTATTTTTAGTAGGAGTTGTTTTAATACAATCTAACTTAATCTTTATCTTGCAATATATAAGTCTATATGTGATTCCTCTATTTCCTTTTCGATCCAGAAGTTGGTTACATCTCTTCTTCTTCTTCTTCGTTTCCTCCTTGTCAGAAGGGTCGTGATGGTTACATACAAAGCCTCAATATTTTCTAACTGTAAAATATAACTATTTTTGTTTCTGTAATAAATGTGTCATGATAATGTTGGAAATTTTGGCTTTTACACACATTATCTTAGATAATAATTATAAGGACGCCTTAACGTCGGATAGTTCTACTTTGTACGGAATTACTACAGGATTTTTATATTTTTTGTTAATATTTTCCAGACCTTCCTTTCCAATTACTTGTATAATTCCTCTTGACATCCTGTTCTCACTTTTCAGAAGATAAGGTAATTTTGCCTTTACAACATGTCTAGCCGAAATAAATTTCGAGAATTTTCCTCGTAAGTGACTATTACAAACACAGCATATCTCCTTCTTAACAATAAGAACACTTTTTCCTTCGCAATCTGCAGGATCAATAATTTTAGACAACATTATATTGTCACAAAACGATTGTGTAAGACGCGTAAGTATTTAAATTTAAATTGCTGACGGTAAGGAGTTGTTAGACTTCTGTATAATTTATGTTTCCAAAATCTGTAGCTTATGCTGTAAATATATTATATGTATAATTTATATTTACAATATCTGTAACTTATGTTAAAAATATATATTACTATGGAAAATCTCGAAAAGTGTTGAGTGACAAACTAAATAAATGGAACGAATTGTAAATCCGTAAAACTTTTAGTTATTGTGCGTTTACAAGATGGGGCTTTTGACAAAGTGGAAGAACCAAACTATGCTATTGTAAATGTACAGATTTTTTACTGTTAATTTGTATATAACAACTTAATGTAAATTGGTATTTAGAACATTTTAACGAAAAGTATTAAAAATGTCTTTTTAAAACTTGCAAGGTAAAAAAGAGATTTGAGAAAATTGTTATTGTTCACTAACCTATTATTTTCTTGCAGATTTTAACGTGTTTTTTAACTTTTTTAAAACTATGTAGACTGAAGAAGGCACAAGGTGCTGAAATATATTTCTACGACTTTACACTTTTAACCTATTCTTTAACCTCAAGATGGATTTCATCTCTAAACTGCTTCATTTTAGTTTTTGATTTAGTCTCCACTGGTATAAGTACATTTCGCTTACATGCTCTAAACTCTTGATATTATACCTTCTTTCTTTTTTTTTCAAATATATCTATTTTTTCCATTTATTGTTGCTTGACAACGAAAACATTATTTTAATTTTCACCAATCTGATCCGCATGTTCGTTCACTATAATCTCTGCCACCCTCAATTTTTTATTTTAAATACCGTCGGGCTACCACAAAATCGATTAGCGATTCTATTTCTCATGTATGTTGCTGCCATGTGTATGTATCTATCTTTTTGTACTTTGCTACCAACTTCGGGGTATACAGTTTGCCTAAAATTGTACGGAACATGGCAATTCCATGAGTTGCAAAAGGTTCAAATACTATTTGCCATAAGAGTAACCGCAATAAAAAATGAAATAATAACTTTGGTAGCTACGCAAAAAGTAGGTACAATAACTTTGTAAATTACTACTTAAAATATACGGTACCCCCACCTAAGAAAAGCGCCCTTCCATGCTTTCCAAGAATACTTTGACACTCAGCATCACTCCGTTTCGCTAATACAATAAAATGTTATGAACCAGTTATTTATAAAAAAAAAAAAAAAAAATTTTTGCCGACGACCATACTTCAAAAGTTGATGTTGCCTTCACTTTCGGAGGACCTATTGTATGAAAACGATCCAAGACTTCGGAAAGGTTCCTGGCGACCGGAATCGTGTACACATACGAACATACATACCCCACACAGCACGTTTAGGCACCCCCCAATACGAGGGAGGCATCTAGTGGGCTGGGGTCTTCACCAAAAGATCCGCGCAGTCGAGACGGAGATTTCGTATAGTGGGTTCATTAGTCGGTTGGCACGAATTTTAGAGATTGTTGACTTAGAGTGGTTTTCGATATGAGGGAATTTCAAAACTTCGTACACTTCGTGACGAAGTAATTTATATGACCAAAAAAACGTTTAATTTAACTGATTTATCATCTCCTGGTTTTAGGAAATGAATCGACCCCAATCTGCAGTGCTGCAAAGAAAGAATGTATGGAAAATGCCAAGAGTAAGCATAGTGTAATATTGAATTCAAAATTTTTATTTACATCTTTTCTAGTAATGTTTCTAAAGAACGAAGTTGACAACGACATAAAGCAAGCCCGAAAATCAAAATTGACCCGCAGCGATTTAAATTCAGACACTGTTGATCACTCTCAGCAATGTAATTGCTTGCCGTCTTGCTACTCATTGGATTTCGATGTCGAAACGTCCCAATCCGACTGGGAATGGGAAGAGGCCTTCAAAATATACAAGGAAATCGATGAAGACTTTACGATTTTTGAAAATTTCAGGTAGATTGCAAACAAAGGCGAAATGTAAAAATTCATTAAAATCTCTGTTGCAGAATTAAAGTTGCCAGATTCAGAATTTATTTTAAAAATATGCAGTTTTTAACCTCGGAAAGAAACGAACTATACGGCTACACCGACTTTTGGGCAAACGTGGGCGGCATCGTCGGTTTGTTTACCGGATTTTCGTTTATTACTATGTTTGAAGTATTTTATTATTTAAGTTTAAGGCTCTTTTGCAATGTAAAAATGTTTGGACGCCATGTTTGGTCGGGCGCACCAGAATTGTCAATGAAGGATTAGAACTCAAATTTTAAAGGGTTAATTATATTTTAAATGTCAATAATAATAATAATAATAATAGATGTCCTTATTACTAGATCCATATTAAAAACTTAGAGATATATAATATACCAGGCGGAGTTCAGCATGGCGGCAGGTCGCTGTATCCCGCTGTTCTTTCACTTCCTGCATTGAGCAAAAACCAAATTACTAATTACATAGAAGTGGTGCAAACATTTATTTCAAACAAATCCCTTGAAATAATAACTACAACCTAATAACTTCTATAATAAAGTATAATAATAAAATAGCGTTCACCTACTCACGAACGTTCCGCCTCTACAATACATATATTTTTAATTGTCCACTTCTCCTGCACACCTCTAGAGCTGCTTCACTAACTTATGCAACATAAAGAGACACTTGGGGGACCCTCCAAAGCCCCCACGTCACCCTATTCTATTAGGGCGACCCCGTCATCTCTATCATTGAGAAAAGAGAACCCCAGAACTCAACCGAAAACTTCAAGCCACCTGGACAGCAGCTCCACCACTAATACGACGCTCTGCACAAGCAACTTCTACTTAAGGCAAAGCGAAACATTAGCTTGTCACTTTACACCAAAAGTAAACAAATATTCAAACTTACCCTTCAGTAAAAGAAACAGTCGCTCCCGCAAGCCTTGTAAACTAGTACACTATGAGCCTCAATCACTGTCACAGCCTTGCATAACAGGAAAAACGACGATTTTATTAACTTTCAAAGTCACCGACTGACCCACAATTGGTGAAAACGGACTGACATCTTTAATGTATTAACTGTTTACATTTACAGCAACCAGCGTAAAATGCTGCTTCGCGCTAGGTCTCACCCCGCTAAATAGTCAAGAATCCAGTTCCTATGACATCCATTTCGTAGGCAGCGCCACGAGGTCTTTGCGCAATAATAATTTGGTTGCCTATCCGCCATGCGTTCGTATTGCGGAAAAATTCTATATATCCATTTTATGTACATATACTTATATAAATAAAATTATTTTGACTTGTTTATATAAAGACCAATAGAGATTTGTTTAAGCAGTTCTCCTTCTATCTTCAATCGAATAATCAATCAAACTCTCTGCTACCTATAAATTACAAGTAATTACAAAAAGCAATTTGGTTAACTTTAAGCTAACTATAGCGAAAGCTTATAATGTTAGAAGTTTCGCAAAATTCAAGTTATTAAAATGTACCTCTAAGACAGCTTTAACAAAATAAATTCCCAAAACTATTCATTGATACAAACCAACTACTATAGTTGTTTCAGCATATATCGAATCCGTTAAAAATAACTGTTATCAACAACATACCATCATCAGGCATAAAATCTTCTAAAGAACGTCCCAAAAATATTAAAGCTACATATTTAACTTTAAGTTTAGTTATTTCTAACGGATTGTATAACAACTGTAGCGATTGGTTCCTATTAATAAATAGTATTGAGAATGATTAAGTAAATATTATTAAACCTATTTATGGTAACCCCAAAATTTGGGAAAAGATAAACATTTAAAGAAAATTTTAAAAAAAACCCGCACATCTCGATCAATAGTATTACAAGTAGAAACCGCCTCACTGGAATAAAGAGAATAATATAACTTCAGTGTAATCGGCGTGAGAGATAGCTGTGGCTACTCGCATGTACATACACAACATACAAGAAACAATATCAAAATAACGTTAAAATAATTGTTCTTAAACGAAAGTATCAAAAACAAAAAAAGACGATCCGCCCTATTTAATAATAAAACCGCTGCTGCTCGCACTTGCTTGCACAAAAACCAGGCGCAATTTTCACACATAAACACATTCTTTCACGCTTGTAAACTCTTCTTACAGCTGAACGCACATCTTTCCTATATCAAGTTACATTCTGTTCCACGGTTGCTCTGGGCTGCGTCATTCACACCTTAGATGGCGTGTAGCGTGGAAGATAACCATATGGACTACTGTGCGGAGGCATCTCACAATATTTTCGCTGGCTTGGGCGCCGCCCGTGCGATTAACGACACGAAGCCTTCGAAACGCTTCGAAGTACACCCTTAGGATGTTGCACAATCTGTATGTTCAGTTTGTACACGAAAGATATGTTCACTTAATTCGTAAACGCTTGTCCGCTGCACATTAAAACGGTGGCAGCAGATTAAATACTGGCACGCCCACCAGGTCGCTTCTAATTAACTTAGCTCGCCTTGAGACAAACTCGCACAATGAGCACCTGGGGGTTGCAGATGGGTGCAGCCCGTTGAAGCTAACGTGCAACTGCCTAATTCCAGTCCAACTCTCCGCGATTACAGAATTCCTGATGTAATGCCACACATGCAAAATTTAAGTGCTGCATGCATAGAGTCCGCTCTACACACATTTATAATTCTAGAATACATTGCTTATAACTAATTTACAATAATGTAACATATAAAAACCCGGCTATGGGTTTTAAGTGTGAAAATATCCATAAAAATCTGGTGTGATACACTCACACAACTTCCTTTTACAGTGATCTTATAATTAGTCAAAAATTTCATTTTTAATTTTTAACCATTTGTTAAAAATTTTCAAAAATTACAAATTCTACAAAAACGGTACAAAATCGAGTGTTAGTTGAAGAGACAAATTTTCTCTAGAATTTTAAGGTGAATTCAAAAATGTAATAATATACCGGGTGTTTTATTTAAAATGGGAGTTAATAACAAAAATAGAAAAAAAAACAAAAGAAACCCACTTTAGAAGTATTCAACTGGAAAATCACTTATCTCACATTAACACACATTAAAAATGTAAGAAAAATGTAAAATTAAAAAAAAATCGTTAGAGCCGTTTTTGAAAAAAACGAAAAAAACTGAAAAATCACAAGAGTAAACACCTACTTCCGGTTATGCGATTTTTTTCAAAAGCTTGCTGTCTCATCTACATAGTACACAAAACTTATATATGAAGTTTCAATGCCATACCTCTTTTCGTTTTTGAGATATTCTGTTCACAGACAGACACACAGACAGACAGACAGACAGACAGACCAATGAAAAAAAATATGTTTTTTGGGATCAGGGGACTCTAAAACGTGAAGATCTGTTGAAAACTCAATTTCGAATTTTTGGGGTGAATCCAATACTTCCTTTATAGTAGTAAAAGGAAGTAAAAAGGGAGGGTATACCAGGATCCGTTTCAAGGCAATTGCGCAGCTGGGACCAGGCCGAAAACCAGCTTTCTCTAAAACTTGAGTTGGGGTGGTAAGTAGATTCCTGTAGATGACAATCACATATCTACTTGTATTGCTGTATGACTAGACCTGCTAAAAAAGTAGGCATTGACACAAAAGTTCTTACGTTTTAAATTTTGGTTAGGATTAGGAGACAAGTTTCTGCTATGTTACGGTACTTCATGTTTTGTGATTGGTTAGGAACTGTAAGGTGGGACACTTTTTTTTGTGGGACGAATATCTTTCCACACTATCGTTGGTGGTCAGTTGAGCACTGCAGAGTAGGTCACAATTTCATGTGTAACGAACAGCTATCCAGACTATCTTAGGCTCGGTTGGTAGGGATGTTAAAGGTGGTTACATTAAGGGTTGATTGAATCTTTGCCTCTTTTTTTGCTATTCTGGAGTTCATTTTTACTTCCTTTTACAGTAAAGGAAGTATTGGATTCACCCCAAAAATTCGAAATTGAGTTTTCAACAGATCTTGACGTTTTAGAGTCCCCTGAACCCAAAAAACATATTTTTTCATTGGTCTATATGTCTGTCTGTCTGTGAACAGAATATCTCAAAAACGGAAAGAGGTATGTGTTGAAACTTCATATATAAGTTTTGTGTACTATGTAGATGCGATAGCAAGCTTTTGAAGAAAATCGCATAACCGGAAGTAGGTGTTTACTCTTGTAATTTTTCAGTTTTTTGCGATTTATTCAAAAACGGCTCTAACGATTTTTTTCAAACTTCACATTTTTATTAAATATTTAATGTGTATTGATGTGAGATAGGTGATTTTCCAGTTGAATACTTCTAAAATGGGTTTATTTTGTTCTTTTTCTATTTTTTTTTATTAACTCCTATTTTAAATAGAACACCCGGTATATTATTACATTTTTGAATTCAGCTTAAAATTCTAGAAAAAATTTGTCTCTTCACCTAACGCTCTATTTTGTACCGTTTTTGTAGAATTTGTAATTTTTGAAATTTTTTGACAAATTCTTAAAAATTTAAAATCAATTTTTTAGTTAATTATAAGATCACTGTAAAAGGTGTGTGCGTGTATCACACCAGATTTTTTATTGTGAATTCTATGTGGATTCGCTTGGATTTTGGGGTGCTCTTGTTTCGGTTGAATATTTTGTAGTTGTTATTGTAGTTTAAGATTGAAGGGGATGGAGATGTTTTCTGTTGCGAGTATACGGAAGTCGAGTCACCGGCATAACCTTTCCATCCAGTAGGAAAACTAGTCTTGGTGCAACATTTTCGTAGCCATTCTCTCTGGTTTTCCTTTTCCCTAAATTTGGGTTGCTTGTTTTGAATACTAGTGTGCTAAAGATGATTCTAAGCGTTATTCTTGCAAATTTTTACACTTTCGGCGTATGCTGTGTTTCCTATGTTTCTACTTCAATTTTCAGAACCTTATCCTTAAACATATTGTTTAAGTAACTTTCGATTGGTATCTTCTTTTCCGAAAGTTCTAGTTTATATGGCAAGCTATATTCTCTTCGCATTTCAGAAAATTGATTCTTCAGATTGTAGCTCGTGCCGTAAGAAGTACAGAGTTGTTACACACTTTAGAAAGGCTCTATTCTCAAAAATAGTCCGTAACTGGGCTTATCATCTATGTGATGGTATTGTGATTAGCTGTAATCTGGCTATTTAAATCAGGATCTCACGGTATTCAAAGAGCGATAACCTTATGGCCGCATGATGTATCAGGTACAGAACCTTTTCATCCACCTTGCACGTTGCCTAACTTATAATTAGATTTATTTAGGGCCTTAATTAATCTTTCACCTGATCGAGGGCCTCTAACAATTTAGAGAAAAGCATTTGTACCAAGTTTATTGTTACGGCCTGCAGTCTCCTTGGCTGGATAGTACGAAAGAGAGTCGTTCATCCTCTGGAGTATTGTCCAGTGCAATGTTTTGATGTTCAGAGCAATTCTGATTGCCTAACTAAGACATGCAAAAGAATCATTTAAAGGCGCACAGAATTGATATTTTGTTAATTGCAAGATAAAGTCAGTATAACACACTAAGAAATGCACAAAATACGATTAGCAGTAACTATAATTACATTAATAGAGGTTGGCATTAAATTAAACAATATCGAAGGGGTTACGTTTAATTAAATTTTCATTAAATAAGCTCGTTATGGCAGATGCACTTAGTTTGTGTGGCCTGACAGAGTTAATATTGTAAAATCAATACAAGCATGTGACTATTGTAAGATACAGAAATGGTTCGTGACTTTACGAAAGTTATATGCAGCAACAGAATTAAAATTATATTATCAACAAACAGTAAAGCAGCTGATGCGTAAAAAACGGTGCAAAGCAAAGCAAAGATTGCAAAAAGCAAGGTACGGCAACCTATTAAAGGACAAAGACAATTGTACACTTCTAATAAACTTGTTAAACAGTGCATTTAATAACTAAAGTGATCAAAAGCAGAGTAAGGTTATAAAGTGCTACGAATTGACATTATTCGAAAGACAGTTTAGTTCCTAAGTAATAACATTGTATCAAAACTTACTTCACAACAGTTGTAAAATTTAATTAGTACACGACCTAATCTTTAATTGTTATTATTGAATACACAAGCCATAAATAAAGTTGGTGGTTGTTAAGCTTGGCTCCCAGAAAGTTGTAGTTTATCGATATTAAAAGTATTGCAGTAAGTCCAAAAAGTTGTTTTATCTGTTTGTAAATCCTCAGAGTACAGTTTCGTAAAGTTTCTTTGAGTTTAAAACTCCCGGTGAAGAGGGATAAGCTCTGCAAGAATTGGTCAAGTGCATCCGACATTGACATCACTTTTCGGGCAGATTTTGAATAGTTTGAGGCATTGGCCAGCTGAAATCTTATCTGCATTGTATGAAAGAGACCTTCCTTAAGCCCATGTCCAGAAACTTGGAGCAGAAAGCATTCCAGAATTGAAAAATCGCCATGGCGTCCTTTGAAATCGTATCCAGCCTACGAAGTCCACCTCTAAGCTAAAATTTCACACGAAAGCAGTACCGGAAGCCCATCAGCTTTTTGCAGCGAAAATATTAGTTTGTACGAGGTGTAGAAGCAGCTTCCAATTTCCAGATCAGTTCCAGAGAGTTTTTTTTTCAAGATGGCGTCTTTTGATTTTGCGATTTGGACCAGAGATTTGGAGCGTCCTTGCAGGAAATCGAACAGTTGCCTATCACGCGTCTTTTTACGTCACTGTAACCAAAAACAAGTTAGCCGAATATTACGTCATTATTATTTTCACTGCATATTTACCTGATGTGAAATTTGCTAATTTTTTGGTGTTTTGCATTCAAACTGCGCTATTTTTGTACGAGTGAACCATATCTGTTTTGATTTGTCAATATTGGAGGTTAGACTGTAATTTGCCAGAAGTCGGGTATTTGCCATACAAGTTAATAAGTTATACTCAACGGTAGATGTTATACGGGGTATTGAACCTACCCCTTTGTTTGAGTTTTTCTCATGCTACAGCCGAAACATTTTATTTAATTCAGTTGCCAGTCAGTAGATTATGAAAGGCAATAAACCATTTATTTTGCTAATAATAATACATCATGCATTTTTAATAAGCCCTGAGAAACACAATATTGAATTCTTTTATTAAAACCACTTTAATTTGAGTGATACATACCACCATTATTTATGTATTTATATTATTATTGCAATTCGGGGCGGTCATTACAACAGGTCAGAAATATCTATACTGCTATCATAGTAAGTGGATTCTACGTTATTCACTAAAACAGACAACTTTGCTTTTAACAAATGTTACGTACCGCTTTACTTCGATTTGTTGTTATTTATTATCAACAGAGTCACTCGTTGTTTACAGAATATCACTGGTCTTAGTTTCTTTTAATTAGGTTAATTTGATAACACTGGCCGTCTCGCTTTACGTTGTAAGATAATAAACAAATTTTATAATTTTATGGACCAGTACACTATCTTGTGCACGCAACTGCAGAAATTATTGGGAAGCGTTAGTGGCTGAGCTTTTGCGTTTTTTTTTTTTAGCTTGGAGATTACCCTTACAAGTTGTGGATTTCCGAGCAAACTAATCTGTAGGTTATGAAAAGTTTACTAATAGTTTTGAATATGAGACTCTGCTCTCCTTGTTTTATAAATCTATGCTTCCCCTAATCGCTTTTGAGCGCTACTAAATGATTAAATTGTAACCTTACCATAAACCCATATGCTATTGGAGTATTGAATCATCTATAAGTAATAATTTTAAATATTTGGTGATGTACTTTTTATATAGTTAGTAGTACCTACCTATTATCTATAGTATACTAAAGATTAATAGTTTAAGAGGCTTCAGCACGTTTAGAATTTAGGATATTATTGTGAAATTTTCCATATCAATAATACAAAAACTAATTGGCGAGCATTGTTTAAGAGCATAGAGTATTAGCTAGTCTCTTAGAAGAATGGAAGCGTAAAGCAACAGGCATTTTACATTGGTTTTCTTTGTGGCTGTGCACAAAGGTTGATTAAAAGGACGTTAAAATCGGAAGGCTGTTTTTTAGTTGATTTTGCATTCTACCTACAAATATTCTCAATATACATAGTATTCAAAGGAAACACTTCATGGTGTTTAATAAAGTAACTTGCATAACTTTGTGACGAAATTATTGCTGTGATCTACTCTTCGCATGTCCACTTCTGGCCTGGGTGCAAAGTGTAATATTTTCACATTGAACAGTAATATGTAATTAACGCTGTATTCAGAAAGATGCAGCTTTTCTGCTATAAGTGCTCACCAAATGTATGCATGTAAAAGCAGTGCGCTATCTAAATATTATGGAAATTTAGTATGAAGGTCAGCAGGTTCTTCCAGTTAATTACGGTAACACGTGTTTTGTTTGATTCAGTCATTCCGGAAACAGAGTGCGTGTGTTGTCTTCAAACTTACAAATTTGTTTTAGACAGCTCAGAAGATGTAAAACTTACAAACTTTGAAAAATATTTCTACTGCCATAAAATGGACCTGCGGGATGTCAAGCAACAGGCGAAGCCTGCTAACGGTTATTATAAGAATGATCAGATTTCCCAGGAAGAAAACTATCCTACTTGTGCCCAAAACACAAAGCAGTATTTTTTGGACTTTTGTAATAAAACCGGTTTGCACGGATTTAACTTTCTGGGCGAACGA
Organism: Agriotes lineatus; assembly: GCA_940337035.1. Classification (NCBI taxonomy): domain Eukaryota; kingdom Metazoa; phylum Arthropoda; class Insecta; order Coleoptera; family Elateridae; genus Agriotes; species Agriotes lineatus. The sequence continues at coordinate 68,231 of CALNHX010000453.1, read as the reverse complement.
AGGCGAACAGTTGCTGAGAAGTGAGTGATATTTCAGGGTTGTTTACTAATTTAAGGATGCTTAATTATTATAATTATTGTTATTATCAATGCTTTTATTATTTCTTTTTCAACTGTAAAAAATAAATCGGTAATAAATTCTTGATATTTGAGGAAAAGATCAGCCTAGGCGCCTCATCAGGGCCCGCTGGTCTTCCACTTGCCTAATTTTCGCGCAGTAGGTATTTGTGGCAAAAAATATTTAATAATAGGAGTGAAATCGATTTACAGGGTTTTCCGATTGCTTTTCACCATGTATCAATTGTGTTTCACTATTTGTAAAATGTAATTCCCATTTGTCAATAATGACAAGTGTTGACAAGAGGGAAAACCATTTGAGACAAAGTGAAACACAACGAATACATGGTGAAAAGCAATCGAAAGCACTGTAAGTGAGTTTAGTTTGTAAAAATTTAGTAATGGTCGGCGGAATATTCGATCACTGTTCTTTTTCAAAATTTCGTATAAATTTTACCTTAAAAGATGTTACTACTTAAAACTAATTTTTCAGAAATGTCATGCTTTACATATAAAGCTATTAGCTACAATCTGCTGTCATAAACATCACGATTTCCTAAGTGTTTAAATTGCTCAAAATACAATGCATCCAAGATAGGGATGTACAGTATGAGGATGTTGTGAAAGAAAATGTAGACTTGGCTGAAGAAGAACTCAAATCTTATTTTGGATTTTCATATGCTTTTCAAGTATCTGCACATTTGGGATCAACCTTTGTACTCGAAATACATGTACAGTTCTTATTCATTCAATTAAAGCTTTGACATAGTAGACTCCAATATCGTAATTATAACTGATTAGTCGCTTACTTACAAAACAATAACAACTGGTCGTGTAATCTTTCTTTCCAAAATTATACAAAATTGGCCTCCACCTTTTTGCGAGTTTTACAGACATGAATATTATTGCTACTAAAAATAATATTAAGTGTGAGCTATGCAGCTGTTTATATTTAATGTAATGTAATACAATTTTATTGTTTGAAATCTCTTTCATTAGTCGAGAATCATAGGATGTGCACTAGAAAATATAGTTTAAAAAGATTGTAAAGGGCTTTACTCAGAACTTCCGTCGCAAGAGAAAGGTTGTCACTAAACAATTTCAAAAATCAAAGAAAACTAGGGGTTAAAATATCTTCATGTTCTTATTAATACTGAAGCAATAAAAGTAATCATTTAGTATTGCAAATTACATCAATTTTCAAATAAAAAATTATTACCGGCCGTGGTATTCGAACTTCAGCGCCGGCGAATGCGATTTCAACTCTTGGTAATACCCCGCAAGCAAACCGCCCGTTTGTTGCATTCGGCCACGCGTTATGGCGATGCGACTGTCTTCAATAGAATGATTTTATCGTTGACTCTTTTTGTTTATTTTACAACATTTACTCTGTATTTGTTGGGTCCCATTTTCGTCAACGCTAAAGTCTGAGCTATGTGTAAATTATTACTTTTATCCACAGTTCAAGCAAAATTAAACAAAAATTTATTTTATTATGGTGCTCACCTTATATATATTTGTCCGAATTTTTCTCGGACTCATGCTATCTAGAGGCCGTGAAACGTGAAGATCTAAAGAAATCGCGGGAGATGATTTTTCGCGATTGTAATATGTCCTTCGTCGTTTAGGTGAGGGAAGTAAAAGTTTAAACTATCTGAAGTAGAGGACGCCATTTGATTTGCTAATACAAAAAAGCAGAAAAAATGCTTTAGAATTATTTTTACTGAAAATTTTTGAATTTTATGTTTAACGTATGTAACATAAGTTTTGGGGAAAATTCTATTATTATTCTGTTACTAAATTATGTCTAATCTAGTTGTCACTGGGCGTAAAAAATACATAATAGTTGTTTTATAATATTACAGGGTTTTCCGATTGCTTTTCACCATGTACCAATTGTGTTTCACTATTTGTTAAATATAATTCCCATTTGTCAATATTGACAAGTGTTGACAAGATGGAAAAGCATTTGAGATAAAGTGAAACATAACTGATACATGGTGAAAAGCAATCGGAAAACACTGTAAATATGAAATTTGACAGTGAAAGTTTTAAAAGATGTCATGCAAACTTGAAATACACAAATCTACTAAAATTTAGTTGGACGAATTCCGAAACATGACATTGTTTGCGTTTTTTAGGGATAAAAATATTGGACAGAGAACTCTTTACGGAAATGTGACGAAGGTATACCGGGTGACAATGAGATCAAGGCCATGCCTCTATCTCCGTTAGTTATTTTATTTTTTTTTTATTTTTTTTTATTCGCACTCAGCCAACAGCCCTTAGTCCAATTATAGGCGTCGCTGTGCAGTTATGAGGACTTCCAACCCCACTAACGACTGTCATGATGTTGTATGACCGCCGGGACCAACTTTTTTCCGTGATAGCCGTACCACGAGGCGCCGAGAAGTGAATGTATTTGGATGAAATTTGATACAAGGACAATAGACATAATTTCGGATTGACATACAAGTATAATCAAAATGGTCGACTTACGGTTTCACCGGAAATAACACAAACTTTGATTTTTTAAATGAATCACCCTATACATTTTATATTTTTCCCAATCTACAACTGAAATTATATACAACAGTGTTGCCAAATTGGCTTAGATATTACACAGAAACATTTTTAAAAAATATTAATCAATTATTCTTCAATTTTAAATAAAGATAAAGTAGTGCATGATGTATATCGTTAGATTGTAATTAATTTAGCTGTTTAATGGCAAGATGGCTCTTGGTAGGTGCCACTTAAAAAAGTGACTTTTTCTTTAAAAACATGTTTAGCAAACTTTGTGGTTTTATTACTGGTTTGCGATTGACTTCATTAATAAAATAGCTATTATTATTAGTTCCTACCGTCAACTAGACATAGTTTTTCAAGTCACAGCCTTCTATCGTAAAAAATAAAAGTAAATAAAATATTTTTCTGTTTGAAGATATGAAAATTTGGCGAGTCTGGTATATGTAATTGGACTTGTAGATTCCAAAAAAGCATAAAATATACAAACTGATACATTTAAAAAATCAAAGTTGGTATCATTTCCGGTAAAACCGGAAGTTGACCATTTGGACTATGTCTATCGGTTAATCAGAAATTATCTCTAGTATCTTTATATCAAATTTTATCCCCATCGATTCATAAATAAAATAGATATAAGCATGGCTCTGGTCTCATTGTCACCCATTATATCATGTATGAATGTACTAAAAAGTAGGCGATCCGGACTTTTGCCCTCAAATCGAATAAACAGACTTAACCAAAGAGTTTCAAACGCAGTTGAATCGTCGTCGAGCAAATTAGCTCGTCGATTTGGAATTTCACTCATGACTGCAGGACTTTGGCCAGAAATGATTTAAAATTTTGAAAGAAAAAGAACTGTCGTCAATACACCGCGGCCCAGATTAAGAAGATCCCCAGATACTGCAGCGCATTAAAGCTCCAACCTCATAGAAAACAGAGAGATCATTATGGATGACGAAATAGTTATTTATGTACCAAGGGCATTACAAAGATGTTTATGCCCTTTCAAGGGAAACAACTTTACAAGCCCGGAGGCCCCTGGCCCGAGAGGTTATAAGCATTTTCAAACAAATACTCAGTTGCGTACGCTGAATATTTTTGAGAGAATAAAAATTTAGTAAAGATTGTCGTCAGTAAGATCAACTTCCCTTTGACTTTGCGATGTCGAGAGTGATTGTAATAAACGCGTGTGCTGTATTGCTTTATATCAAAAATCTTTTGAGTGGTTATTTTCAAAATAACTATTAAAATAGTTCCAAGTTGCTTGTTTGTAATAGTTAAAGTGCGTAAATAATTGAAGAATTATTCTTCTCTCACTGTACTGTAATTTACATAATTTTTGTAAAATCCGTATGATAATAAAACCCCACTTGCGTGCCTCGGCACAACTACATGTGGTGCAGCTGATCAAGTTATAGCATAATTGCTCTAATACTATACACTGATAGTCAACTACTGCACAGCTGCAAATGTTTCCGCAAATTCTGCAGGGATATTCAACTTTTATAAAACTGTTGTAAGTTTACATATGTTTTATACTTTTTAAATCAAAGTTTGGTTGGGATAACCATCGCAGTTTTAAATTTAATGTGTTATCATTGAATCTGTCCAGACCCGACTCAACTTAGCAATATTTTCCAACAATATGGGAATCATCACACAAAGCCACGGTGGAAACAAGGCCGTCATAAAATTACAGGGAGGGGTTTGCAAAAACCAGTTTGTAAATTAAAAAACGGGGGATGTTTTTAAGCTGTAAGCTTGTTAGAAACATTTCAAACATATAAAATAAAAACGTTTATGCTGATAAACAGAACAAATCGAATGAAAACCACAAGTGAGATATAACACAAATGCTAATCCACACGTAATAGCTGAGATCGAACTTTCTCGGTCAGCCGAGCTGCGTACAACCGGCATAGCAATAGCAAGTTGCTATTCAAATTTAGCACTTATTTGTGGGAGGAGCTTCTCCTAAATCCATAAGTTAAACGTAGTATAGACTGTAACTGGTTACCAACAGACATTTTAATATGATATTCTAAATCGATTGTGACAATTAAAAAAAATCTTCTCGCTGTCGTTGTCAACTTGGAAGTAAATAATAAACTCGTACACTAGAATTCAAACAACAAAACAGGAAAGTAGATATAGCATTTGCTGCCTTTAAAGTGAGATATGTTTTCTGGCACAGCATTTATTAATATTTATATTCTTTATTAATTAACACCAGAATATAACTCATAACATAATATAGCATAGCATAACATTCATAACTGAACAATTTCAACTGAATTCTTGTCGTTTGATGTACATATAGGGAGTTATGTGATTGGCAAGTCTGCTGGCTATGTGTAAGAGGCACTCGTTCACTACCGCTTACGGCGAATAGACCGAACTCTATAGACCGAAAGCCGTTGACCGAACTCAATTGACCGATAAGCAATAGACCGAAACGTCACTAGACCGAAGCAGCAATAGACCGAAAATCAGTTGGTCGAAAATATATTACGGTTACATTTATTAACATTAATAGCATCAACTTCCCTTCACACTTTATTCAGGCTTAGGACTGGCAACATAAACTGCTGGCGTGTTTAGAAGTTTTTTTTGTTTTTGATTCTATTTTAACTTTATTCTAGTAAATCATACAATACTTAACAGATATATCCTACCGAATTACATATCTACTAACATTAAAAATTTAAATTATGCGCAATCCCACGTAAATAATCGACTATGTTTCCTTGAATATCGAAGTTACTGAAAAGGCGCTTTGAAGTTTTTTTGTTTTTTTTGTTTTTGATTCTATTTTAACTTTATTCTAGTAAATCATACACTACTTAACAGATATATCCTACCCAATTACATATCTACTAATATTAAAAATTAAAATTATGCGCAATCCCACGTAAATAATCGATTATGTTTCATTGAATATCGAAGTTACTGACAAGGAGCTTTGAAGTTTTTTTTGCCTTTTTTTGTTTTTTTTTGTTTTTGATTCTATTTTAACTTTATTCTAGTAAATCATACAATACTTAACAGATATATCCTACCCAATTACATCATTACTAATATTAAAAATTAAAATTATGCGCAATCCCACGTAAATAATCAACTATGGTTCCTTGAATATCGAAGTTACTGACAAGGAGCTTTGAAGTTTTTGTTTGCCTTTTTTGTGTTTTTTTTTGTTTTTTTTGTTTTTGATTCTATTTTAACTTTATTCTAGTAAATCATACACTACTTAACAGATATATCCTACCCAATTACATATCTACTAATATTAAAAATTAAAATTATGCGCAATCCCACCTAAATAATCGACTATGTTTCCTTGAATATCGAAGTTACTGACAATGAGCTTCGAAGTTTTTTTTTGCCTTTTTTGTTTTTTTTTTTGTTTTTTTTTTGTTTTTGATTCTATTTTAACTTTATTCTAGTAAATCATACACTACTTAACAGATATATCCTACCCAATTACATATCTACTAATATTAAAAATTAAAATTATGCGCAATCCTACGTAAATAATCGACTATGTTTCCTGTAATAGTGTGTAAATATTTCTATTGATCCTATTGTTAATAAATGTAATTTTTCGAGATATTTAATGTGCACATTTACCGAATGTGTACTTTAACCGGAACATATTTTCGACCAAGTGATTTTCGGTCTATTGCTGCTTCGGTCTAGTGACGTTTCGGTCTATTGCTTTTCGGTCAATTGAGTTCTGTCAACTGCCTTTCGGTCTATTGAGTTCGGTCTATTTACCTACAACCCATACCGTTCACTACCTCTGCTGTGTTTAATTGTAGTGACATTTGTCAGAATAACCTAATAGTACGGAAAAGGCCAATATGCTTAGTTATATACTTTATCAGTTTAAGCCACCCTTAAAGGTTTAATAAAATATATTGTATAGAACTAGGTGTTAATTTTATATCCGTTATTATACGGAAAAGCCTAAACGATATAACTAGTAATTTTTAGTCCTACAACAACGAATTTAAAATTGCAGGATATGGTGGTCTGTAACAATCGTAATAGCTTTCTATCTCTGTATCGGCATGATCGTACAAACTGCTGTGAAGTGGATGAACTCTCCCGTGGTGGTAACCTTTGCAACAGCTCAAACTCACATTTGGGACATCCCATTTCCAGCAGTCACAATCTGCCCTGATGTAAAGGCCCAGCCTGGTCTCTTCAATTATACGGATGTTTTTATCAAACTAAACAAGGGCAGAAACGTAACTGAAGAAGAGTAAGTAGTGTATAATAACCAAGAAGTGTCGCAACTCAAATAAGATTCTCAGGAAGACGGGATTTGAGTACCTCGCCCTAGTTTGTCACGCAGATGTGGAACTGCTGAATGATACACAGCCCTTCGCCAACGAAACCGCAATAGATTTCTTAAAACAGGTTTGTATAACACAGGAACATTTATACTTTCTACAGTTTTAGTCTAAATTATGTGCTGTGTAAATGTTTTACCTTGCAGATGCCACTCCATTCCAACTACACTATCTGTTATTTTATTAGCAGTTCGTACAAATTTCGAATTTAATAATATTTATCTCAAAAGGTACATTTCTTAATGTATAAAATACACAGAAAGCTGTCACAGTTACCTAGAATTTTTTACTGAGGTTAGATTTTAGCAGGTCTCCTTTTGCAATTTCCGGTACCTTCTTTAGAAGACGTGTGCGATCCATTTAGAACATCCGCGCTTAAGACATTCGGGAATTCCCCGCAAGGGAAGCCGGAAATCTGTCGTTTTATCGCTAAACAAGAGGGTTTTTGGGGGTTAACAACGCCTCGGGCGGAAGTACTCCATTTTCGTATGCGGCGGGGTATGTCACTTTTTAGTTGGAAACAAGGAACTTGAATCCAAAACTCGCTCAAAATAAAACATATGACCGTGTACGTTCCGCGGTAACGCTGTATGTGCTTGTAATAACTTGTTTTTAGTGTTATAATATGGGAGAGTTGCCGTTTTTCCTATATTTTGCAACCATAACAGCACAAACCGACTCATGTATTTAGAACCCCCCGATATTTCAACTACAAACGCAATACCAGCACTGCGTTCTTGCGACAACCTCACGTGACTTCAAGCAGATTGGGGTTTACCGGTAATAAAGCATATAACCCCACATCCTGGACGACAACGCCAGTTATGCCCCCGTTTCGGAAAGCCACCGACTACAATACGTACCTCTACCTACCAGCTTTTTTATACTGGGTAAGGTTGGAAGGCCTATACAAACCTCTTGGTGACTATCACATTCCCCAGAACGTTGTGAATGCGTATTCATCTGCCGAGGTCCCGGATCAAACCGGAACCGGTGACCAGCATATGGCCAACCACTGCCACTACAAATCCGTCCTCATCCAGGCATCTAAGCACCAGACACCGAGGTACCAGGTATCAAGGTACCGAGGCCTGCGCTAACTATTCGTAGTACTCGCTTAAACGTTTGACGAGTAACCTTCAAGAGCGAAGCCCCCACCACACATTTTCATCATACTACAGCACTTCTGCCTGCTGGCATTCGTTACCTACAACATGAGCCACCGTGAAATGGGGTAGCTCGCAAACAGTTTTACAAGTAAACTCCGTGCAGTTTGCTCAAAGAAGCATGTTTTGGATAAACAGTCATAGAAAGTCTTCTCGACAACTCAAAGAATGGCCTAGCCTGTATCAGATACTAGTACCAGTTTCGCTCATGGCCTAACACGTCAATCGACTACAGGTTCGTATCTGATACTAGTACAGTCTACCGGTCCGATACCTATAACGACAGCTCGAGTAACTCCCTTTACTTGGATTTAGTATTGTTCCTACGGCGCGAGATCTCAAACGGTAACCCCGCGATCGGTCTCTTTTTGCTCAACAAGCTAAAACAGCTTCACCACGGAAATGCCATAGTACGCTCTTGAGAACATAGGCTGTGTATAAATCATAGAAATCATGTGCATGTCCTTGCTCTCCAGGGTCGCTCTTGTGGCGCCTACAAACAGTCTTGTTTGTGGGTAGGGGGGTACATATACCTTAGGGCCTAAGTACATATAGTACCGAATACCTGCTATTGTACTCTAATCGGACCTTTACCAGAACTCAACAGCCGAAGATCCCGCCGATTGTTTTTAATTTACATGTTGGTGTAGGCTCTTGTCCTCAATTTGACGTATTTGTTCTTTTCAAGATACGAACAGATCGTTGTCCCCTCTCACTCTAAAGCACTTTAGTGCATTTTGGGCACCTTGATGTCACATTTCAATCGTATAAAAACCTGCCGCATCGGCTCATTCAATTGGAGACAAAATACGAGATGTGCATCATCCGGAGACATAATACATCAGGCAGCCTCCTAGTTGACCTTTAAGCTAACAGGTGTTTTGAGGTATGTTATGTTACAATAGTGCATTTTGACGTTGTGATTGTGTCAAGCTCTTGTGCGTCATTAACTATTCCGCGCCTTTCCACCGTTAGTGTTGCCCCCCCCCCCCCTCCAACAAAAATATCAGTGGAGCCCTCCCAATTATTAAAGGTAATACCGATGTGTTTACACCGGTTTCAGTATAATCGAATTATCGAGATCTGGATAACCCTACCCAAACGCTGGGTTAGTCGTGAGCCAACCGGAGACTATTTGTATCTTTGGCCTCCCAACGCCGGTCTACACCATATTAGCAAGTAAATGTTTGACATTTTATTAACATACGGCTGCTCCTGACGTGCTATGCTAAGTTACCTGATATTTTACCTACCATGACGGTAATTCCATTTTTTAAATGTATTCTTCTTCTTTAAAAGCATCGTAACGACTAACGTATTGTATTACGTTAGATATTTTTGTTTAATCATAGAGCAAGCATTAGATTTTTCAAAAATCCCTAGCTTTGTATAACCCAAGATAAGGCAAATTCAAACGTTTCTAAAATAAAACGTCATAGCGACGTATAATTATATTAAAACACTATTATCGATGCTATGAGCCCTACTATCATCTTCTAATTTTGCTTACATAAGAAGGTTAAGCGGCCTGTAAAGGTAAAATAAAACACCCAAAAACCTCCGGAATATGTGTTATCCCGTTCAACCCGAACGTTCAACCGAGGAAGCAGAGTCCAATGTGGTATATGAATGTGTTTTTCTAATATAGAAAAGTTTTACTTTAAAAACTAATTTTGATGCGGAAACTATTGAAATACTCCCGAAAAATATTTAAAATTAATAAAGAGACTTGGTATAGTAAATTAATGGTCAGAACGTGCACTTAATTTAATTCGCTCCAAATTTTTCGATAATAAGTATTATGTGTTAGTGATAACTACTTCTAAATCCATTAATAGGCGAAAATATATCATGTTATTTATGATTATTTAAGATACGTGTGCGGAAAGTAAGTGTTTTAGATGTCAGATTTGAAATTTGTCTAACAGAGCCGAGTCCGAGTTGAACAATACGACAAGTTTCTTATATCAGCGAAACTCCAAGAGAACTGGTCATGCACAATTGAATGCGACGCAAATAAACAATAAATATGACTTAACTAAATGTAGGCGCGGACATAAATCTTCTCCGGATATGCGTCTCAAACTCGGCCGGTCTGGAAATTAGTTGCTTTGGATGCGACAGGGCGAAAGCCGTCACGACTGACGACGCTGTGAGCAGGATGGAGTGCTAGTGTACGTCATCATTTCCTCAAATTCTATGAAAATCGCAGAAGAAATGCCTCCAATTATCTCAACGATGCAGTACGTCAAGGCATTTCCAAGATAAATAAATTGGCCGTCACACGTCTGTATCACACCTTCTCCAATCGTCGACTGACTGATCCTTCTTTCCTTTCCCGCGTTGTCTCCGAATAGCAAAACCCCAGTCAAGATATATGACTGAAATTTTTGCATCACTGCAAAAATACTTGGTAAGTGTGATACCATACCGATGGTTTTTGGCGTTGTTCAGTAATACAATAAAAATTTGAATTGGAAAAGTAGTTCCAACGATTATAGAAATAATTTTTGCAACCGCGTAATGAATACTTATAACGTGAATCGTTAATTCCATATTTTTGATAGCTCAATAAATCAGGTAATCTCGATTCGAAAACGACAGGAAACTTTTCTAGGTAACTCATTAAGATAATGCAAGTGGTAGGAATAACGTGTATTTATTATAACGAAAATATATTGCGATGGTATTAAGCCCTACAAACTCAACTCTGATAGCATTGCCAAACTAATGGACATTTCACTAAAGCTCAAGGGGATGTATTTCATATAACTGCAAGGCTAAACTTAGGATTTAATAGATTGAATGCATTGGTAAAAAATGCCAATTAATAGCAGTATAATTATTTAAAGAACGGTTTAAGCAAAGCTCAACTCTCACAAGGATCTAAGTTGAATGTAAGATCAAATTTAAAATATGGGGTTTGTGCAAAGTAATAGCTGAACTATTAATTACAAAATAGTTTGCAAAGGCAATGAATTGAAGCGAATAATTCAAGGGAAGTTAAACAGTGAAATATTTGTCAGGGTTTTAAAAGAAAGGTAGGAAAATCTAGATAAGCTAATAAACGTTGCAACGAGCAGCTAAGAAGGCTGAAATTAAGGCATTTGATGGAAAATTGTAAGAATCAACAAGCCAGGGTTATATAAAAATTCAAGAAAAGTACACAGCAGATGAACTAAAAATTGTGTGAAAAATCAGACAGGTGAAATCAAGGGACGCCTTGGTGAAGGAAATACTCTCATAAAATTAATCAGTGCAGTGACTTATGTGAACAGTATAAAGCAAATTAACAAACGTGCAGTGACGCAGAGACTTAATTAACTAATTATCAATGTGGACCATAATATTAAAATAACAATTTGTATACATAATTAGATTTTTAGGCAAAGTTATATTTATAAGTAAGCATTTTGAACTTTTTTCACATCCGTTTTTATTTAAGATTAAAACTAGCAATTGTTTATAGCGGATATTGAAGAGAACAATTGAATTAATGTGAGAATTGACATGTTGTAAAATCTACTCCTAAATAAAGTAAATTTTCATATAACAAGCAAATTATTTTAAATATAAAAATTATACCAGTCAATTCAGTGCAATTTTGTGGTCGTGTGGTGTTATTTGCATCGAAATCCAACACCATAAGTTGTATAGTTCTCCGAAGCACGAGCACCATAACCTCACATCGAAAGCAGCCGTTACGATCTCTGCGTGGAGGCCTACGAGTCGAGACAGCCCAGAGCCGAAGACACCAGTGCCTAAAGCAGCCCGTGGAGGACGTCATCGAGGAGTGGTGGCAGCAGGATCAGGCCCATAGCAGTCCGACAACGAGACCAGCGTAGCCTTCGAGCCCCGGTATAAGTTCGGCAACCACAGGTACTGCCTATGCCTATAATAAGCTAAGTGAGCACCGGGAAGTTTATGCATGAGTACCAAGAGTCATACCCAATGCAATACAAGCCATATTCATTGCTGTAAAGTAAATCCAGACCGCAGAATAGCTCAACTCCATAATTTGGGGTTATCTGACAGTTAGATCCTAAAACGACGCCAAATAAAACAATTGATACGTGGATATGGGCCCCCTTTAACAAATGCTAGAAAAACAAATGATGTTAATGCCGCGAAACAGCTAAATTCAAATATTTACCGGTGGAACTGTGATAAATTTTCACTTTGATTTTTTTTTTAATTCACGATCGCACCGTGCAAGCGGAAACCATTTTAATTTAACGTATGACCTACTTTCGAGTATTCGCTTGTGCGCAGTAGTACGAAGTCGAAGTACAGAACCGTACTCAGTCAGATTAAGAATTATACATTCAGCCCAATTGAACCTAACCGAGAGAAAGAGTAAATGCTTTACCGAAAATTTTGAGCTAGCATAATAATTGTTAATACTTGCAGATAAGTAAAATAGCAACAAGGCATATAACCATTTATTTCAACAAGTTAGTAAATTACAACTTGTTTTAATCGACTTAGAATTTTATAGGGTAAATAAAATATCTGCCAGGTGGTTCTTAATCATTTATTTAATTAATTATATTAAATTAAAACAACATAACTTTCTCAATATAGAATCTAATACTGTACTGTTTTTTCATGACTTTATAGGGATTTGAATTAGGGCAGCTTAACTTCTTGTTTAATGTGTAAGTAGTGAGATTTCTACAGCGTGGTATTTCTGGAACGTGGCAACATTTTAAATTCAATTTAGAACAATTGCTGTTGCAGGTAGCTCCAGAGTTCTCTTTGTCAGTTTTTGATGTGAACTGGGAAGGAGCGAAATATGACACTGAAAATCTCACAGATCTATTTACGCCGATTTTAACAAGTGAAGGGATTTGCTATTCATTTAACATCATGGATCGTTCAGATATGTTTACTGATATTGTGTAAGTCCAAACCTCAACTTATTTAAAGTAAGAAATTCTATTAATCCTTATAAAAATATTACTAATTTTCGTATCTCAACTGTAACAAAATTGCCTTAATTTTTAATTATTTTATAAATGCAGCAGTCTTCTTAATTCTTCTATTATATATAGCTAATGTCATTCTGATGTCTCTAACAGCGCTAAAATATTTTAAGATACCAGCATCAAGAAGTCTTCGCCGCTAACGGCTTGCATTCACAATGGTCTCTAAATGACGGTTATATTGAAAACACAGGAAAAGACTCTTACCCGAGACGAGGTTCAGCGGGATTTGGAAGAGGGTTGCGTCTCATACTAATGACTAAGAGCGCCAATCTTGATTATGCCTGCAGCTCGATCTCACAAGGATACAAGGTAACAATTTATTTGCTGTTGACAACTACTTACGTCCTCATTTTAGGTAATTCTCCACAACCCAGCTGAACTTCCGAGAGCAAAACAACATTTCTTCCGAGTCCCCTTGGACCAAGCCGTAGTGGTGGCAGTCAGACCCAGTATAAGCACCACATCCGAAGATCTGCGAAGCTACAGCCCAGAAGAGCGGCAGTGCTTTTTTTCGTCGGAAAAAAGCTTGAAGTATTTCAAAGTCTACAACCAAGCAAACTGCCTGAACGAGTGCCTCATGAATTTTACTCTCCATTCATGCGGATGTGTTTGGTTCCACATGCCCAGTGAGTTAGCTTTGATAACAATTCATTAAGTTAGAGTGACAGTTTAATTTTAGGGGTCAATTCAACGCCGATATGTTCAGCTATTCAGAAAGACTGCGTCGAAGATGCGAAGAGTAAGGATCGACAAGTGAGCATATGATAAGCTTCTTACGAAAGTTATTTGCAGTACTATTTATTGAGAAAGAAATTAACTACAAGAATACAGTTCTTGAAGAAGACTTATCAAAGCAAGATGATCCTGTCAAAAGATGTAACTGCTTGGCTTCGTGCACTTCATTGGATTTTAACATGGAGCTGTCACAAAGTGATTGGGAATGGAACGAGCAAATAAAAATTTTAAGCCAAACTTCTGGGTGGGATTCAGAGCTTGACGAGTTATTCTTGGAAGGGTAAAGAGTTTAAAATTGTAGTGCCTTTCAAAACGACTTGTTTTCAGGGTCCATCTTTCCTACTTCTCCATTTTCTACAAGGATATGCAGTTCATAACTTCTGAAAGAAACGAGCTGTACTCGCGGATAGACTTCTGGGCGAATGTAGGAGGCGTGTTGGGGCTTTTTACAGGCTTTACCTTCATATCAGGCTGTGAAGTTCTATACTATTTAACTCTGAGGTTATGGTTTAATATAAAAATGTTTGGATTACGTTATTGGTCCGGGTCTGAGACAGTTTTGAGTCGAAAGGAGAAAACATAAATTGCATATCTAGAAAATTTAATTGTTCAATAATTGTGATTGTAAACTTCCTAATATAACTTATTTTAACACTTTACTCTTCTACTTTTTCTAGCATTATTTTGGTTTTGTTTAGATTCATCTCTAATTATTCCTGTTTTGAAGCAACATTTAAGTTTTTAAAATTGTGGGACGATATCATCCCCGTATCGCCAATGGTTCAGGTGTTGTCTATTTACATTGATTTTTTTATTGTACCAGTTTGCCTCTTTGAGGATGGTACAGTATTTATTGTTCCTAGCACACATACAGGCTGATTTTTTTTATCATGTAACAACTTATAGGCAACCCATTATGCAGAAGCATGCATAATGCATGCGTGTGCATAATGGGTTGCCTACAAGTTGTTACATGATAAAAAAATCAGCCTTTATATTTTTGAAATATGTTACACCTAGCAACGGCGATTGTGTTGACATTTTATAGACCAGAAAATAGTCGTTGCCCGAAAATTGTAAGAAATGGCTGAAAGCCAGCTGTAATCATTCACTAAATACCTACAAAAAAAGGTTTAACGCCAAAACAAATTGGTGCAGACACGGTTGACGGATGGATTCTACTTTTTCCTATCAAGCAGTGAAAGAAGCCGAGAGCATGCAAAAGGTGCTGATCGGCCGCATTCTGTGTGTAATCAAAAAATCAAGAATTGTGTGAATGGCATAGTGAAAGAAGATAGTCGGTTGACAACACTAGTCAATATTATGCAACATTAGTCACAAAGAATATTCTCCTTCATCACGACCACGCTCTGGTTCATAAAAGTCTTATTTTTATAAACATAATTTGTAACCGAGTCTTTGTGGATCAACATTTAAAAGAGATGGCACTGTTATAGCAGCGATGTAGAAATTATTCTGTTGCAAGATAGAAAGTCATATGCAATACCCTGTGAATGCGGCGCGTACAACAATGAATTTAATTAATCAACTAATAGATCAAGAACAAGAAGTAATAAATACACAACTAATAAATTGCCTTGACTTACCAATCTGATGAAACTAGCAGGAGCGGGATCAACGGAATTATATCAATTTCGTCTTCAACAGAAATCGACTGCTGTTTCACACAGGGCAAAAAGTCGTTGCCGGGCGCGGGTTACACATAAGGCGTTGTCTTAGTTTGAGGGTACTTAAAGGAATAGTGGTGCGTTTCCGGAAGAGGACCAGGTATATGGGTTGTTTTGTTATGCATTCAAGGCAACACATTTTTAAAAATACGAAATTTATCATTGTTGGTCCCTCTATCGGTGATAACTTTAACTAACGCCGTTGATATAATATGCAAATGCGGAAATAATTAACTTATAAAATAATAACTATACTAAAGCTATACTAACCTAACATGCCGCCCACCAAAATACAAAGTATTTTAACAATTATTGATTTGGGAGAGGACACAATTTTACTAGGGGCTGTTTTAATGTACCCTGTACAGTTTTAATTGTGGCAACGCGGGAAATACCCTGTGCGTCTAGGTGCAGCTGGATGACCCGACCCAAGCGCCAACGCAATGGGGGAGATAAATCATCCTTGATTAACATCAAGGATCCAGGTTGGAGTTGCGTAGACACTGATGTCCATTTAGCTCGTTGTTGGAGCGTATGCAGGTACTCGTGATGCCACCTTTTCCAAAAATGTTGGTGCATCTTTTGTAGCAGCTGCCAGCGAGTAACTCTATTAGAGCTTATTGCAATGTAATTTGGATCAGGGATGCATGTCAGTGGCGCTAATGTCAAATAGTGGCCTGGAGTCAATACTTCCAGATCATTGGGATCGGAACTTAAGGGGCATAGCGGGCGTGAGTTCAATATGCCTTCGATTTGTGCGAGAACCGTCGACAACTCTTCAAATGTGAGGATCTGCTCCCCAATCACACGCATTAAGTGTGTTTTTACGGACTTGATTCCCGCCTCCCAGATACCTCCAAAATGTGGAGCAGACGGGGGATTAAATTTCCAGGTTATACCTTCTTGGTCGACAGCTGTCTTAAAATAGGTCGAAAGGGTACGTGCGGCTCCGATGAAATTTGTGCCACAATCACTCATAATGAGACCACATCGACCGCGGCGAGCAATAAAACGGCGCAATGCCGCGAGGAAGGCGTCTGTGGAGAGGTCGGAAACTAGCTCTAAATGGAGCGCCTTAGTAGCCAAACAAACGAACAGACAGATGTATGCCTTATATGTTTTGGCACCTCGGACTCTACCCATAGTTATGGTATATGGACCCCCAAAATCAACTCCCACTGAATAAAATGCCTTTACCTGCTGTACTCTCAAGGCTGGTAGATCGCCCATTGGTGGCTGTAGAGACTTTGGCTTTATTCGAAAGCACCTAAAGCATCTGGATGGGAACGACGGATAGCGCGCTGAGAGGACAGGATCCAGAAATTTTGTCTAATTAAATAGTCAAGCGTGCGTGGACCAGGATGAAGGTTTTTATTGTGAACATCTTCTATGATCAGTGCCGTTAGTCGATAAGACTGTGAAGTAAAGCAGGGTGTTTTTCTTCAAATGATAGAAGAGAGTTACGCAATCTGCCGCCCACCCTGAGAATACCTCGGTCATCAAGAAATGGACTTAACTTTCGGAGTGACTTTGGAAGTGGCTTGTTTAGTGTTAGGTTTTCTATAACCTCATGGAAAGTTTGGCGTTGCACTTGCTTTACCAAGATAAGCAGGGCCTCATGTAATTCAATTGAAGTGCAGGCACCAACTACGCGGGTTGTACGGTTCTTCAAACTATTTATAAAGCGAAGGCAATAGACAACTACCCTTAGAATCCTACTGAGCAATGAATATTTACGTAGAAGATGGTTCCAGGGTTCAAACAAATCGTCAACATGTGCCACAAAAACACTAATGTTTCTCTCTTCCTTTTTCACTGCATCATGAACTTCCGAGGAGTTTATTTTTAGCGTGGGCCATGCCTCAGGTAATTGCGTGAGCCATGTGGGGCCAGTCCACCATAAGGGATGGCTAAGTAATTCACGCGGTAATAGACCACGGAAAGCGCAATCAGCGGGATTATCCTCTGATCGAATGTGACGCCAGGCTGAAGGCGGCACGCGTTCTTGGATGTGGCTAACCCTATTACTGACAAAGGTTTTCCAGCGATGTGGCGATGAGTGTAACCAAGCAAGTACAATGGTTGAATCTGACCAGGCAACAACTTGCGAAATATGATTCGAATAAATGGCCATAACCGATGAAACCACATTGGATAAGAGGTACGCCCCACAGAGTTCTAACTGCGGAAGTGGGCGCCTTTTTAAGGGTGCCACCTTGGTTTTGGCGGTGACGAATTTCACAGATACATTATTTGAATGGTCTGCTACTCGAAAATAGACCACTGCTGCATATCCGGCCTCCGAGGCATCACAGAACGCATGAAGTTCGACAATCGAAGGGTTTTTTGTCAGCAGGTGCCGATCAATGCTGATGGTAGTAATTAAAGATAGTTGGTTACGATACTCGTTCCAACGGTCAACGACATCATTTGGTGGTGTTGCGTCGCAATCTATTCCTAGGCACCACAAATGTTGAATCAAGCGTTTGCTAAAGAAGGTTAGCGGGGATAAAAATCCAAGAGGATCAAATATTCTGGCTATTTCAGACAGAATATGGCGTTTTGTGCAAATTTGCTCAATAGGATCAACCTTGAACGAGAAAACATCTAGTGATGGAAACCATTGCAGACCTAGAATTTTAACAGTTGATTGGGACTCACCATCAAATAATAAACCGTCTTGGCATAAACTCGAGTCCAAATTTGAAAGTAATTCAGGGACATTACTTGACCACTTACGCAATAAAAAACCTCCCCTTTTCAAAAGCTTAATCAGCTGATCCTGCACAGCACGGGCTTCTAGTAGAGAACTACAACCGGAGACGACATCATCGACATACACGTCTTCCTTAAGAACAGCGGACGCCAAGGGAAAATGTAATTGTTCATCTTGGGCTAGCTGATGAAGCGTTCTTATAGCCAAGAATGGACTTGCGGAGACACCGTAGGTCACGGTGTTTAATATATATTCTTGAATGGAGTCGTGCTCTGAAAATCTCCACAAGATTCTCTGGTAGTCTCTACATGAGGGAGCGATAAGTATTTGACGATACATTTGTTTCACATCAGCAACGAAGACGACCGAGTGAAACCTAAATTTTAGCAGAACGTTTATAATATTTGGCAATAACTTGGGACTAGAGTACAATGAATCATTAAGGGATTCTTCGTTAGATGCTTTAGCACTAGCATCGAAGACAACACGAATTTTTGTTGAATTATTCTCCAACTTAAACACACAATGATGTGGTATATAATACGCCTCGTTTGATTGTACAGAACCGTTTGCGAGAGACATATGGCCACTTTCGAGGTAATCCTTCATAAATTCAAGATATGCCTTGCGAAGAGACTCATCACGCGAGAACCGTTTTTCTAATAAATGAAAACGGCGAAGAGCCACGGATCGAGAATTAGGAAATTCAGGATTATGAGTTTTAAAAGGTAATGCAACAGTGTATCGTCCAGTAGAGTCACGATCTACTGATGAAGCGAATAAATTTTCACAGATGATATCATCCTGCGAGGGCGGAATTGGGCCAGACATTTCTTCAATTTCCCAAAATTTTCTTAAAGTCGAATCTAAGTTTTGTTGGGAAAGCGAAACTAAAATAGTATATTGTATGTTAAGAGCTGAAAGTGCATTCTTGCCGCTTGCGCATGAATATTGCTGGTTGAGACGAAGTCGAAACCAGCAATCATGCAAAAGCGGCAAGCGCACTTTTAGCTCGAAATATACATACTATTTTTTCGACGACTGAGCATATTATTAAAGGAAAATATCAAATTTCATTTTATCGCAAAAATTAATTGACAATCAAGTTAACATTACTTGCGCAGTCTATGACATGTGACGCGATTATTTCCACAAATGACGGGCGTTGTCAAGGAAACATTCGGACGTGGCTAGCTATTTTGTTCACGCGGAAACCCAAAACGCTCGGCGAGCGGCAAAAAGATGAAAACGCACGCTCAGCGGCAAATGTCAACTTTCTGTTGTCAAATGACAGTGAGAAAAATCTACTTTCGATGTCAGTCGTCGAAAAAAGAATTTACGCGACTTGAACTGTCCACATGCGCCTGGCCAGATAAGACCCAACCGAAAATGGTATTCATAGCTGCGGGTGGTCCCACCAATATGCCAGGTCGTAGCAGCTGAGCAAAAATATCAGCCCCAAGTAACAAATCTACCTTACTAGGCGTATGAAATTGTGGATCTGCCAATCGAAGAGTTTTTATATGGCTCCAAGTTGACGCATCCACTGGAGCAGCTGGAATATTTCGCGAAATACACGGAATTACGTGAGCCTCAATAATATGAGATGGCTGAATTTCATCGCTCGGGTAAATACAACAGTTAACTACTCCAGATGAGGCCAGAGTAGCCGAAGATCCTATGCCCTGAACTTGAATTATATTATTGTTTTTAACGCGTAGCCCTAAACGTTGAACACAACTAGCAGTTATGAAGCAACCTTCACTACCGCCGTCAAGAATTGCCCGTATTGTGTGTGGATGTCCCGCTGAATCCCGGATATCTAAAAGAACTGTTGATAACAGCACGAGTTTATTGGAAGTGGAGCTAACTAACGCTGCAACGGAAAGCTCAGGGTTATTAACTGCGATCGATTCGGTTGAAGAAGATGGCAGTTGCGGTTGCGAAATTGTTCCTGAATCAACAATGCGTTCAGGTTGCGAACTGAATTTTCCAAAGTGCAAGAGCGTGTGATGAAATTTATTACATTTGCGACATTTTACCTTAGATTTTCACTCGCGCGTGTGATGTAATCCACTAAGGCAATTAAAGCACAATTTTCTCGAGCTTACCAACTCAAAGCGCTGTTGCGGCGTTTTCTCAGATAATTCGGGACACGAGTAAGTCGAATGATCTGTATTGCAGATGAAACACTTGTTAAAAGATACCTGGGTTGATGTTACATGAAAGATCCGTTTGGATTCTTTATTTTGAATTTTGGGGTTATAGCGCTGTGCAGATGGCTGCGAATTTTTCACAGTATCCAGAACCCTACATTGACTTTCAATAAAGGTTTCAAGAATTTGGAAGGTCGGGACTTCCTGTTTTAAATCTCGAATTTCAGATTCGAATAATCTGCGTGTATTTGGATCAAGTTTGGACAATAAAGTGTTTAATGGAATAAAATCTTCAAGAGAATCGGCGATTTTTAAAGCGCGTAATGCTGCGAGGTTTTCCCGGAAATTATCAAATAATTCTCGAAGGCCCTTGGGGGATTCTTCCTTTAACGATGTTAAAGAATGAATTTTTTGCCAATAATGGGTGGCCAATCTGCGTTTATTGTCATACCGATCTATTAAGATCTGATACGCAATTGAATAATTATCCTCTGATAACTGTAGCGATTTTATTAAATTTAATGGTTCATCAGAAAGGCAACTAATTAAATACTGAAACTTTTCAATGTTCGATAGTGTTGTCACATTGTGAATTACAGTATTAAACAACTGAAAAAAGGAAGACCAAGTGTCCAAACTCCCATTAAAGTGGCGCAATTGAATTTTTGGGAGACGAATGTTACCATTTCCGTTGCCATTTCCGTTACCAGTTGAAGCTGTTGAATTAGATGTACGCAACTCCGATGGGAATAATTGGTCGTACAGAGCGCACACTTCGTAAAAGATCGCATCATAATTTGTCCTAATTGAATCTTCAGTTTTAAAATCTGGATCATCTTGGCTTGATACGTGAGTTATTACATTTTCATGTGCAGCTTGTAATTTAGAATAAATTCCATCAACATCTTGATACCGTCTTTTAAATATAAAAGCGCGTATGGGTTCATTTTGTGCTATTTGCGCAATTTCTAATGTTTCCGTTAATTTGTTTATCAAACTATCTCGTAGCGCACGAGTTTCAATATATTTTGCATTGATTTTAGGAGGCATTTTAAAAGCAGAAAATTGCTTATTAAATTCAAAACTAGACGAGTTTGCCGCAACAGCGAATAGTTAGCTGGAATTTGCCACTTGGCGAGACCCTTCAAAAAGGATTAGGTTTCAGCGGAATTTTAAATGGACACGGCACATGTGGTAGCCCTTAGCGGCTAAACTAAACACGGGTCACCCTCCTTCACACAAAGGAACTAAGATAACGAACTATATTTGCCAACGATTAAACAATCATGTAATTGGAAAAAGTGTACTTAGCTGTATCACAATACTGTTGCTTATTCAATTTTACTCCCCAAACGCTAAACTAACAATAACCTATACTGAACACTAAAATAAATTGCAAAATGCGGCGTTTTCACAAGGCGAATTATGCGATGGAAATCTACTAATTAATTAATTAAGCGAATATCCGAAATCGAAGGACCAAAAATGAATGCGGCGCGTACAACAATGAATTTAATTAATCAACTAATAGATCAAGAACAAGAAGTAATAAATACACAAGCAATAAATTGCCTTGACTTACCAATCTGGTGAAACTAGCAGGAGCGGGATCAACGGAATTATATCAATTTCGTCTTCAACAGAAATCGACTGCTGTTTCACACAGGGCAAAAAGTCGTTGCCGGGCGCGGGTTACACATAAGGCGTTGTCTTAGTTTGAGGGTAGTTAAAGGAATAGTGGTGCGTTTCCGGAAGAGGACCATGTATATGGGTTGTTATGTTATGCATTCAAGGCAACACATTTTTAAAAATACGAAATTCATCATTGTTGGTCCCTCTATCGGTGATAACTTTAACTAACGCCGTTGATATAATATGCAAATGCGGAAATAATTAACTTATAAAATAATAACTATACTAAAGCTATACTAACCTAACACCCTGCGTATGCCCTGGACGGTGTTATCATCGTGCAATTGCGACCCGTAGATCTGCTACCGTAGAGACTATTTAAAAATTTGACAATGCATATAATGATATCTCCCTTTGACTCAGGCAAATGCCGATGCGGTCTTTTTTGAAGTAGTCAAATCAGGCAGCGCACAGACGAGTCTTCGGCATATATGGTAGTTGGAACTTAAAATTTTCCAAACCGCCACTATCACTACAAGGTACTACCTGACAACAAGTGTGATATGATCGATAATGTTCTTGAATTTGTGTATTGTGTAATCAATCAATGCACAACTTATGATTTTTTGCTAAAAAATCGATCGCAGGGATTTTTCTTTAAGAATTCCGACCATCTAGAGGGAATTAATATTATCATTTCCTTCATATCCATAATAATGCGTAATCACTATGGTTTCTGTAGTTTGATAATGACAAATATTCAAACGTCAAAGTTTAACCGCTGTTAAAAATGTCAAAATTTAATCGCTTGTAAATAATTTTAACATGATTAAAGGTGCTTCACCAACCGAATTTTATCTATTTATTCAGGAAGCAATCACGCCGAACAACCCGCATGCATGTAAACTAGCCTGAATAAATTTTGACGATTTTCTGTCAGAAGGTTTTGCTATGAAGAAATATTGTAATGGTTCACTGCTCATAGAAATTCTGATTGCCTAATTAACTAAATGAATACGGTCAACATGAGCACAGAATTAAATATTTTATCTATTGCAAGATAATCATTACTTTACATTAATAAGTGCACTTGATGTGAGCACAATAACTAATAATTAAAGAGATAAAAGTTAGCATAAAATAAAGCAGGTTTCAGAAGGGTTACATTCAGAGTTTCAGATATGATTAATGTTTGGAGGAGTTAATGCAATTTAATTTGTAACTGACGGATTTGAGCTTATTATTATCAGACATAATGTGAATAAAATAATACAAAATGATATGTTAAATACAGAAAGAATACGAGCGTTATGTAGTAAAAGTGTGTAAAACAGCAAAAGGCAAATTAGCTGAACGGTAAACGAAACAGTGCTAGCAAAATAATGATTGCAATAGAGCAATGAAAAATGGAAGGCAACCGATCGAAAGACAATTAGTGAGATGCTAAAGGAGCACCAAGTGTATCAGTGCATTATAAACCAAAGTTATTTAAAAGCAGAGCAAGTGCAGTGACATTTATTCCAAGATAAAGACAATTTTAGTAGTTAGGTAAATATAAATAGGGAGGTGATCCATCCCGCTTATAGTGGAGGTGTCTTGATACGAAGCAATAAAACTTAGTAGTCTCCTCCACGTACATTTATTAAAAAGGCGGCATGTTTCAAAACCAGACTGGTCTCATCTTCAGACTAAAATGAACATCTACAGAGGCATATGGTTAACAATAGTGTACATAGTAAAGAAAATTTACTTACTGGTAATAAAACCACGGGTTAGATTTGTATGTTAAAAATAACACTGAGGTTAGGTTGACACGCTGAAGGCGAGGTAGCAATCAAATTCACAAAGAACACCACATTGAAAAAATTAAATAATTAACCAGCAAACTACGTTATAAAAATCGTCATACTGGTTAATACATCATAGTATAAAAATTAAAATTAAAACAAGTAAAATAGTTACCTACTAACTTTGTAGTATTGGCACTAAGAATGAATTTTTAATACAGAAATAACTAAAAACAGGCCAAAAAGTCCCTAGATTCAATAAATAAAGACATGACATCAAAACTGTAGTCCATAAGGTTAAACATGTTATCAATCCTAATTTCCTTTATAAAAATTAAAAATCTATTTGCTAAGATACATGACAGTCTTTTGTTAAAAATAACCAAACAAGCCTGTAAAAGATGTGCTGGGGCCAGTTTGAGCTCCTCAAATTATAGCATAAAATTATAAATAAAAAGTCCTTTTTAATACCATTTGTGCATAAAGTGTTTAACCAATGTACAGGTCATCTGTGGGTATAGTTTGCCAGGTGTTAAAAGTGCCAAGTGAAGCAGTTTAGCCACCAGAAGGTTTCAACCAAGAGCGAATAACTTTGAGGGGCTAATTCCAGAAGTAAACAGCATCGTCCAGCAAGAATAGTGGTAGGATCTTTAAGAGCCCGTACGGGTAAAAAATTCAACCAACCAGCTATTCGCAAGTGCATAATTCCCTTGGCGTCATTGGGGAGCGTGTCCAGCGTCCGAGAGGTCTCCGATAAAGGTAGAATTTCATAGGGAAAGCGTTGGAGTAGGTCCATTATTTTTGGATCTCATCAAGATCAGACTGTCTACGAGGTGTAGCGCCAAGTTCCAGTGGTCCGGGGCCGTCCAGCTTCCAGAAATGTAGACAACGTCCCTTGGAAATGCGGGATAACGCGGCATTTTTTACTTTTGGCCATATATAGAACAAAAAACATCACGCGTGGGTTACGAGGTCACACTAGAAACAAAACGAGCTTAGCAGCTGCTACATCACAGTATTAATATTTACCTACGCTCCCTTGCAATTTTGGTGTTTTGAAATTCAACTTGACGCTCTTTTTGCACTAGCAGATCATCGTGTTTACTGAGTCAAATTTCGAGGTTAGCTATACGTCAGGTGGAAATTGTGCATTTGCCCGAAATATTTGGGAGTATTTGTCATATAACAAGTTATTTGTCATACCAAGTTTTCCTTAATTTTATAAATCTACACTCTGAACCAAATTTGTCTCATATTCTACGGAACTAAGCCCGAATTTATTACGGATAGATAATATAAGAAAAGAACAATAAACCATTTATTTGTCGTAGTTTTTATTACACTCTTTTAACTTGCCCTGAATTTTACAGGCAGGTTCGTAATTGAATCTAACACAATTTATAAAGTGTAGTTTCCTTTGTCATTAATTATTTTACTTAAAAACTATTATATATATATAAACTATTAGTGAGGCGGGATTATTACATTATATCTCGTAAATTTTCCACCCCAAAATCCCTCGTGCTACGCACTCGAGATTTGTTGAGCTCCAAATGTACTTGACAAATTTGTTAGCAAAGCATTCTAACAGAAAATATCAAAATTTAATCGGCTATTTTAATGCACTTGGGATATTACTGTTGATTATTTTTGCATAAAATACATACACGATTCAAAACATTACCATTCTAAGGTTTGGTCACAACAAACGATGACTTAGATGTATCATGTAATGTTTTTCGAGAGCTCTAAACGGTTTCAAGCGCTTGTCACTGAAACATTTTCCCTCTCGAGCGCTTGCCAAATATTGGACAAATCTTCGAAGAAGAAATTCCTGCGTGATTTGATGTGTCACTTATCCAATAATAAATTAAATAGTATGAAATCCCACTAATCGACAGAAAAACCTAACTACTTTAATGCCGAGATTTTTTGGTAAAAATATTTACTATAATGCATCGGGATTATCAGATACAAGCGGTTGCAGTTTTGAATTTTCCTCCAGTGATAACTTGCTAAAAAACGATCGATTGAGGCGTGATTCAGTAACTCCCACTGGTAACCGGTAAGTTGCTAACAAGAAAATGTTGATTTTGGAAACTGACGAGAGCAAATATTGGAATGTATCGACATTAAACGACGCAAGGTTCTATCAGTTAATGTGTCAAACATATTATCTCCCTCTGCGTAAAATTGCCACCGAAGTGTGGAATACTCAATGCCAAAAATTTAACGTGCGTTGAACGTTATTTGACAAATTGTTATTAAATAATGATACTACAATGAAACTAACTTCAAAGAAGGTCTCTAAAGCTTTCTTATAAACAAAGTCGAAATATGACTGGACTGTCAACAACGTGCAGTGTTGAGTCATTAACAACTTTTTATGCTATATAGATAATGTAATATTACGGTAAAAATGCAGTTGGCCGACTTCTGTAATTTTGTAGGTAAGCCAATTTAAGTAATTCCAAAATTCCACGAAACTAACGGTGAGGGAATATAGCCCCAGAAAGACTTACTGAAACTGGAAGTGAGTCACCGTTCAGGTACTAAAACGGGCGCCGACGAGGCTGCTTTAAAATATAAAAAAGACTCTACAGCTAATGGTGCAAAAATCAAGAATTATAAACGCACTAATTAAATTAGGAGTATGTTAATGGGGAAAGTGCAGTTAATTTTCCACACCAAACGATATTTGCATTTCATGCCGCTCAAATGACCAACACAAAGTTAGGCAAACGACAGATAAAAGAAAAGTAAACAATCTAGTGGACTGTATACAAGGTAACTTACCAGAATCACGATTTCGGAATTGCAACAGGATATACTCGATTCACTTGCACCAATTAATGCTTTCTCAGATATACGCGAAAAGAAGAAAGAATTATATTGGTATGGCGCACTTCGAAACTGTTACAAAAACACCTTTATTGTTACAAATTTAAGAATAATAGGATTTGGAGAGATAACGATACAAGGAAAGGCAAGTAAGAAGAAAAGATGCTACATATTTGTAGTCCTAAATGTAAATATAAAATTAAAATTGATTTTATAAATCCAAAACTAACCATAATGAAATTTAGTATTTGGTACTCTTATCGATTAATAATCTTGTGGCTTGGAAGTGATCTATAGTCTCAAATTGAATACAGACTGTTCTTTGGGTTGGTAGTAGTCCATTTTATTGGTTAAATAATTTATAATTATTTTACTAAGAAGTTTATAAACTCGTCCACGGAGACTTGCGCCACTGAACGCTCAACAGTTTAATATCAACCTGATAGAAAGCTCTAAATACCCAAAACAGTCCCGTAACCAATAGCGTTCAACTGGCCGGCTAAGCTATTCAGGTGAAGGAAGTGAGTAACACTACAATTATCAAAACCAAATACGCCCGTCACGAACTTGATTGTTCAAAAACTTTCGAATCTAAGTCGGAAGATTTCTCGCTCATATGGTACCTAATCGCAGCTTACATTGAAGGGAGATATCTTAAAATAATTTTTTTCTCAGGCTTTTTGATAGGCTATAACCTGTTACAGAAGGAAAAGGCATAAATACGGCTCGATTTGATATTTATTTTCAATGCTTACATGCAGACAAGTAATGTAAGAGGGTGGTTCCTGGTACCGAAATAAAATATTATGTCTATTATATTTAACGACAAGATGCGTACGTAATTGAGTCAAAGCTAATAACGGGTGTTTATTAGAATTTGTGGTCTAGTCGGCTTTGGAACTGATGAAGTCATGTCGTGCATTAAATCATATGGCTGATAACTGACACTGGTGACACTGTCTAGCTGCCACTTCACGATAAACAATAATTTCCAGGCTTACAACAATTAAATGCGGTACTCAATGACACTTAGCAACAACCCCGAGGCACAAGCTTTCCCAACACGTGAAGTTCCAAACACAAAGGCGGGAAAAAGTCACTGTTACGCGAAACATTCACTTTACGATCTCTGATCGACGGAATAGCACACCTGTAAATACTTAAACTCAAAGCGGAATTACAGCGTCTTCGAAAGGCACTCCGGTAGATTCAACAGTTTTTCAGGAGGCACTAAAAGTTGACGAAAGCACACAGATAATTCTTACAGTGGAAGCGGGATACCATTTCCTCACAAAGTCACCCCTGGCCGCTTAAAGCAGGGCCATGGGGGCGCGAACTCGAAACACGTGCTTTGTAGCTCAGAGAAGGGGGGTAATTGCTGCTTAGTTAGGTATTCAACCCAACATGCTTCTATTAAACAAGAAAGGGTTGCTATAGCTTTCTAAATCCTCACTGACGTTTTCAACCATTACCCTTATCTATAAGCCGCTTAAGGACAGGGTATACCCTAAAACCAGAGACCTAAAAAGTGGCTCTAAATCTTTTAATTTAATTTATTTTCTGATTTCCTTTGGTAGTTACGATTAAAATTAAGTTTTTTTAACAAATTTGAAAAGAAAAATTTTTCTTCAACTGATAGGAACAAAAATAGATGTTTTGTGATTATCTGCATAAATAATAATTTATTTGATTTGAAATTTTAAAGTTTGATGTAATGAACTTCCATACGCGGTATGAAACAGTATGGTGTTTGTATAATCAATTTAAATGTAGTTATAAGCAAAAAATTGACCTATTTGATACAATTATCTGAAATAACCGAAATTAAGATGAGATTGCGCCGTCCAAACCATTTGAAATTTTGTCATACCCTTCTTCGCGTGGCGTTGTGTCATTTGGTACAAGCCACATCAATGAAATAATTACACAATATGTTAAAATCTCAAAAATATATTGCCATTTTTAATAATTCACAATACACAAGATGGCTGCAGACCCACCGCTACTACTAATGACCGGCTTTAGATGCACGAGATAAAGCAACGCAAATGGTACTGGATAAAGGGGCAGGTAAACCCATTTGCCCTGCGGCGTTATTACTCCTGTTGAGAATTCAGCAATTTTAAATTTTGAAGTTGCAGATTGGTCTACGACTGAGGCTACGGCATAAAAACGAATGCATCAATTAAAACAGCGGTCGGGAGATTAATATACACAATGAGCCATAAATAACTGTACAGATTTTGTAACCTCTTATATTAAAGTCAAATTTTTAAATGATGATTATACCATCGAAAATCTCAATCTTTATAGATGGAAAGGAAGCACTTTTACTTCCAAAGATGTAGTAGTTGTGTATGGTTAAATGAAAGCATACAATAAATGTTGTTTTTGCAACTTTAGAAAATACAACAATAAAAAAAAATCTAAATAATTATTAAATATGCTATTTAAAAATATGAGTTAATCGTCTTGCCCATTGAGCAATCCCATAAGATATTCTCCTTTAAGGCAGCTGATTCCAAAACTCAATTATTATTTTCTTCAGCACCTCATTTAATCAAGAACAAAAATTAAAATGATGGATACGAAGTGACGTTTACCAAGCAACCAAACAAATGAAGCAAAATTCATTGCCTCAAAATTTTGTTAAGAGATTTAATTTCACATTAAAGCGACGCGATGAGACGTTATTAAAAACTTCCGTTTTCGCATGGCTCTCATTAAAGTGAAATAAAATCGATTTAAAACGTTGTATTATTGCAAATAAGATTATTTCAGTCTTTACTTGCATTGGCTGATTATAATCGGAAATACAATCATTTATATTTTGTACCGCTTTTTTTTCACTATGCATATTTAGTAACTAAAATTTCTGTTAGCTAGACAAATCATCTTGAGAATTGTCTATTAATAAATAATTAATGTTTTCGTTTCTTCTTTTCTATTAAAGTAGATATTATCTTTGACGATTGGCTACTGCTGTGAAAGTCATAAAATAATTTTTGGAATACAGTTTTACACAAATTCTATAAATTTTCTATTAAGTACTTTAAAAACGTCATTAAAACCAGGAATAGACAAAATATGAACTATAAATTTATATTCCACCTCCTTTAATGGCAGTTTTTCTTTCTAAAAAACCTGTTTCAACGAAATTATTGATATTCGAAGTGCGAGCAATTATTGTTCTTATTAACGAACTGAAATGCTGAATATTTGATTTAATTATATTTCTAGCAGCGTAATCGTAATTTTTATCTTTTACCAATTTATATAAGATGGAAGTAAATGCCCTCGTAGCATAATTAGCACATTCTAATTTTATTATGTAACGACCGTAGGAGACGTTTTCTATTATTCGGGTATAAACACTGGAATCTCCGGCACTTATTACATATTTATACCTAACTCCATAGGCATTTACGATTTCATTGAATTCTTCGACAATAATTGCCTGCTCCATGGCAGTTGAAGAACCTGTGTAATAGTAGATTATGTTATTAGGAGTAAAAGTGATACTTTATGTGGCGAAGCTGAAGTATATTTAGCCGAATGTTAGTGAGGCAAATAATTCAGCTAAGCTACATAAAGTCACCTTTACTCCGAATAACATATACTATTTTATCCCCAAACGTATTCAGATAAATTAAAAATTGATAAAGGGTAACACTAATTATATATTAGCAAGTAGGTAAATGAATAAAATAATCTAATACCTAATACAATTTTTCCGTGGTTACGATGTAAACATTTCGCTGAAATGTTTGAGTTTTGTATTTTGTGTGATTAGGCACATAAAGTACGGAAAAGTTGCTATTTTATCTGCTTAATCCGATAAAGTGATACTTTTACCTTGTCAATAAAGACACATAAGTTGTCACTTTTATGACGTTTGCGGATAAAATTTATTTTTTACTCCTAAGTATAATATTTTTGTTTGTTCTTCGCCCTATTATACATGCTACCCCAGATAACGAAGAGTAACCATGTCCATATGAACGTTTGGCTCAACTTCCATCCACTATAACGGTGATATACGGTAAACCTTGTTCCATATAACATTCTTCTATTGCTAGTTTTTTTTCTTCCATGGCGTTTTCGAACATTTGTTGGGATAAAAAAATTTCCCATCTCGTATGCAGATTTTCCATTTCTTTCTTATACATTTTTTTATTCAATATCGGAATGTCTAATATTGAAAATAATTCTTCGGATTGTGAAAAACCACTACCTATAGCAGAGACACCACATACAAAGGACTGATTGATGTCGCTATTACAGTTGTGGCTTTTTAACACTATTTCAACATTACACACTTCGCAGTAGTAATGTAAGTGAGATTGAAAACCGATCCTAGTTTCTTTAACGAGATTCATTTTCCCCATGGTACACGATAAATCATGTACTGTCAATCTACGTACGTGGCTTATAAAATATTGAATGTCAACTATTCGGTTGTCATTTGACGTAAGTATGGGTTTGCTGGGTTTCTCACTTTCAACACATAGATCTGAAAGCTTTTCTTCTGTTAAACTGTAAAGTAAAAATTATTTAGGTACTACCTCCAGTAATTTTAAATAGTCTAATTGATGTAATCAATAATTACATTCAAGCATCAATAAATTATACTGATTATTCAACACTATAATGAACGAACCAATGAAAATTGTTCAATTTGTCAGAGACGGCCAATCAAATTTGACTGTCATTGAAAACACCTAGGGCCGGTTGCAGAAAGCAATGTTAAGTCTCGTGTTAGCTAACATCGCGTTAAAGTGAACAAAATCGCATCAAATTTTGTTTACTAATGTATTAGTTGCCATAAGCATTTGAGATTTGATTCGTTTTTGTTCACTTTGACGCGATGTTAGCTAACACGAGACTTAACATTGCTTTCTGCAACCGGCCCCTAATGTCACAGTGCTTTCACGCGAGCCCGATTGATTTCAATGATTTCAATTTAGTAAGTAGCCTTTGACTGACATTTCACCAAAACGTCAAAGTCAAAGTTTGCAAATCAGCATCGTTCTAAAAACTCATAATAACCTTGTTGGAAGCTCCAGTATCGAATTAATAGTGGAAAACGTTAAAAATGTGTGCTGTCGAACGCGGTAAAAGTCATCTACCCATATTGTTGAATAATCTTTCCAAATACCACTCAAGGCAAAATTTTTTTAGAGAATTTTATTCGTCAACATGCAAATTATTGCAAATTTCTCTCAACAAAAACTGCTCAAATTCGACTCGACCTGCGGTCTCGCGGAATTTTTAACGCAGTTTTGGTTTCGAGAAATTTAAACGCAATAATTTGCATGTGAACGAAAAAAAATCTCAAAAAATGTTCACCTTTTGTGGTATTACCCTTGATTATTCAACACTATAATGAACGAACCAATGAAAATTGTTCAATTTGTCAGAAACGGCCAATCAAAATTGACTGTCTTTGAAAACACCTAATGTCACAGGGTTTTCACGCGATCTCGATTGGTTTCAATGATTTCAATTTAGTGAGTAGCCTTTGACTGACATTTTACCAAAACGTCAAAGTGAAGTTTGCAAATCAGCGTCGTTCTAAAAACTCTTAATAAGTGCGTTGGAAGCTCCAGTATCATAATCATAATCATAACTCTATAATAAAGCAGAACACTTCCCAAGGTCAAACATGCATGCGCGTGGTCTATGTGTAGTTACGATTGTGGGCGGCGTCTTGATATTAGCAGCGTTGCCAGACCTGGTACAATTCTAAGAATCTGGTACATTCTGAAACCGTTTCCTACAAAAGTACATTTTTAAAACGGGCATGCGCTCAGTCTGGCAACCCTGCATATTCTGACCCGAGTCGTGCCGACCTACCGATGCCATCGGTGACGTAACCGATCCTTGCCGTTATGCTTGTAAGTGTGGTTAAAGTTTACATTTATTATTTTCACTGAAAGACCAAATTGAAGGACGCACTTTTTCATCGTATGTACTTCACACTTCATAAGAAACAATATTAGAACTGTTATCGCTCTGTAAACTTGTTGTGTGTTCTAGGCAAAATAATTTGGAGATCAGCAAAGGTATTTAATCTAATGTTGGAGTCAGTAATAAGAAAAATAGATGTTAAAGGAAATATCAGAACCAAAATGATCCATATCAACGCATACGCAGATGACCTCGTCTTAACAAGTAGAAGCATGAACGAGCTCAAAATAGTGTTCAGAAAACTGGAGATGGAAGCAAAAGAGGTTGGCCTGATCGTAAACGAGAAAAAAACGAAATACTTGCGAATTAACAAAGGTGAAAACCAGCTGCAGAATCTAAAAATAGGAAATTATAATGTTGAAGGGGTAGGCAAGTTCGTATACTTAGGTTCACAACTAAACACCACAAATAACACTAGCGAGGAAATAACAAGACGCATTCAGAATGGAAACAAAATTTATTTTATGTACAAGAATCTGATGAAATCGAAAATACTGCAACGTGCATCCAAATGGAAGGTGTATAAGTCAATGATAAGGCCAGTGATGATCTACGGGTGCGAGACGTGGTCGTTAACAATGAGAGACCAAAACGCACTACGAACTGCAGAAAGAGCAATAATGAGGAAGATATGGGGCCCAGTGCAAGATATGAATGGCCCACGGCGTAGAACGAACGTGGAATTAGACGTGCTAATAAGTGGTGCAGATATAGTGCGTCTTGTGAAAGCACAAAGACTCAGGTGGTTGGGGCATGTCGAGCGGATGGCGAGTGACAGGGCAGTAAAAAGCGTTTTCGAATGGAGGCCGGACTACGGAAGGACCAGGGGAAGACCCTAGACGGTGTTCAGCGGGACTTGAGAACCTTAAGGGTGCTCAACTGGAGACGAGTCGCACAGGACAGAGCCCGGTGGAACAACGTTGTAAAGGAGGCTAAAATCCACAAAGGATTGTAACGCCGGTTAAGTAAAGTAAGTAAATTGTAGCAACTGTTGAATTTGAAAAGATGTCATTATTATCAAAGCAAAATCGTTGATATCAAGAAGCCCTAAATCACTTTCAACACCTTGTTCTTTATACCGGGTGGCCATAAGTACCTGATATCACATTACCTTTGGAATCAACACCGCTTTATTAAAGCGATGAATACAACTAAACTAATAAATGTCATTAATGTCATCACAACTAAAATTCCTGTCTGTCAAAAATTATTACTGATTGCAATAAGTAGTGGAGTTAGAACAGGAGATTTTTATAATCGAGTCGTAGGCTAAACTGCAGAATCCGGGGCACATTCTCCTCCTCTTATTGCATTTTATTACATTACATAGGTACCAATACTTATTGTAATTGAAGAATAATACTAACCCAACATTTATAAGTAGCTAATTCCATGGCTACAGAGATCTCAGATATTTATGGTCACCCGGTATAATAATACTGGACACTCGTCACATAGACTTTTCGTATCTTCAACCCACAATTTTATGCTTATTGCATCGTTATGGTGGCGTTTTGTACTATAATCTATACCTACAAAAATCTCTTAGGCCAGCTACAGTAGGATCGGCCTGCCGAAAAAATCCAAGTGAGCTGAGATTTTGCATACACCTTTGACATTACAAATAATGTCTCAAAAGTCCCCATCGATATGGCGCTTGCGATTTGAGTTATTCAACGTCAAAGGTCACAGAAATAAGTTTTTCGCAAATATCTCGCTTTCTATGGGTCGTATGACTTTTTTAGTTATTACAAAAAATGAAGGCTAGGAAATTCTCTACAAAAAAGATTATACAGGTGCTTTACGTACAACTAACCATTCAGTAAATAACACACTGTTGAGTTTTGCAGACGGGTTTTACTTCCTTTTACGATAAAGGAAGTATTGCATTCACCCCAAAAATTCTAAATTGAGTTTTCAACAGATCTTCACGTTTTAGAGTCCCCTGAACCCAAAAACACGTAGTTTTGTTCATTGGTCGGTCTGTCTGTCTGTCTGCGAACAGAATATCTCATAAACGGAAAGAGGTATGGCGTTGAAACTTCATATATAAGTTTTGTGTACTTTCTAAACGCGACAGCTATCTTTTGAAGAAAATCGCATAACCGGAAGTATGATGTTTACTCTTGTGTTTCAAAAACGGCTCCAACGAGTTTTTTCAAACTTTAAATTTTTATTACATTTTATATGTGAATTGATTGAGATGAGTGATTTTCAAGTTGAATTTTAGAGGTATTCAACTGAAAAATCACTTATCTCACATCAATACACACCGGTTATGCGATTTTCTTCAGAAGCTTGCTGTCGCATTTAGATAGTACAAAAAACTTATATATGAAGTTTCAACGCCATACCTCTTTTCGTTAATGAGTTATTCTGTTGGCAGACAGACCGACGGACAGACACACAGACCAATGAGCAAAAACATGTTTTTTGGGTTCAGGGGACTCTACAACGTGAAGATCTGTTGAAAACCCAGTTTCCGAATTTTTGGGGTGAATCCAATACTTTCTTTATCGTAAAAGGAAGTAAAACCCGTCTGCAAAACTTAATAGTGTGTTATTTACGGAACGGTTAGTTGTATGTAAAAAAGCTATATAATCTTTTTTGTAGAGAATTTCCTAGCCTTCATTTTTTGTAATAACTAACAAAGTCATACGACCCATAGAAAGCGAGATATTTGCGAAAAACTTATTTCTGTGACCTTTGACCTTGAATAACTCAAAACGCAAGTGCCATATCGATGGGGACTTTTGAGACATTATTTGTAATTTCAAAATAAAGGTGTATGCAAAATTTCAGCTCACTTGGATTTTTTCGGCAGATGCTGCGGTTGTCCGTCTAATGTCTAATGTAACTGGACTATCTTGCGATATTGTGCAAGTCAAAGTGTGAAAATTGCTGTTGATTTTGTTAATTCTGTTATTTTGTTATTGCTATTGTCGCTATTTTTGTGTGTGTTGTTAATTCTGTTTTGAAATGCGCCATACCACAATGATGAGTACGCCTCCGATTTATTGAGTCGTTTAGCTTAAATAAGGTTAACGATTTAATGTCAATATGATAGATGTCAAAAGTGTTACCAATACAAAACTTGGAAATTACTAGATTCTAACATTAGTTCTGCATCTATGACCACTGGTTTGGATTCAAGTTGTAGTGACATCTAAGGTCACTATATCAATAAGGTACCGCCATTAGTGATTTTTTATATCTATCCTTGTCGCACAATTTTCTCCAACTGGGGATAAAAACACATAACCTAACAGATTCCTCACTTTACAAGTGCCAATACACCAAAAAGAAAATCCCCAAAAACTAGTGTCCTCCCTATTGCACTTGGGAAATTTGTATTTGTTATCCTTATCTCACAATTTTCTCACATTCTCAAGCGAGGAATGGAATGGCGCTACCTTATTGATATAGTGACCTTAGTGACATCGCCATGGATATGCCATCTATGAGTGCTGGTCCTTGGTCCAAGTTCAGACGACATCCCCATGGACATGCGAGCTATAGGTGTTGGTTCAATTTCCAGTGACATCGTAATAGGCACATATGATGAAAAAGTTTGTATTTTTGTGAATTATATGTTACAATGTACCTATTTTAATTATGGATTGCAGCTATGGTGTCAATGTAGGAAACCAGACGACGGCGAACAAATGGTAAAATGTTCTGACAGAAAATGTAGAATAAAATGGTACCATTCAGTATGCCTACATTTTTGCTATGTGATATTGTAATTTTGCTTTTTATTAATTGGCCACATGCAGAAAAAGGTAATCAAATAATTTTACATTATATAATAAATGGTGGTGGATAGTATTAACGTTAGATCCTTAATTAACTAATTTTAATAATTTTGTAGATATTATTATTATTAAAGTAAAAATAATTACATTAACTTTGTTAATACAATTTATTTCATAATTATACAATTATAGGAAGGCATAAATTTACGAGTGCACAAGAAACTGTTAATATCTGAGCTACCACAGCAACATCGTCAGTTTTCTTTTTTGCCAGGAACAACATGGGCATCGTTTCGTGAAGAACTGTATTTTTTTGACGAAGGACTCCAATAACGCGTTTGACGTGTATTCTGAAAAAAAGATAATTAAGATAATTATTGTAACAATATACTTGCACTACCTCACGCTTGCTATATTCCCGGTTGATTCTATATCCTTTGGATCGAGCTGCCGTTTCCTTTTTAGAAAAGCAGGCGTTATCACTGTGGCCATATGTAGTCCTACGGAGTCTTTTATTAAAAAGCCTCTGCCAATACAAAATCTCCTGGCAAGAGATTGTTTAAAATCCCACAATCCTCTGTTAGACCTTTATCGCTTATTCTGCCACCATATCCATGTGATACAAATGATATTGATCCAGGAGGAGTGATGCCTATTAGTACCTTTACCGTATTATGTTTTTTGTACGTAGACCATGTAGTACATTGTACTTCAAGGCTACTTGATTTTTCCACTCTCATCTCAAAACAATCGATTATTGAAGCATTCTGGCATTGATTTAATCAGCTGATCTCGTTCAGGCCAAATAATACAATTTTTCATCCGATGATACATAATATTCAATGTGGTATAAATATTCTGGAAATTGTTTGTACGCTGACGTTAAACATGTATGCCAATAAACTAAAATCTAAATGTAATCTAAGTTTTATCACTGTTATCAAAAACATGACTCTAAGCATGTTTTACGTACTGAATTAGGAATAAATATATATAATTAAATGTGAACTGTATATATTGTATGTATTTGGTGTAACATTTGCCATAGTAGACGTGTGTAAAAGAATTTTTTTTTGTAATGTCACCAAGTATATCTATCTAACGCGCAAAACTTTAAATGCAGCATGTGCCGTGGGCTACAACGTCATTCTTCCATGCTCACGTAAAACTTTTACATTCACTGGAAAACTCTCACTTTTCTTAACTTGTAAGGAGAACAATTCTTTCCGCAATTTTTTTTTACTGCGTTCCAACAACGTCGTATTAATTAGGACGCCTTCCAGAGGCGAGCGTTTCCTTTCCAGAGACTTTCCATTTGAAAAAATATTTTTTGGAACTTTTCCTTACTGCAAATCTCTAGCGTGCTTTTAAAACTTTCTTTAGTGCAACAAAAGTTATTAAATTCGTCGTACATTTTAAATGCGGCAAATGCCGCGGG
Organism: Agriotes lineatus; assembly: GCA_940337035.1. Lineage (NCBI taxonomy): Eukaryota > Metazoa > Arthropoda > Insecta > Coleoptera > Elateridae > Agriotes > Agriotes lineatus. The sequence goes on along the minus strand of CALNHX010000453.1, from coordinate 30,416 downwards.
TTTCAGCTAGTCATCATATAAATAAAGGAGAACGATCCAAACGTGTGTGTCACGACAATTGCAGACGCGATGTCCCCCATTTGCGTTTACATGCATTTCACCGTCGCCTCGATTTCGCGACCGGGGCGGAGCCCCCAGGGCCCCTTGGAGAGGAACGGAGCCCCGATGGCTCCCTTGGAAATGGGCGAAGTCCCGGGGGCCCCATTGAAGAGGTGCCGAGCGCCAAGGGCCCCCTTGGAGAGGGGCGGAGTCCCAAGGGCCCCCTTGGAGAGAGGCAAAATCCCGAGGGCCCCCTTGGAGAGGGGCAAAGTCCCGAAGGCCCCCTTGAAGAGAAGCGGAGTCCCAAAGGCCCCTTGGAGAGAGACGGAGCCCCGATGGCTCCCTTGGAGAAGGGCGAAGTCCCGGGGCCCCCTTGGAGAGGTGCCGAGCGCCAAGGGCCTCCTTGGAGAAGGGCGAAGCCCCGAGCGCCCCCTTGGAGAGGGGCCGAGTCCCGAGGGCCCCCTTGAAGAGGGGCGAAGTCCCAAGGGCCCCCTTGGAGAGGGGCAAAGTCTCAAGGGCCCCCTTGAAAAGAATCGGAGTCCCAAGGGCCCCTTGGAGAGGGGCGGAGCCCCGATGGCTCCCTGGGCGAAGTCCCGGGGCCCCCTTGGAGAGGTGCCGAGCGCCAAGAGCCCCCTTGGAGAGGGGCCGAGTCCCGAGGGCCCCCTTAGAGAGGGGCGAAGTTCCAAGGGCCCCCATGGAGAGGGGCGAAGTTCCGAGGGCCCCCTTGAAGAAAAGCGGAGTCCCAAGGGCCCCTTCGGAGAGGGGCGGAGTCCTCGAAACCCCGAAGGCCCCTTTAGAGAGGGGCGAAACCCCTGGAGCCCCGAGGGCCCCTTTAGAGAAGTGCGAAACCCCTGGAGCCGCGAAGGCCCCCTTGGAGAGGGACGGACCACCTAGGGCCCCTTGGAGAGGGGCGGAGCCCAGTGAACCCCCTTGGAATGGCTCAACGTAATAAGCCTAAAAATTGTGGTAAATTGAATAGAATAGACCGCGCAATAGCGCGCGCAGCCCCGTTTATTGAATTAATAGTGGAAAACGTTAAAAATGTGTGCTGTCGAACACGGTAAAAGTCATCTACCCATATTGTTGAATAATCTTTCCAAAACCACTCAAGGCAAAAATTTTTAAGAGAATTTTTTTTCGTCAACATGCAAATTATTGCAAATTTCTCTCAACACAAACTGCTCAAATTCGCGAATTTTTAAAGCAGTTTTGGTTTCGAGAAATTTTAACGCAATAATTTGCATGTGAACGAAAAAAATTCTCAAAAAATTTTCACCTTTTGTGGTATTACCCTTGATTATTTCCCTTTGACAACTTTCAGCAATACAAAAATTGTATTTTTTAGGAGTACTCCTACGAAGTTTCAAGTCGAAATGTCTATTTAATTTTATTTCACCATACAAAATTGGAACCCCCATTTTACCCCTTTAGGGGTTGAATTTCGAAATATCCTTCCTTATTCCTTGTATACATCATAAAGGGAACCTCTGTGCAAAATTTCAGCTTTCTAGGTCCAAGGGTTTGGGCTGGCCGTTGATGAGTGAGTGAGTGAGTCAGGACTTTCAGTTTTATATACAGGGTGTCTCAAAATTGACGCCCGTGCTTCTGGGATTTGATTCAGTGGGCTAAAAGAAATCGAAAATGAAGAGTGGAACATTTTCCGTTCATATTTTGTTATGGAGTTATGAATAAAAACAAAAATTTTGGATATAAACTTTAAACATTTATGAAAAACGAGTGGTATTTGAAAACAACTTATTTTCCACATTTGTTGTCGCAAAATGTGTTCAAATAGGTTGCCTCCTACTTCAAGGCAAACATTCGCACGATTATGTATAAAGTTTTATAAACGTCATTTTAGTCACGAGGTGAGTGACTAATAAGTTTATAAAACGAGTTGCATACTATACTTTTTCTACGACCACAAATTTAGACAATATAACATTATGTCATTAAAATTTTTAAAATTATGTTAGGTTAAATTATGCTTGAAACGTCAAAGTTGACTGTTGGAAGTTGAAAACTAACTTCATTTTTGCCATTAAAAAGTTCAGTCCGTGACTAAAGCGCACGAACCCACGGCTTGTGAAGGTGTTTTAAAAGATTACTTAGCGTCATAGAAACATATACCATAAATGGAATTTTAAAGATAGGAGTAGAAAAAAGTTATTATTTACATTTTCATCAATAACTCGATAACAAATGACAATCGGAAAATTTTCCACTCTTTATTTTCGATTTCCTTTAGCCCCCTGAATCAAATCCCTGAAGAACGGGCTTCAATTTTGAGACACCCTGTATATAGATTACCTAGCAACGGCTGATATAATGGAATGTTTGACTTTACTCAGCAAAATTGTATCAATAATGTGTCAATTCTAGTACGATTAGCGGAAAAATATATTATACCACAAGTTGAGAAAAGTGTAGTTGTTCCTTGCAAGGCGCGAGCTTTTTAATCGAAGCAAAGCCAAGATTAAAAACGCGCCGAGCACAAAAAGCACTTTTCTCACATGTTGCACATGCTATTTTTCAGGTACTGGAGGAAAATGCTTGAAAATGTTGATATAAAAGTATCTAAAACTGTGCAATTTTTCTATGCGTTGCACACATAATTCTTTTCTAATGCGGTACCGAAAACTGTTACTTTTTGAGAATTTATTGGACATTTTTGAAATCGAGTAGTTTTTGGTCGTTATGGAATCAACATAAACAAACAAGTGATAGTTTCTCCTCAGAGCGGTGCTTTCCTAACTACACAAATATGAATCACCATCTCATTTTAGAGAAAGTGCTAGGAAACAATTAGTGTCTACCTTGAAAACTTAATCCTTCTTAACATTAAGTCACTTAAGTGCATATCAGTAAAATTAGTTTTGCATAATCTCACTCGATAATTGCTGTTCGGTTGGTGGCCTAATCTCAAACATTTGAAAGGTTTTCGATAGATGCGCCACCTATATAAAATGTGTAGAAAACTCTAAGTGCTCTCTTCCCCTTAACTTCTGTGCTAACGCGGTTTTATTTTACCAACACGCCTATAATGGATTTTATTTAGACGCTTTCGGATTGAATATACCTATTATACTGTTTATGCTAATTATCTTATTAACCCTCGTAGCCCACCTGGGGTCTTTTTTGACCCCACGCGCTGTAGAATGTAGTTTTCTTATGTTTATCTTTGGTCTATTGTCTTGAAACCCTACATATGCTTCAATCGAACTCCATAGGAGAGGATCATACTATTTTTTGTTGCTAAATTGTTATAGAGAAATATTTATACCGCAAAATATGCGCTTGGGGTCAATTTTTACCCCAGGTGGGTTACATGAGATAAAATTTTAATTTGTTTAGCCTTAGTTTTTAGGTTCCGAAATACGTTTTTATGTAAGGTAGCATAATGTGCAGCACCAACTCGCAGTTCTTCACGTTTCTACAAGTTTTGACAAGTTAGTTGCGTGGTAAAACTGCGTACTGCTACTGTTTATAAATATAGCTCTCTGGGATAAGCCCTCAATTACAGTTTGACTGAGCTTGTCAGTACATACAAAAATACAACAGGAAGACTTCGTTTCTTATTAGAACTAGGTGAGGAGCTAGTAAAACCGGAAATAAAAAGAAAAATTCAAAATCCTCAAGCCAGGACAAGAAAAATTTGCAAATCTGTTGAAGATGCTGGGTTTGGTAACTTACTTTTGCAATACAAGAACGTCGACAATCCAAAAAATAAACGGGGAAGGTGTAAGATTTGTCCACGACTAGATAAAAATACAAATATTTTGTGTGACATGTGCAATAATTTTGTATGTAAGGAGCACATGGAAACGTGCACATTGTGTTTTACATGTTCAAGTTTAACGTCAGAAGACAGTGACACAAAATAAAGGCGTATAACTTAATATTTTATTAAATTACTATATAATCTATCTTTTATAATGTTTATATTACTTGTTCTAGTTTATTTAGAAATGTACTTACCAATAAATACCTTGAAACGTCAGAACTAACTTTTTATTAGAGTGAATTGCATAATTTTAAGTTGGGGTCAGAAATTACCCCAGGTGGGCAGTATGTAATATTAAAGCAGGTGGGAGACGAGGGTTAATTAAAAAAATGAAATTTAATTAAACTGTACGTAACAATTGTATCTAAATTTATTTCTTAAAGATAAACACGCACGTAATACGCTCGATCGTGCAGCGCTTAAATTTATTAACGAATAACGCATTTTGACTTTTGAGCGTTTTCATTAAACCAAAGAGCATATTAAACAGAAGACGGTCGATGGTCGAGCGTTGGTATGGTCTATAAACATCCTTCAAAAATACGCTGACACATCGGCCTACTCGTTTAAAAAAAACGGATTTACTATAAAAACAATTTTTTTCCGTTATAGAAATTGTTCTTATTCTTATTGTAGTATTCAACGGTAGCACTGCCTCCTACACTTACAAGCCATGCTGTTAGACTTGGCAACATTGCATCTCTGGTAGTTGGTGGTCCTAAATTACAATACTCCAATCATATAAATAAAGGAGAACGATCCAAACGTGTGTGTCACGACAATTACAGACGCGATGTCCCCCATTTGCGTTTGCATGCATTTCACCATCGCCTCGATTTCGCGACCGGGGAGGAGCCCCGAGTGTCCCCCTGGAGAGGGGCGAAGCCCCCAGGGCCTCTTGAAGAGGAGCGGAGCCCCGATGGCTCCCTTGGAGAAGGGCGAAGTCCCGGGGGCCCCCTTGGAGAGGGGCGAAGCCCCGTGAGCCCCCTTAGAGAGGGACGAAGCTCCGGGGCCCCCTTGGAGAGGGGCGGAGCCCCGTGATCCCCCTTGGAGAGGGGCGAAGCCCCGGGGCCCCCTTGGAGAGGGGCGAAGTCCCGAAAGCACCCTTAAAGAGAAGCGGAGTCCCAAGGGCCCCTTGGAGAGGGGCGAAGTCCCGAAGGCCCCCTTGAAGAGAAGCGGAGTCCCAAGGGCCCCTTGGAGAGGGGCGGAGCCCCGATGGCTCCCTTGGAGAAAGGAGAAGTCCCGAGGCCCCCTTGGAGAGGGGCGAAGCCCCGTGGGCCCCCTTGGAGAGGGACGAAGCTCCGGGGCCCCCTTGGAGAGGGGCGGAGCCCCGTGAGCCCCCTTGGAGAGGGGCGAAGCCCCGGGGCCCCCTTGGAGAGGGGCGAAGTCCCGAAAACACCCTTAAAGAGAAGCGGAGTCCCAAGGGCACCTTGGAGAGGGGCGAAGTCCCGAAGGCCCCCTTGAAGAGAAGCGGAGTCCCAAGGGCCCCTTGGAGAGGGGCGGAGCCCCGATGGCTCCTTTGGAGAAGGGCGAAGTCCCGGGGGCCCCCTTGGAGAGGGGCGAAGCCCCGTGAGCCCCCTTGGAGAGGGACGAAGCTCCGGGGCCCCCTTGGAGAGGGGCGGAGCCCCGTGAGCCCCCTTGGAGAGGGCCGAAGCCCCGGGACCCCTTGGAGAGGGGCGAAGTCCCGAAAGCACCCTTAAAGAGAAGCGGAGTCCCAAGGGCCCCTTGGAGAGGGGCGAAGTCCCGAAGGCCCCCTTGAAGAAAAGCGGAGTCCCAAGGGCCCCTTGGAGAGGGGCGGAGACCCGATGGCTCCCTTGGAGAAGGGCGAAGTCCCGGGGGCCCCCTTGGAGAGGGGCGAAGCCCCGTGAGCCCCCTTGGAGAGGGACGAAGCTCCGGGGCCCCCTTGGAGAGGGGCGGAGCCCCGTGAGCCCCCTTGGAGAGGGGCGAAGTCCCGGGGCCCCTTGGAGAGGGGCGAAGTCCCGAAGGCCCCCTTAAAGAGAAGCGGAGTCCCAAGGGCCCCTTGGAGAGGGGCAAAGTCCCGAAGGCCCCCTTGAAGAGAAGCGGAGTCCCAAGGGCCCCTTGGAGAGGGGCGGAGACCCGATGGCTCCCTTGGAGAAGGGCGAAGTCCCGGGGGCCCCCTTAGAGAGGGGCGAAGCCCCGTGAGCCCCCTTGGAGAGGGACAAAGCCCCGTGAGCCCCCTTGGTGAGGGACGAAGCTCCGGGGCCCCCTTGGAGAGGGGCGGACCACCTAGGGCCCCTTGGAGAGGGGCGGAGCCCAGTGAACCCCCTTGGAGAGGGGCGGTTTTCCGAGGGCCTCCTTGGAGAGGGTCGAAGCCCCCTTGGAGAGGGGCGAAGCCCCGGGGGCTTCCTTCTTTGGTCTAAGCCTAAAACTGGTGGTAAATTGAATAGAATAGACCGCGCAATAGCGCGCGCAGCCCCGTTTATTTGAAATAATTTTGCTTTAAAGAGCACAGTTTTACTCTTTATCAAATTTTACTCTGTAATTAACTAAAGATAGCTTCTCTAATGGTGACATTTATTTACATAGTCAAGTAATACAAACATGTAACAGTATATTTATAAAAATAAAACAACCTAACCTATGTAACATATGTAGGCTATAAAAGAACATTTCTGTAATTATTTTAAAGTTTGTAACTTTCTATACACCACTGCTGATTGAGAGTACAGCAGATACGCAAAAATATGGTGCTACAGCTGTAAATAATCTTATTTGAACATAATAAACTTATCTGCTTGGTAACATCTAAATTTGTGTGACGCAAATTGTTCCATAAACTTAAAAAAACTGCTGGTGTCATCACTTAAAAACACTTTGTTTGTGCATGTCTTTCCAATATTTGTCTTCTTCTACATTCAGGATTGCTCCTTTCTTGAGGCGCTTTCGACGACAATATGTTGGTAAATTTGGAAATACGCTTGGGACAGCTTTGTCAGCTAATTGAGGGTAATGCATCAACAGTTCTGCATTTCCCCACTCTCATTTCTAACGTTTTCAAATGTATTTTCCATTAAAATGTATTTCACACACGACAGAACTTTTTGTTAGGGTTCAACGTTTTCGTGCTGTTGCACGAAGCCATGCTTGCTTTCGGATCTCGTTCATTTGAAAAGAAAATGTTGTTAGCATTTGCATACGATGTTGTTTTAAGGTACTGTTGTGGTTGGTACACAGCGTCTTCGTGGCATTCTAAATATAAAGTTAAAAGTTACAAGAAATTCCCTAAAAATGAGGTTAGGTTGTTACTTACCTCAGTGAAATACTTAATAAACCCCATGAATTCTAGCAGCAATTTTACTTGCACTTATCACGAACAGTACAGTAATATACATAAATGTATTTCGTCAAACTTAGAGCAGTCCAACATATTAATATTTAATCACACGCCACATTTCAACAGACATTTTTATAAATAAACAGTACAAAAATTGGTCTACGATTAGCGTTGCCAAATCTCCAACAGCATGGCTTGTAAGTGTAGGCAGTGTTGCCAGTATTTCACGTTGCCGAATCGCCTTTTCTATATGTCTAGGTAGCCCAAAAATAGCCAACTAAATTAGATACATTTTTTTAAAATTCATAATTTCCTGAAATAATTCAATAACGAAAACGGTAAATTAATGCGTCTTACAATTTATGCAATAATCGTTAATATGCAATAAAACTATACCTACTACCACAGAGCATATAACATGTTATATGTTCTTTGCTACTACCTAATAAAGAAAACATTATGGTAAACAGTATTAAATTATTCCTTGAATTTCTTCTGTTAGGTAATGTATTTAAGAGTTCTTCCTCATTTGTATCATCTTCTGATTTGTATATACCGGGTGATTATAAATGTTTTTCCATTAAGTTGCCTTTGAAATATTTGTTGTATGAATATGTTGCTGGCACTTAAGTCTATGTCAAATTCGAGGTTAGCAGGTTAGGTTTAGCTAACCTTGAATTTGACATAGACTTACAGTGCCAGCAACATATTCATATAGTATGTTCACTAAACATAAAAACACAAAGTGGCCTTTGATTTCTAAAATTTCATGAGTGTACTTCCAACATTCATCTTTTGTCTAGGAATGTACTTACAGAAAGTTACTAAACAAATAGGTTAAGAGTGTGACATTTAATTAGCATCTGCCATAACTACTTTTAAGGATGTTAAACAAATACTGTGTTGGATACTATTGATGTAGCATTAATTAATAGGTATTTTTATTACATTTAATAAAAGTTCAGGCAAGAATTTCCAGAATAATATGTACTTTGACACTGCAATAATGACATTTATTAATTGTCATTTATAAATTCAAAGTAGCCTTTATGCAGGTGTGGAAACCTTTGCAAAACAAAATACAGAATCCCTACCACAAAAATTTTACGTATATGCCAACTTCAAGAAAATTTAAATGTTTTTGTGTTTTCTGAATGGCCTATACAACAAATATTTCAAAGGCAATTTGATGGAAAAGCATTTTTATAATCACCCGGTAGAATATGCAAAAAGTCGTCTGAAGGATTACAATTTTTACAACAAATATTTTCATTACCAAAATTAATTCTAAGTCGAAGTATTGCGTCTGTCAATTCAATTCTGTCTTCATTCAATTTCGCAATTTACATTTTACCACAGTCATCACAAAAAATAAGCGTTCGACCACAGCATTACTTAATAGTACTTATTATGAAAAGCATTAACGCACATTTTGAAATTTCTTTAAATACGAATGTTCCACCAGCATTTGTAAAATTCATTGAACGGCACACAGTACAAAAGGCATTGTCATCTACACCCCGTTTTACCCAACCTAAAGAAATTGAGCTTATATATATATATACAGAAGTTTGTTTTAGCTAGTATCATGTCATACTTTTAAATTCAGGAAATTTTTCCCACTCATCTCGGTATTTTTTTGTAAGAATTACGAAATATAGAATTGAAATCAGGTGTGCCCAATAATTAGCCCAATTATCGCTAATATTTTTCGGAAAATAGCCCAGATTTCGCTTTGCCGCAAAATCATAAATTTTTTAGCAAACAGTACTATCCGAGTAGCCCAAATGGCGAAAAATCGCCCTTGCTGGCAACACTGTAGGAGGCAGTGACGGTAGGCAACCAACAATGTCATTATGCGCACGCAGAACTGTGTGTGTGTTCTCGTAGCGTTGTTACGTAGTTGTCTTCATGAAAAACCATGTAGAATTATTTGTATTCTTTTATTAAACCTCTTTTAAACTCTAGTGTGAGTTTATTATGAAAGGCCGATCTACATTATTAACAATACTTTTAAATTTTTAGTTGATTTTTTTTAGTTTGCATTTTTGCATATCTAATTGAATACTAAACATAATATTATCACAACTCATTCACATCCTAATTGTTACGCTTTTACATTGTCTAAAAAAAATATTATTACACCTAAGTAAGGATGTGAACGTAATTTTTTTTTTAAGTATAATTTGTTTTTGTAACACAACTTACTAAATTTGTGATATTAAAAATGTTACACATTTTTATAATAAAATTTAAATTGGACCAGTTTATAAATAGAGCGCAAAACGTAAAATGCAAAACGATAATATGGTTAGCGCCATCTAGACCAGGATCGCGCTCGACGCTGTTTCGGTCGATAATTCAGTTTGGATTTTTATTTGTCTGTTCCGTTGCGTTGACAGTTGTCACACGCATATATATAATACACATATATTGCTAGTAGGGCCTCGAAACGTGGGAAAACATTACGGCGCCGACATAGTCTCACTTTGAGTATAACGCGTCTCGTGCGCATGCGTGGGAATTCGAACTCCGCCTTTAGAAGCGAATTTTAAACTTGACCGCTTCCCCATTGGGCGGACGACGCCGCCGCGCTTGCGCACAGCCCACCGTATGTATACATTGAAGAGTTGGTTGTCTGTCTCACTTCCTTCGCCAGTTTCCCACTCATAGCCGCTAGCAATATAGTAAGTATTAGATATATGGTCACACGCATTGGCCAGCATTGGCGTGTGTTGTTATTTATTAGTGTTTGCTAGATCAAATTGTTTTTAGCGAGTAAGTATAAAATGTCTTGATATTTATTAAATGTTATAAGTAAAATATAATTCGTCTGCTTTCCCTTCATTTTCAACGGTTGTGTCGAAAATTAAAGTAAATGAAATAACTGAACAGCCACGTGGTACATTGTTATCGTTTTCCAATGTCGTAAAAGAAAAACGTTGCTTTCACGCTCAAAACATGTTAGTAATTAATAGAATAATTATATTTTTGCTATAGCACATGTTAAAGTGTGTTACAATTTTAATTCCTCAGATCGACATTGATCATAATAAAGGTCCAAAATCGGGTACAACCTACAGGGATCGCCGGCTTTACCAAAAACACAGATCTTAATGTGTTGGAGTAGATGTTGTTACTCCGATTACTCGCACTAACTCAGTCGGGAAGGCGTGGTTCGAAAGCTCAAAGAAAAACCGGCGGCACTTACCCTAAAGATTGCTTAAAATAGATGCCTAGAGCGCCACTTGTTTCTAGATAAGGAATGGCAAACGTGTTAGAAACAAGAACACACACGTAGCCTATGGGGAAGTCCTCCACGTAACTGCACTCCGCTACAGCGTCCCCTCCGCCAAGCTTCTTCGGGCCTGTTGGTGTATACACGGTGTGGCCTTGCGACAAATGACTTACCTTGTAGCCACACCCTCTAGAGCAATAAAAGAAAACACTACCAAGCCCAAATCTAGGGGCGTTCTTACTTGAAGAGCAGGCTTTGGGTTCACATTTAATTACAACAGGCTTTTGCCGTAATTAACTAATGACTAAAGGGTTCAGCAACAACAAATAACTAGACTGAAATTAGCAAAGGTTTATGTTTAATAGCCCACCTAGCGGTGAGTTTAAATTTAATACAAAGGGTACATCCTAACTGGAATTTCGGGGTCCCCTAGCAAAAGTTAACTTAATCTAAGTATCATTAACAAATCAGCAGAACAAAATCACAGGAGTGACGCCCCTGCGTATAATAATTATTTGAATAATTCAATCAAACGGGCGTACGCAATGTCCAATATAAACTTCAATAGCGCACGACAGATGGTCGATATCACTTCACACGGCACATAATTAAACAAAGCGAAAACACATATTTACTGTAAACAATTTTACCTTAGCCCCAAAGCGTGTTTCTTTGGCGGGAGCGGTGAACGAGGTCCTGGTGAAGTCACTTGGCAGGGAGGGCTGCAGTGCAAACGGAGTTGTAGGGAAGAGAGTGCAAGGACTCCCCGGTAATCAGGAACAAGAGATGACGGCCTTCGAAGAAGCTCGGGTGCAGCGTAACGAGGTGTTGCGAAAAATCCCTCAACGGTTGTGGGAGGAATGACAGCAAATACTATACTATTGCGCGGGCGGGCTCCCAATAATTACAAGAGGCACGGCGTTGACACACAGATTTGCAAACAGCAATGGTTTTCCCCACTTAACAGAGAAAAGTTAGTTACGGCTTAAAGATGTCGTCTCTAGTCGAATGTGCAATTAATGCAAATATCTTTCCCCGGAAAGTACACTATAGGAGACGAATCGGCCATTCGTATCAACGCCGAGTTACTTCACCACATCTGCCCGCACACGCAATTCCAAAACACCCACAATAAATGCTTCGAAGGTTTGAGCTTGAATGCCTTAAGTTCAGAAGAAATCAACACGCCGATTTACTAGAAAGGCACCGAAACTTGCTACAGGGCACTCACAAAAATAGCGTAGCCCCCGGCCGAGGCACCAGGGGTCGCGTTCTTTTCAAACGTTCTTGATCGGAAGCTTGCTACTAATTAATTAATTTCAAAACGGGCTACGCGCGACGGATACAATGGAAGAAAATTTCGGACTCAAAACCACTAATTTTAAATGCATCATTCCCTAAGGAGTTATCAATTATTATTTCCTTTACACAAAGCTTGGTTATCAAAGAAAGAAATTCCACACAGCATGATGTCATCCGTGCGGGGCGAAGAAAGTACAACCTTGCACTAAAGAACAAAGAACAATAAGCACGTGCGATCCCCAAAATGCTTAATTAACAATTTGCGAAGGCTACTCTAACGAATACCAAGAACTAAATTTAAGCTCTGAAATCAATGTTTAAATATGTGACCACAGAAAGGTTCCCGCAGCTTATTCTTAGAAGCTTAGCTGCCTAAATGAATTGTTGCTGAATGCACACCGTTGTTTCGAATTTAAAAAGAGAACGCTTACGGGACGAATTCTACGGATCGAGAACGCATAATTGTTTGGGCCAAAAGGAATTTAAAATGTAGCTTTAAGATCCAGGGTTGAACTTTAGACAGGGCCGTCTTCCGAAAATTTTAAATAGAATAATTTCAGCTTAAATGCACTAATAACACCCTATAGTGGGATTAATGACAATAGAGACTTAACGAGGTCGAAAACTCTAACACCCCCCTTACTAAAGATCAATTTCCCAAATTGGTCCTTAAGACGACCGAGAGAGTTGCTAGAAGATTCGCTCAACTTAAGATGCGGATTGAGATAGCCGTCACTACTCAGGATCCCAACCACGCGATGACAGATAGCGTCAATGACAGAGTGAGAAGGAAGAAGAGTTTGCCAAAAAGACCGGTTACGCCGGTGGAAAATACGAAAACTTCAATAATAAATGTCAAATCCGGGAAAAGTCATTAAAGCGGGATTGTCAAAATCGGGAAACGTCTTACGCCCGAGAGCAGTTCCTTCCAACCGGCCAATGGAACTCGGGGAGTATTTGTAAAGACTACAAATACATAAAAAATAGAAGAAGTCCATAATCTAACCCCAAAGGCTAATCTGAAGAGGGCACGCTGCGCGTCACGGGATCAGCGCATTGTGTAAATCCCACAGCAGGAACACCCACAGGGAAAGAAAGGACAAAAGGTTGTGACAGAAATTGTCAAAAATGGTCAATAATCGGGAGTAATAAAAGAAAACTAAGTCCACCGAAATCCTCAACTGATGACGATGCCGAAAGCCAAATCGTCTATGAATTCGCAAAATGCGAGACCGAAACTGACTCCAACACCGAACACCAAAAGAAAATCCGGAAAAACAAAGTCTCCAACAAATGTCAAACCTAAAATTCACTAAAGACACAACGTGCGAACACCGGGCCCTGGTGTCACATGAAGCTCAAAAGCTAACAACAAAATCGCTCCTCCCAAAGTCCAAAGGGCAGGAATACGATGCATGGCCTAAAGCCATCAAAAGTCTTCAACGAAAAAGTCTTTCCCAAAATCCAAAGGGCAAAGACACCTACAGTGACAACCTAAAGTCATCAAAAGAAAATTCGGTAGGTGACGACAGATCGTCCAAAATAAGTCACTTAAACACAACGACAACAGGCGACTAAATCGCAACATACTTCAACATGGTAAACTACTTAGTCAATAAACGAAAGGGGTACAATAGAAAGTGTACACGACACTACAACAGGTGTTAATGCACGCGATGAAATCAGCAAACGAAGTTGGGCGATACACGATAGAAATGAAAACGAAATAAGAGCCAATCAAAAAAAATACTACGCCAATCCAACTAAGATGGTTTGAGAGACCTTAAAAATTCGCATACGCGGATCTCACAAACACACCAACACAAAACCACATCCTAACAACGGACCAATAAAGAATAAGGAAAACGACATGATTTCCAACTCGTCAACAAACAACAACGCGGCACCATATCAAAGGATGACAACAAACAAAAAAGTCACCATCGGTAATCTAAAAGCGTCAATGTCGATGAACTCTACTAACTTTAACTTAAATTCGGAACAGCACAATAAAATTTCAACTTAGCTGAAGGCTAAACACAATCAACAATGAACGGATTAAAAAAAAAAAATCGATACCTTCCAAAAATTTCAGAGTTTTCACGAAAAAGACTAAAAAACACGGTTTACTTAATGATCCATACTAAAAGAAACGATTAACACCAAAAGAAGGGCTTCAAAATGTGCCTTAGCACAGAAAAGAAAATGTTGAAATGTTTAACACGAAAAAACACAAAAATCCAGCGAAAAATTCCGGGAAAAACAATATTTGGTATGTCAAAGGGATAGCAAGGAACTCATTTAATAAAAGAAAACAAATAGGATACGCGTCCTGATATGAAAAAAACACGTTTCCAAATTTCAAAGTCTTAAAAAGTCAAGTTTTCACGAAAAATAGTGGAAAAAACTATATGTCGTTAATGCCAAACACTAAAATGAAGCTGTATGACAAGAAAAGAAACACAAAAACAATGCCCTAACGGCGTTATCAACAAAAACGAGCCACACGTTGGGATAGCCACTTAGATCTGTTACAGTTTTAATTCCTCAGATCGACATTGATCATAATAAAGGTCCAAAATCGGGTACAACCTACAGGGATCGCCGGCTTTACCAAAAACACAGATCTTAATGTGTTGGAGTAGATGTTGTTACTCCGATTACTCGCACTAACTCCGTCGGGAAGGCGTGGTTCGAAAGCTCAAAGAAAAACCGGCGGCACTTACCCTAAAGATTGCTTAAAATAGATGCCTAGAGCGCCACTTGTTTCTAGATAAGGAATGGCAAACGTGTTAGAAACAAGAACACACACGTAGCCTATGGGGAAGTCCTCCACGTAACTGCACTCCGCTACAGCGTCCCCTCCGCCAAGCTTCTTCGGGCCTGTTGGTGTATACACGGTGTGGCCTTGCGACAAATGACTTACCTTGTAGCCACACCCTCTAGAGCAATAAAAGAAAACACTACCAAGCCCAAATCTAGGGGCGTTCTTACTTGAAGAGCAGGCTTTGGGTTCACATTTAATTACAACAGGCTTTTGCCGTAATTAACTAATGACTAAAGGGTTCAGCAACAACAAATAACTAGACTGAAATTAGCAAAGGTTTATGTTTAATAGCCCACCTAGCGGTGAGTTTAAATTTAATACAAAGGGTACATCCTAACTGGAATTTCGGGGTCCCCTAGCAAAAGTTAACTTAATCTAAGTATCATTAACAAATCAGCAGAACAAAATCACAGGAGTGACGCCCCTGCGTATAATAATTATTTGAATAATTCAATCAAACGGGCGTACGCAATGTCCAATATAAACTTCAATAGCGCACGACAGATGGTCGATATCACTTCACACGGCACATAATTAAACAAAGCGAAAACACATATTTACTGTAAACAATTTTACCTTAGCCCCAAAGCGTGTTTCTTTGGCGGGAGCGGTGAACGAGGTCCTGGTGAAGTCACTTGGCAGGGAGGGCTGCAGTGCAAACGGAGTTGTAGGGAAGAGAGTGCAGGGACTCCCCGGTAATCAGGAACAAGAGATGACGGCCTTCGAAGAAGCTCGGGTGCAGCGTAACGAGGTGTTGCGAAAAATCCCTCAACGGTTGTGGGAGGAATGACAGCAAATACTATACTATTGCGCGGGCGGGCTCCCAATAATTACAAGAGGCACGGCGTTGACACACAGATTTGCAAACAGCAATGGTTTTCCCCACTTAACAGAGAAAAGTTAGTTACGGCTTAAAGATGTCGTCTCTAGTCGAATGTGCAATTAATGCAAATATCTTTCCCCGGAAAGTACACTATAGGAGACGAATCGGCCATTCGTATCAACGCCGAGTTACTTCACCACATCTGCCCGCACACGCAATTCCAAAACACCCACAATAAATGCTTCGAAGGTTTGAGCTTGAATGCCTTAAGTTCAGAAGAAATCAACACGCCGATTTACTAGAAAGGCACCGAAACTTGCTACAGGGCACTCACAAAAATAGCGCAGCCCCCGGCCGAGGCACCAGGGGTCGCGTTCTTGATCGGAAGCTTGCTACTAATTAATTAATTTCAAAACGGGCTACGCGCGACGGATACAATGGAAGAAAATTTCGGACTCAAAACCACTAATTTTAAATGCATCATTCCCTAAGGAGTTATCAATTCTTATTTCCTTTACACAAAGCTTGGTTATCAAAGAAAGAAATTCCACACAGCATGATGTCATCCGTGCGGGGCGAAGAAAGTACAACCTTGCACTAAAGAACAAAGAACAATAAGCACGTGCGATCCCCAAAATGCTTAATTAACAATTTGCGAAGGCTACTCTAACGAATACCAAGAACTAAATTTAAGCTCTGAAATCAATGTTTAAATATGTGACCACAGAAAGGTTCCCGCAGCTTATTCTTAGAAGCTTAGCTGCCTAAATGAATTGTTGCTGAATGCACACCGTTGTTTCGAATTTAAAAAGAGAACGCTTACGGGACGAATTCTACGGATCGAGAACGCATAATTGTTTGGGCCAAAAGGAATTTAAAATGTAGCTTTAAGATCCAGGGTTGAACTTTAGACAGGGCCGTCTTCCGAAAATTTTAAATAGAATAATTTCAGCTTAAATGCACTAATAACACCCTATAGTGGGATTAATGACAATAGAGACTTAACGAGGTCGAAAACTCTAACAAGTGTGCTTTTATCAACTCAAAACAAAAGGTCAAGTTTTACTTTAACAGCAAGGGTAGATAAAGTAGCACTTTAACATCAAGGATAGATAAAGTAATTTAATTTTCTAACTTTTGTTTAAATTAAATATGACAGCTTCGTAATATCGTAGCCACCCAATCTAGCTACTGACATTTTGAAATGTCATTATTTCTTTTGAAATTGTTAAAGTTCTTGCTATAGAAAAAAATATTGTATTATACACGACGATAAAGTTATTTCTATCCACTCTTGAATCATTACCGTCTCGACTTCGTCTCGACGTTAAACGATTCACTCGTGGATAAAATGTAACTTTATCGTCTTGTATAATAAATTACTATTATTATACTATTACGGTCAAGTTGTAACATGTGTTGAACTTAACCTAAAATTAGGTACAGGCTAGGCAATTTTCTGAATTTATGTTTTTGTAAAGGTTTTTTAATCTCAGCGGAAATATCTACTTAAAGCTGACTCGTACTGTAAGTTATTTCTATTCTTAGTTTGCTAGTTTCATAATCCAGAAAAGTTGTCCAAATCACACAAGACTTGGCTGCAGCTATTTTTTATACTTGGAAGTAAGTGAATAATCTCATTTATCGGAAAAAGGGCATACCTATATTCAATTTATAAAATAGTTTATTATTTGACTTCGCACTTGTCATCTAGTAATTTCTCACTAGATTTCCCCTCCGAAAAGAACGTACCTACAGCAACTTACATCCAAGAGTTTTCAAAAATTTACACTAGGGAATGTTTGGATAGAAATGACACTGGGTAGGTATGTGTAATTATCACAGCCACACAAAACATACTCAGCTTATTTCATAATAGCTATTTACGTTATTAGACCGGTAGCAACATTTTTATAGCCGTACCAATACTTTACAGGTCTAGCTCGTAGGGCGAGACCTGTATGTTTGGCAAGGCCATAAAAATGCTACCGTTCGTGTATCGTATAAGATTTTTTAGGATATTGCATTGGTAACTAGCGTTTACACAGTTACAGTTACAAAAGAGTCCGGTAAATTTTATCTACCGGACTCGTTTGTACCTGTAACTGTGTAAACGCTAGTTACCAATGCAGTATCCTAAATAGCTATTTACGTTATTAGACCGGTAGCAACATTTTTATGGCCGCGCCAATACTTTACAGGTTGAGGCCGTAGGGCGAGACCTGTATGTTTGGCAAGGCCATAAAAATGCTACTGGTCGTGTATCGTATAAGATTTTTTAGGATACGAGTCCGGTAGATAAAATTTACCGGCCGGTAGTTCTACTACTGGTCTAGGCCGGTAAATTTTATCTACCGGACTCGTTTGTAACTATGTAAACGCTAGTTACCAATGCAGTATCCTAAAAAAACTATTTTCAGATTACCAATTTATTAAACTCAACTTAACAGTAAAGTTAACGGTATTTTGACAGTATAAGTAGCTGGGATAGTAAATAAATCTGTCAAAGTTAGTTGCATTCCAACAAATTAATATGTAAATAGTCTAATTAATTTAGAGTTTCAATCACAGAACTAATAATGACATGTTTGTAATAACATTATTTAAAAATTATTTGCCAAATTGCTCTGTTGGTGATAAATGACCTCGAGCACGACTAAAAAGTTGAATTTTTTTAGGACAATTTGTTTTGCTTAGGGTATCAAAGAGTTCTCTGTTTACGTTATCATCATCGATTAATAAAAACATCTCTTTACCACAATTGGATTTATGCGGACTAAAAATATTGTTTATTACCGATTCTTCGCTATAAAACTATTATACTTACTATATGGTCTTTGGTTAACTTGGTAATATTTTTGACCATCTCTCTTAATTTCAGATTATCGTTGTTCAATTGTTGAATTTCTTTATTTTTATTTTCAATTTGCTTTATCTGATTATCTTTATCGAGTGATTTCTCTATATTTAAATAAAGTCTTTAGTGTATTCCAAATATGAATAAAATATTTCTTCTAAAGTAATATAGTATTCTCTAATTTCTTGACCCCTTTTTGTATTAAATCTCATTATTAGGGATTTAAAATTACAAACACACAATAAAATCTATGTTGTTATATTTAAATTATTTGGCGAAACATTTATATTATCTTTTGTTATTAATTTTTTTGTAATATGATAATTCATTTTTAATCTATAATATATTATTTGGTATTCTATTTTATAGTTATCTAAAATTTTCTTTAAATCTTAATATCGCGTAAATTCAGTGCCATCCCCCACCGAAATTCCATATTGTACAAAGCATAAAAGATCATTTGTTATTAATATATTTTTCCTACGACTGCTTCTAAAATCAAGCTTTCCGCATTGTTGACGTACGTCAAAAATTGATTGTTTTGAACCAGTTCATCGCGGCCGCCGTCATACGTAAGTATATAATCGTGAATCGTAGTACATAGCAACATACATAAATTTTATATAAGCTTTCATGATTATATACCTAAGTCGGCTAGTGGTCATCTATTTGAAAACGTCAAAGTTGACAGCTGTCACTGTGAATTTGATTTAAACTTTTTTTCGCCATTTAAAGTTACTGGTGCTTTATTTTGTGTATTGTCGGTGTTTAAGTGTCAAGAAAAATAAGAAATGGGCGATAAAATATCCAATTCTGATGTAAAAATTTGCACGTCGCTGGAAATTTTAGAAATGGCAAAAAACACCAGTTTAAACCTATTTTCGAAAATTTTACAGTCGTAGGAAAAATTTTGTATGCAACACGAGCGAAAAATGCATTAAGCGTTCGTTCGAGTTTTTTCGGACCTCGCTTCGCTCGGCCCGAAACTTTCGAACTCACGCCTAATGCATCATTTTTCGCTCTAGATACATAAATAACTATTTCGTTTTGAATAACGGAAACTATAGATTGGTAAACCACGTACTCAAATTAATTTTTTTATAGTTATTTTCACTTATAAAATCAAATATGTTTAATGGATTTAGGATTAATTGTGTATTGCTTAAAAAGATTATATTCGTTAACGTAATTTTCATATTTATCTACCAACTCTTCTATATGAAAATAATATTTCCTAACTTTTTTTGCCTTATTGTTATTCAACATCATTATTGATTCTTTAAAAATTTTAATTGTTAATAATGTCCAACGCTTTGAATGAATAAATTGTGCGCGAATCCCCATTTTTACTTCCTTTTACGATAAAGGAAGTATTGGATTCACCCCAAAAATTCGAAATTGAGTTTTCAACAGATCTTCACGTTTCAGAGTCCCCTGAACCAAAAAAACATATTTTTTTTCATTGGTTTGTCTGTCTGTCTGTGTGTCTGAGAATAGAATATCTCAAAAACGAAAAGAGGTATGGCATTGAAACTTCATATATAAGTTTTATGTACTATGTAGATGAGACAGCAAGCTTTTGAAGAAAATCGCATAACCGGAAGTAGGTGTTTGCTCTTGCGATTTTTCATTTTTTTTCAATTTTTTCAAAAACGGCTATAACGATTTTTTTCAAACTTTATATTTTTATTACATTTTCAATGTGTATTGATGTGAGATAGGAGATTTTCAAGTTGAATACTTCTAAAATGGGTTTCTTTTGTTTTTTTTCTATTTTTTTTATCAACTCCTATTTTAAATACAACACCCGGTATATTATTACATTTTTTAATTCAGTTTAAAAGTCTAGAAAAAAATTGTCTCTTCAACTAACTCTATTTTGTACAGTTTTTGTAGAATTTGCAATTTTTCGAAAATTTTTGACAAATGCTTAGAAATTAAAAATCAAATTTTTGGCTAATTATAAGATCAGTGTAAAAGGAAGTTGTGTGAGTGTATCACACCAGATTTTTTAATATCATTTTGTATATATTCATATAAATTTCCTTTTTCTATAACCCTTTAAAAATGAACAACTTTCGTCTCTAGTGACGAAAGTAAGTGGTTGCAATTTCAGATATTAAATGCATTCTGCCATATCCGCCTCGTTTGATAGACTGTTCTCTCGTTTGCAGAAAATGCTACTTTCGTCACTCGTTAAACAATATACTATTTTCATGTTTATAATAATCTATTTCTTCATATGTAATTTCGTTATCTTTTTAAAATGCAACAAAACGTTTTTTATTATATCTAAAAATATTGTGGTACGTTTTTTCTAATATAAAATCCCAAAAATTCTAACAAGTTATTTGTGATTTCTTTCTTTTTCTGCAAAAGAACCCATGTTTCCAAAAAAATACGACTTCGTCTTCTGAGGGGTCTTTAGACTCGAATATTTATTATCTGACAAAGCAAGACTGTATCGATTTTCTTTTAAAATCAACACCTACGTCTTCACTTACAGCTTTTGTTGATTTTTCATAACCCAATATTTCTGCTACATCTTTATCTTTAAACAAAGGTTGATTATCATTATCTAATATGAAAAATCTGGTGTGATACACGCACACAACTTCCTTTTACAATGATCTTATAATTAGCCAAAATTTTATTTTAAATTTTTAAGCATTTGTCAAAAATTTTCAAAAATTACAAATTTTACAAAAATGGTATAAAATAGAGTGTTAGTTCAAGAGACAAATTTTCTCTAGAATTTTAAGCTCAATTCAAAAATGTAATAATATACCGGGTGCTCTATTTAAAATAGGAGTTAATAAAAAAAATCTGGTGTGATACACTCACACAACTTCCTTTTACAGTGATCTTATAATTAGTCAAAAATTTCATTTTTAATTTTTAACCATTTGTTAAAAATTTTCAAAAATTACAAATTCTACAAAAACGGTACAAAATCGAGTGTTAGTTGAAGAGACAAATTTTCTCTAGAATTTTAAGGTGAATTCAAAAATGTAATAATATACCGGGTGTTTTATTTAAAATAGGAGTTAATAAAAAAAATAGAAAAAAAAACAAAAGAAACCCACTTTAGAAGTATTCAACTGGAAAATCACCTATCTCACATCAATACACATTAAAAATGTAAGAAAAATGTAAAGTTTAAAAAAAATCGTTAGAGCCGTTTTTGAAAAAATCGAAAAAAACTAAAAACTCACAAGAGTAAACACCTACTTCCGGTTATGCGATTTTCTTCAAAAGCTTGCTGTCTCATCTACATAGTACACAAAACTTATATATGAAGTTTCAACGCCATACCTCTTTTCGTTTTTAAGATATTCTGTTCACAGACAGACAGACAGACAGACAGACAGACACACAGACACACACACAGACAGACCAATGAAAAAAAATGTGTTTTTTGGGATCAGGGGACTCTAAAACGTGAAGATCCGTTGAAAACTCAATTTCGAATTTTTGGGGTGAATCCAATACTTCCTTTATAGTAAAAGGAAGTAAAAATAAAAAAAAAAACTAAAGGAACCCATTTTAGAAGTATTCAACTGGAAAATCACCTATCTCACATCAATACACATTAAAAATTTAGTAAACTTGTAAAATTTAAAAAAAATCGTTTGAGCCGTTCTTGAAAAAACTGAAAAATCACAAGAGTAAACACGTACCTCCGGTTATGTGATTTCCTTCAAAAGCTTGCTGTCGCATCTACATAGTACACTAAACTTATATATGAAGTTTCAACGCCATACCTCTTTCCGTTTTTGAGATACAATTCTGTTCACAGACAGACCAATGAAAAAAAATATGTTTTTTGGGATCAGGGGACTCTAAAACGTGAAGATCTGTTGAAAACTCAATTTCGAATTTTTGGGGTGAATCCAATACTTCCTTTATCGTAAAAGGAAGTAAAAATAAAACAAATAATAGTATAATTGTCAATCATTTAATTTATTTTTGATTACTGAGTGATAATATTTGTCTTCCTGTGTTATATAGAGTGCTTTATTAACCAGGCAAGCTTATCCTACTAGATTTTGTGTCACAGGGATTTAAGCGCCAAGCCATTGCACATACGGGTATTTAGCCTCTCTAGCTGGCCAAAATTATTTATTTCGTTTAGTAGGTATAATACGTGTTTTATAACTATGGAATAGTGTTATGAGTTATTAAAAATCCATTTTGTGAAGAAAAAGACAAAAAATATGCTGTCAAACCATTTATCAAATATACTAAAACTTTAAACTGTGTTTTTATCTCAGGTGGCTGTGATTTTGTATTTGGCCATATATTTTCATTCCAAAGAACTATCTCAGATTTTGTTCTTTATTCTGAGAAATAAGGATACTTTATTCTTGAGCAAAATTCAGATTTTTGGACCCCCCCTGTATATTTTGAATTTTTTTACTGCTACTGTAGTTTCAGCACATGCAGAAATTTTCTGCAGCAAAAGTTTTTCCTTAACCCCTTATTACAAAATTTCCCATATGATGCGGTCACATATAAAAACATCACGCGGAAGATGATGAATGCCACGGTTCTTCATCAGATGACACTTCAGTTTCATCCGAAGACTCTTCCGCTTCATCCGAAGGCTGAGGTCCAGCTAATGGGTTCAGGTATATGGGTTCAGCTGGAAGTAGCATTTCCAAGGTTTCCTTTAAAAATGGCTTCGTCTTCTTTTTTGGTGTTGGCCTCATACCAGATAGAAGAGGATCAGAGCTGAGGAGTAGTCTATTGAATACGTCTAAATTGCAAGCTTCTCTTGCGAACTTTCTCGCAAAGTTTTGACGATATTGACGAAAATGTTTATTTCGTGCCTCAGCAGCCTCTTCTGAAAGCTGGCCAATAGGCAGCAGGGCATTTTCAATAACAGTGGCTCCATAAATCAAAATTTTATGCACTGTAGGCGTCATCGGACACCACGGATATAATTGAACATAGAGTTTCGCAGTTTCCATAGCATATTCTGAAATTTTTTCTATGTGAACTTTATGTCCGGAAGATATCGTTTCTAATATCACCTTGAAACGATATATGAGGTGGTAATCAATACTGTTATTTCCGCTGCGATATCTGGATCTATGAAAAATCTTCGGCTAGTATTACCATCATTAGTATTACCAAAGCCAGGCTTTGGTACGTGAACAATTAGACCCATGTTCTTTCTAAAAGCTTCTTGAATTCTCAATTTCCTTTGCTTGACAATTTCTTTTTCACTGTCTGACTGCAGGCGCCATTTTTTAACTGGAAGTTTATAGGACAGGTGTAATAAACTTTCGAATATACGAATCCTGGCATGTAAAACCGATAATCCGAATTTCAGCGTGTCTGCTTTAATATCTCTACTGATTGATGTGTAGGTTTGGTCGAGGTGCGGCCATTTTCATGCACCTACTATTTGATGTAAAGTTTATGACCAAATGAGAAATATTTTTAGTTTCTTTTCTAAAAATTAGCGTTTAATACAATTGTTATATAGAAAATAGGACGATTATTATATATTTGAAATTTATTTTCGAATAATTTATGATAAATTACGTTTAGTTTTTCAATATCAGTTTTGTAATTGATAGAATGAGGACTTTTTTAAATTTTAATCATTTCCATTATTAGGCGTTTTTGTAAGTTATTTTCACGTTGCAATATTTTTGGAGATTTAAAATCAAAGTTATGAAAGTAGTCGACAGAGTGATCTGATAAAGCAACTGCCTCTGTAATACTCACCTTCGATACAGTTTCACTTCCGGAAAGAGTCAAAGCAGGCTTCTACTCTTTGCCTGTTCGTGCCTATATCCCTGCCCCGCTCTGCTGTTTTTCGTGTCAGGCTGTTGGACACACACCTATCAGATGTACTAAACCTCGAATATGCAGTTGCGGCCAACCTCCTCACGAAGGGGACTGCAAAGAACCGAATCAGTGTATAAATTGCGCAGGACCACACTCAGCGAGATCTAGTAACTGCCCTCAATTTAAAGAAGAAATGGCAATTCAGAGAATAAAGGTCACGAGAAAATTACTTTTGCTGAAGCTATGCGCAAGGTTCTAGGTAACAATGTTGCGCCACAAATGTAACATCTCATGGTGGATGTTGTTTGCGTTGCAGCGTTACACACTTTTCCGTCAATCATGGTAAGCATCATGGTATGTTTAACATAAAAATTTTTATCTGCCAATGTCACCTTTGTGCCTTGTAAAACAGTTGCAGAGTTTTCTATATAGGATATTTCTTCCTTAGTAATGTCGACAGTTTCTTTAACAAATCTAATTCTAATAGGGCGACAGTACCGTGGTGAAGAAGGTGTTGGGTTCTGCCATATTACTTTTTATTGCTGCTACAAATTAATTGTAGTGGTACAAACTAACTTTGAAATATGTTTGCGTCGGAATCACAATCATTTTGAAATTTTTGCTTGAATTGTGATTGTTGTGAGCCGTCACAACCCCACTTGCAGATTAAAACCAGTGTGTTACTCTCTTCTTCGGTTAAAGATTGAACAACTTCTCTTAAATATAACATCAATCGTAAGACGGTATGGTCTATTAAATTTTGTAATTTAATTTCAGCACCAGTAGCAGTCACTTGATAAGATTCCCTATTCGGGTAGCAATCCATTTTTGACTTTTGTAGCAAACTGTAGCATGGATAGAACTTCTTATTATTGCTCCTGATGATCTCATACTGCCTTCTAGAAAGATCAGCTTCCACAAACATTGCCAGTGCGCGCAAAGGTGAGAGTTGTTCTTTATTTTCTTGTACACTACTCGAGTAGGCACTCTTGTATTTTCTAGCTCGCTTTGGAGTACTCATAATATTTTTGAGTACTTTGAAAACATCTCTCTTTCCTGCGGTTTGCAACTTGATCTGGGTAGCATAAGTTAACTTGTGCACATCTGTATTTCTTCGTAGATCTTCTGTTTTTCTTCTCTTACTTCTGTCACTCGATGTTTCAAATCTCTTCGGTGGTCGTCCCGACCTCTTTATTATTTTTGGGATCTCGAATGTCCCTTGTAACCAATCTTGATTTTTTTTAAGGAACATGTCTTCTTTTTTTTTGTGCTGCTGTCCACCTTCCTTTGAATTCTGACTTGACGTATGAAAATTTATGCTTTAATTCTTTTATCTGTTCCTTCGAGTAATCGTCATAGTTCAGCAGGAAGTTTTCGATAAACTCCAATTTTTTGTTAATGTTAGGTAAATTTTGTTGCTGCATTTTGTTAAATAATTCTCCTCGAGTCATTATTTTGACCCCTGATGACCCTAGAATAAAATTTAAAAAATAAAATAAAAAATTAACATGTAGCTAAACATTTTTTTCTTTTTACTATGCTATTTATTAATAGACCTAAATTTGGAAAAGTCGCAGCATTCCGCGGTTGTTTCTTGCAAAATTGATTAGTAGAAACCCTTACCTTTATATCTCAGTAAAAACAATTGCCGGGACGCACCCTGAAGTACAACAAATACTTTCGAGTTTGTTAAAATTGGCTTGAAAACTTGAAAAAAAATGCTTTCTTCTAATAATCTTTAACTAAGCTAAAAAGATAAATAAAACAAAAGAATGCTTTAAATACATGCACACTTACCCGCTTCATCACAATCCATAACTATTCACTTTCAAAACGAAACTGCAAAAAAGATACCACCGTCGAAATTATGCTCACGCAAAAATGCTAGACAATATACGTGCACTTAAAGAAACGCTCTACTTCCGACTGGTCGGTCGCACCGCCTGGGGCGGGGGAATGCAAAGGAAGGGTAGCTTATGGTCCTCTGACTATTCAACTTTGCCAGGTAGCAATTCATTTCCAGCTGGAGCGAGTTTTACCAAATCGACTTATGGCCTGCTAGATCCGCTAAATACCCGTATGTGCATTGGCTGCACTGACCGGTAACCGTGCGTTCTGTCGTCTGTCAACCAAGCAAGACTAGAAACCGTTGGGAGTACGTACTATCCAATCCAGACGAACACCGCATGCTGATTTAAATCTTGGTGCATTCTATTACGATGCTAATTATAATTACAGTCTTCAACCAAGTGTGGTTATTGAAATCTATATACAGTGTGTAGGTGTTGTTCTGTGCTGTCAACTGTGTCTGTCAGTTCTATTGAGTTCTGTCACTCGTCACTGTTGTTTGAACTAAAAGGTACTATTGAAGCTCTCTAGTTTGAACCATTTGCGTGTTAGTTAACAGTGTTTTATGTTTCGATTTTGTCTGTTTTCTTTTTATTTGTTTAAATACCAATCTTTTTTAAGACGGTACAATTAAATGATATGATCGTTGTTATTCTGACTTACCGTATGCTAATTGGAAAGTAACTAGAATTTGAATTTGCCGCCACTTCCAGTGACTCAAAATGGCGGACGAGCTTGCTCGTATAAATATAGTACCTTAGTGTTATAGCTGTTTCAAAATAATTACTACGCTTCATATACCGATCCCATGTATACTAAATCTCTCAGTTTCAAATTATGGTTTTTCAATTGCTCCAATTCAATTTTTTTATATTTGCCATGCTTTCTTATTAGGGGAAATACTTCTGATGTACACTTTTTTTGCTTCTTCCTTCTTGGGTGATAAAATTAAAGAATATAATCCTGATTCATTTATAAATATTGATGATTTTTTCCATATTTTGTTTGTCTTCTTCATATAATCCTTTATCTAATAGACGTGTCTGTCTGAGACGCTGTTTTGTCTGTCTGGGACACTGTTTTGTCTGTCTGGGACGCAGTTTTGTCTGTCCGGGA
This sequence comes from Agriotes lineatus, assembly GCA_940337035.1. Lineage (NCBI taxonomy): Eukaryota > Metazoa > Arthropoda > Insecta > Coleoptera > Elateridae > Agriotes > Agriotes lineatus. Next base: position 3,485 of record CALNHX010000453.1, on the reverse strand, counting down.
CGCTGTTTCAGCAGCCAAACCGTAAGAGATAGAGAAAAAAGTTATGAAAGTTATATGTTTGGAATGGTCATGTCAGGTCAGGAACCGAATTTCAGTCACGTGACACTTCCGGTTTTCGAGAAATCACAAAAAAGGCCATTTTTCAAATAGAACGCGTATTAAATAAAAACTGTTTCAGCAGCCAAACGGAGCTGCGACCCTCTGCGCCTTAAAACCTCGATCGGTTAGGCAACCACTTTGACACCTTCCAGGGCTGGGTACAGTTTTTATTTAATACGCGTTCTATTTGAAAAACGGTCTTTTTTGTTTTTTTAAATGAGACATTTGTCTCACTGGACTGCTAGTTATTTCTAATAGCTTTATTTATATTATTATGTTCTAACATAATTGCTGTCTTTTCCCTTGAATCTAGGTTGATATCTAGCTTTTCATTCATTTTATGTAGACTTTATATATGTAGGTCTCATGTCGCACTAGATCCCTTTTATTACAAGTATTTATTTTTTTCGACAATTAATTAAATAAACGTTAAATTGATCACCTCCATATACAACACATATTTTTTTGAATCTCGAGGCTTCTCACAATTTTACCTAAACAGGGACAGTGTGTTCTAACACATACTGTTTATGGATAATTTCTTATGAAAAAAAAAATGTAATAAATTAAATGAATCGCTTGCATAACGATGACCAAGAAACATGGCAAATGTTTCAGAAAAGGTTAAACGATATGAGAAGTAAACCAAATAATGACTTTGAACGATTAGTATATCGCAATATGTTTAATCAGTTTAAAATGTATGAAAACAATATATTAAACTTGGTAAAATTAGGTTTTCTTAAAATACACTTTCCTAATCTTGAAGTCTTTGATGAATAAATTTTCTAATAAATGACAAGTCTTTGCTCTATTTGTTTAGAAGACACTAGAACTAATTTTAAAAGGCATATAAAAACAGATTTGCATAAAATTGGATTGAATTTATTTATTTGCTAAAAATTGTTTGTTATATCTTTTCCTATAATAAATGGAACGAAGGAACTTAAAAGCTGTCCTTACCCGAACATGTGGTCAACTTTTCAATTTTCGTCTTAACTTTTCTACAAGTCCTAAGCTATCTTAACAACGTGCGTATAGCTACGCGAGGGATAGAGCGTAGGTAACGACAGTTTTATTGCCCTGCTTGCCCGAACCTTTTTGGCGAGGCTTGTTTTACATCTGCACAAATTTAGAAAAATATATATCTATAGATATACACCACAGACGTAAATCATAGTGTCGGTAAAACGGAAATAAAGAGTTAGATTTAGATCAGTTATTACATTTTATTTATTTATAAATTACAAAAATAGAACCCAAGCTAATTTCTTAATTCTTAACTTCTTATCGATTTTTTTTTAGTTTTACGAAACTTTATATTGGTCAATTATTACTTAATATGTACTGTTGTTACCAAAGAAGTTTTTTTAGCTGTGTTTTTTTTTTTTTTTTTTTTTTTTTAATATCACTTTTATTAGCAATCAGAAAATTAAAACTTAATACAATAATTTCTATAAGCTAATTGTTTGGCAATAATTAAAACATGGAGGGAATCATACCCAGCGATAATATCCCTAATATGAACTAAATATATATTTTATTATTTACATTATTTAATTATCACTAGCTACTGCATCACATGGCCACTTTCGCTTCAGTCTTCTATGGAATGTTTCGTCAACTAGAGGTTGGACCATTTCATTCGAATGGGACTGTAGTCGAACTTTATGTCTCTCAGCGTATTGCGTAATTACCTCTTTGATGTATGGAACCTTTAGGTCTTCGTGTAGGGTTCGGTTAGAGATGAACCATGGCGCATCTGTGATTAGTCGTAGCGTTTTAGATTGATATCTCTGCAGAATATCTATATTTGAATAGCTGGCACATCCCCATAGTTCTATCCCATAAGTCCATATGGGCTTTAGAATGGTTTTGTAAACTAGGAGCTTATTTTCTAAGGACAGACATGAATTTTTTCCTATTAGCCAGTACATTTTCTTAGCTCGAATATCTAATTCTTTTCTCTTTTTCAAGATGTGCGTTTTCCATTTGAGTTTTTTGTCTAGATGCATACCTAGATATCGAACTTCATCTACCTGGATAACGGGTTTGTTGTTCAGGATAACAGTTGGGCATTGTTGTGTTTTTAGCGTGAATGTAACGTGAACTGATTTATTTTCGTTCGCCATAATTTTCCACTTTTGCATCCACTGAGAAATGATATCTAGGTGTAACTGTAATTTCTGGGTAGCTATTGCTGGAGAACTGTCACAAGCAAGGATAGCTGTGTCATCTGCAAAGGTGCATGTTACTATCTCGTTGGCTGTGGGCAGGTCTGCCGTGTAGAGAATATATAACGTAGGGCCCAACACGCTGCCCTGTGGAACTCCGGAGTTGATTTGGTAATGATTAGAGGTGTTGTTATTAATTTTTACTTGAAAGTAGCGTTCTGTTAAGTAGGATTTGAGTAATAGGTAGTATTGATAGGGAAGAATAGTTTTGATTTTAAATAGGAGACCCTTATGCCATACCCTATCAAAGGCTTGCTTTATGTACTGTTGTTACCAAAGAAGTTTTTTTAACTGTGTGAATATGAATTTTTAATTGGACACTGAAATGTGTATACAATTAAAATTATTTCAAAACTTCATTGTCAGTCATACCTAGAGTAAGTTTATTTGCAAAAGCTATAATAAATTAACTTTATTAGCTTTAGCTATTTGAGTACAGCATACAAAAAATACAAACTTCATTTTAATTAAATAGCAAATAAAATTATTTATCCGCAAACGTCACAAAAGTGACAACTTATTTGTCTTTATTGACAAGGTAATAGTGTCACTTTATCTGCCTAAGCAGATAAAATAGCAACTTTTGCGTACTTTATCTGCCTAAGCACACAAAATGGTTGCTCTCTTTCTTTCTTTCTATGTTTGTTCGCTATCTCCTCCGAAGATACGGGACCGATTAAATTGTATGATGGCTTAAAATTTTGCTAATTTTTAGACTTAGATCTAGGCTGGTTTGTATTTTCAAAAAAAGTACAAAAAAGTTTTAATTTAAAAAACCTTTAAGCAGCGGATCGGAGCATCTGTCGCCGTGGGTTATGATGTGACAGCTGCTGTAGCCGTGTGCTATTAGCTCGGATGATTCAGTATGTTCATATATCTGAACAACAGAGGTTGGCGCAGGGGAACAGTGCTCGCCTGAAATTTACCTGAATACGTTTGCGGATAAAATAGTATATGTTATTCGGGGTAAAAGTGACTTTATGTGGCTTAGCTGAATTATTTGCCTCACTAACGTTCGGCTAAATAAACTTCAGCTTCGCCACATAAAGTATCACTTTTACTCCTAATAACATAATCTACTATTTTCTTCAAACGCCCGTAAAATGTGACATACTGCTGGAACTGCTGGATTGATAATGCTTAAGTGTCACT